>JAOWBP010004015.1:13899239-13933470 GCA_028571105.1 Tragopan temminckii
AAGGAAGGAAGGAAGGAAGGAAGGAAGGAAGGAAGGAAGGAAGGAAGGAAGGAAGGAAGGAAGGAAGGAAGGAAGATCTTCTGTAATTTCTTTCTAAGGAAAACTAAAAATGAGATTACAGTTGCATTAACCATTAAGCTGAAGCCATTTGTTGCACACGGATGGCTAAATCTAGCCTCTAATAGATTAGTTAAATATAAATCATAACCACTCAAAAGTGATTTTGCTTCAGGAACAAAGTTTTAGTTATTTAATCTCAGAATCAGTTCAGGACATCTGCACTAACTGAATAGAACATGCACCGAGTTACCTGATCTGTGGAAAGTTATCTTAACACCTGTGTGGTGAGTAGAGGCACGTGAAGCTGCTTGGTAAGAAATGTTTCAAGAAACATACTTTGTATTCCTCCTCTGTCTAGAGTTGAATTGATTGATCCAGAGTTTTTAGGTTGAACTCTGCCCTGCAGTCCCAAAGCCCACCAGGTTTTGCACCTAGAACCATTTTTTTGGAAGACCAGAGCACTAGCAATTTTCCTTTCAAATGCGCCTGTGGAAATGAAACCATGCGATTAAGGTTTTATTGTTGGTTTGGTTGATCGATTTGGATTTTTTTTTTTGGTTGCTTTGTTTTGTTTTTCTATGAGATATAGGTGTAAGCCCCCTCAGAATGAACAAATTCAGCACGTTTCCTATTTTTAACAAGTACTCTTCCTTTTAGGACGCTTAACCCTCCTTCTCTTACATTCGTTCTAAAATAATACTCTGTTATTTCACTGGGAGTAAATTCTTTTTGTATGTTATGTATGTTTTCCATCCGCTGATTGCTCCCTTCAGAGGATTTAAGGAATCCTCTGCATAATTTTTGGATTCCTGTCAGGTTTAAGACAAAGTAAATGAACTGCTAAAACTGGAATGGTTTTGAACATGCTCTGAAGCAGACTCCTAGATCCTGGAGGAATTAGACTAAGTAAAAAAAAGAGATGCCTCTGTAGTTAGATAGTAGGGAAGCTGGAGCTTTTTGAATTACAATGTTAGTCTTTCCCCAACTGCAGTTAAATTGAGAGAAGAGGAGGTGGATTTGTGTTTTGTTTTTAAAATGTCTGGCCCTTAGTGTTTTTCAAAATAGCGCCCAAAAAGCTGAGGGACATAACATAATGTAATTAGTAGACAGAGAGAGAACACTGGCTGCAAAGACGTTTGTTTCAGAAAAGATAGATCAAGAACATGAAACAAATTGTATTTATATGTAAAGGAAATAAAAACCAGCTTGCATTTTGTTTTCTCTTGGAGACTATCTCCCCTCTCCCACCCCCCATACTCTTGAAAAATAGCTGTTTCTGTTCTATTTAGCTCAAATGTTTTAGAAGGAGAAAAGCAGAATACATCTTCTTTTGTGAAGGAAATTACAGATAACATTTTCAGTCTTGGAGTAATTTTTTAAAATTGTCCATGGCCAAATTCAACAATGCAACCTAGCCCAGCCAAGTACTTCAGTATGTATGTAATTTTATTCACTTGCTTAAATCCCTCTGACTTCAAGAGGATTTGAGCAGTGCTTAAGTGCTTTGCTGCAACAGCGCCCTAAATTGGTGGATGGCAGATTTTAGACACAGAAAGGAAGGCCACAGGTTTTGCAATTTCTGTTGGTAGGTACCTAAAAGATTGGTTTTATTTCTTCAGATGATCCTGTAATTCCTAGTGCTTCCAACTCACTTTTACTCTTTTGAGGTTTTTTTGTTTTGTTTTGTCTTCTTCAGGTTCTCAGTTGTACACCACTCCCAACCAAGCAACAAAACAAAACAGATAAAAACAACAAAAACAACAAAATGAACTTGAAAGAAGAAATATTCTGGTGGGGCTTGAGTAATCCATATTTTAAAAATTACAAGTGTCACGGATAATTTGAAGGCAGATCAGGCATCTTCTAAATCAAAATGGATGGACCTCACTAGAAAATACTACCAACAGTTAAAAAGGTAAACAGGAACAATTTCCAATAGTTTATTTTCAAAAGCATTTAGTTGTTAACCCTATCAAAAGTAAGTTATGATTTTGAAAATGTCACATATCTTCTTTTTGTTTGCTTCAGTTTACGTAGATGTTATCTTCTTAATATGATGACTACTCTTTAATATTGATCATCATTGCACTTCACTGGCAAAAATAAATCACAGGGTGTTAAGATGATTAATGTAACTGTCAGGAGAAATACTAATAAATTTATCTGACCTATCTCACATACAAAGACATAATATATATCAGTGTTTATGTGCTTCATTCACTTTGCAAAGCACAGCCTCTGACTTAAGTGAACGTATGCTAAATTATGAATGTGAATGGAAAGAGGAAAAAGCAAGCTGTTTTTTTTTTTTAAATTTTAAATCAGTCTTCAGAAACAAATCTTTTTACCATATGTTTACACAAAACATAGTTCTCACCCTGATTTGAAGTTTTGAACAGCACAGAAGTTATTAATTAAATTTTTAATAATTAAAAACAGTTTCTGTGAAAAGAAAATCCATGGATCAAAACAGAGGGAGAGGTGATATTGCAATATCCTGTGAGCAAACCTAAGCTTTGTGCCTTTACTCTTTTCCTCATTGATTAGAACAAACTTTCAGCACAAACCCAAGTTTGTTCCTCAGACAAGGAACAAGACAGCTGAATGGAATCACCGCTGATCAGGCTTTGTCTGTTGGAACCTGTCCAACCTGTCTCCCTGTATTCTGGGAGGCAACATTTCTCCTCTTCAGTGTGCATAATACAAATAGAGGACTCGCTAGCTGTATGAAGAAAATATACAGTGCGTTTCATTTCAAATTTTTTTTTCACAGTATTTTCAGCTAAGAAAGGAACATTAACAGAAAAAAATGTCTTTAGGTCCAACATCATGTGGCATACCTTCCCTCAATCTTTTCCTAAGCACTATGAGTTGGGCATATACAACAAAGATATTCTTAGTCCTCTTTCAGCAGACCTAATGTGTAAATATGTAGATAAGATGATAGGTGCAATTTTGAATAGTACCATTTTTGTTTTCCTCCTTTTTTCCCGATGACTTATTCACCCAGACATTGCAACTAGTTAGTGAGCAGAAGAGTTGAGTAACTCTGGTTGTGCATTTAGTATAGTTTTAATGGTTTTAGCCTCCTAGATGGATGTATAAAACTCTGAAGAATTTATCCAGATAACACTTTGAAAGTAGCTTTTCTTCTTTGGTGCTTTGAAAGTTGTTGATAGTGTGGAACACTTCTAAGCGCTTGTTTGAGTGCTGGAGCTTTTTGTTTCCAGTAAAAAACTGATGGAGATCAACACTTTTTTGACACTCCTTGTACCAAGTGCTTATAAAGTGTTTATATCTATAATTGTGTCAAATTATGCTAATTAAGTGCTGAAAGACACTAGTAAGTTGAAGTACTCAAAAAGTGCATTACTCTGAGTGTCACCCAGGGGCTCTTCACAGCAGACACTTGGGGGACAATTTTTTTCTTTCCAACCACCTTTAGAGCACTTTGTCTTAAAGTGTCTTTCTGACATTAATTAAATTAAAAAAGCAAGTGACAGTTAAGTGCACATGATTTACTCTAATCTTTTGAAATGCAAATGTATTTTAGACTAAAATGCCCTTCCTTTTTTACAATTCATTTTCCTCCTCCATTGTCTCCCACACCTTTTTTTATTGAGTAATCAGTTGCTAAAAACAGCTGTGATAAAGGCTGGAAATTAATTCAATTATGGATGATTAGGCAGAAAAATTGAACTATTCAAAGATCAAATAACAATGATAGGGTTTCTAATAGCCTTATGAGGAAAGATCATTGCTTAGGGGTAATGCTGTAGAGACCTGTGCTGCTCTCAGATTTTTATCCACCCTGTTTCCAGGGTTACTCATTAATTCTATGCTGCAGAATTCTAGGGTAGCTGCAGAAGACAAGAGATATGGTTTTCTTCCAGTGAATAAAGGAGATGTTGGTCATTAGCCATACACTGGTTATGCACTAATGAGTTCTCAACTACTAAGTGGTTTAGCCAAGGTGGTCTAGTAAAATGGAAACTTATGTCACACATTAGATGATTGAACTCTGCTGTTGTTCTAAGATGGAAAACCTTTGTATAACACTATAGGTATTTAGAATGAGAACACATTAAAAAAAAAAAAAAAAAAAACTTTGTTTCCAAAGAAAAGCTCAGAAGCAGTGCAAGGACACCAAAATTTAATACATCTTCCCAAAGAGTGAAAATAGAATAAAATCTGAAGCCTGATAAAAAAAATAAACAGGCACTTTTAGGAGTGTTATTAGTGAATATCCTACTTCAAGGGTTATTCTGTTTCATGATAAAATATTTTTGTAGGTGTGCAGATAACAATCCTTATGTTACCTAATTCTGACTAGACTCTATGAAAATGATTTTTTCACTTTTCTGAGAAACTGTATTTAATCCCTATGTCAATGTGCTGAGAAAGATAGTAAAGATATATCTGAACTTTAAACATCTTTAATCTTTCTCTTTAGCTTTCATTCTTGTTGCACAGCCTCAGCAATCAGATTTCAACACTCCATTCCTCAGAAAAACTTACAGATTTAGAAACCACAGGGAGATAAGATTCTCCTTTGACCCAAAGACACATTCTGCTATCTTACATCTTTGGAAAGTCTTTTAAGTAGTGATGTCTATTGAAATTTTCTAAATAGATAGAATTTTATTTGGTAATGAATAGATAGTATCAGGCAGGTGACTGGAGTCCACAGGAGAATAGAGGTGAGTTGCTCCAGGTAAAGAGACATCCCAGACAGTCCTCACTAGAAGCATTATCTGAAAGGTCCTTCGTAGCCTGGAGTTAGTAAACTGAATTGTTCTTCACGTCATTCTCCAGGGAAGGATGTCGATCTCACAAGTGTCGCTCTCAGTGAAGCAGGAGTGAAGAAGCCAAGAACTCAGTAAACACTGAGCTTGTTTTGCCAGTTAAAGGTAAAGTACATTGCCAAGGCATCTGACATCTTCCCAATGATTGCTTACACTGTGCATATGCTTGAGCAGCTTACACCAGTATGTAAAGTGGAGAGCTTCATGCTCTACAGGTTCCAGTCCTGCTCTACCTGCAGGTTGAAGTTAGTTACCAAGTCAGTTACCAAGGGACCAATTTAGAGTAAGCTGAATAAACTCTCCAGAGCATCAATTAAATGTGGAAATGAAAATCTGAATGGTGATTAGTTTGAACTGTTATTGTCTGTTGCTTGGAAGGAAAGGAATCAGTGATCTAATTGTCTTATATAAGGTTACCTGTTGTAAACTGTATCCCTCTTTTCTGTCCTTCCAGCTACTTGATTGCCTATTTATTTGCAATAGTCTTTGGAGGTAATGAACAGATTAAATTTAGATAGAGGGCTCAGATTTACTGTTGGCTCAGCTCTGCTGAAATAAGTGGAATTAGCCAGGAGAGTCAAAATACCTTGTGTTCAGCAACCGTAAGCTATCTGGTCTGTTGATGATTTCTAAAATCCCTCCTGTGGATGCTAGTGTGTTTGTACAATGTAGTTTTAATGGACAATACATAAAGATCTGAAGAACAGAAATTACTGAAATATAGAATGCATTATGTTACCTAGATAAAATAATTGTCAGAATGAGTAAAACTAAGCATTTGGAGGAGGGAGTGGGGTGGTGAGAAAATTATTCTTCCACTGGGGCTGTGTTTCATTTGGTTAGTTTCTTGTGTGTGTTTTCTTTTAAATATATTATTATTTGTTTATTTGAGGTAAAAGAAAGCTGAACTGGTCTTTTTAATATGAGATGCATATGATCTATTTAATGCTGTGCATAGTTAGACAAATGGTGTTGGTTACTGTTATATAAATGACTTTGTAATCAAAGCCAACAGATCGCTTCCGGCGTTGTTATTGTAGTACATGCTGCCAGTGTTCGCTAATTTGAAGGTATGATGGGTTTGAAAATCCCGAATCCTCTGGCAGACCTTAGGACATCTGCTGCTTGTCTGACTAGGAAAAGAGACTGATGAACGTACACAATTACAGGATCATTAAGGTCCAGATTGTAAAGCCACAGACATATAAAAAGCTGGACAGAAAGGGAAAAAGGGAAAGGGTAAATTTAAAAAGAATGGTTTCTGTCTGTGCAGAACACAAGAAAGAAAACCATGGGAGCAAGAGGAACAAACAGCTAACTGCAGGTACATGCCATTAAATTGTGGTGAGGCATTTACTGTAGACTGTGTATTTCCGTGTAGCATGAAGGGGTCCTGGGGCATGGCTGTACAAAGCTCTGGTGTAGCAAAAGTGCCACTAAGCATTTGGGCCTTCAACTCATGGTAGTAGAAATGTTGGCATATCTCAGTTTTTACTTTACAAAATCCCATTTGCATGAATGTAGCTCTCAATAACAACATATTATTTGATGAATAGCTTATGCACAGAATTTTTTAAATAAAATATTCATAGCTGACATACTTGGCAATTATTTTCAAATGCTGTAAACTTGTATATATCTTCCTTATGCAGTCATAACTCCAATGATTTGTTTTCCCCTCTGCACCTACAGTAAGTTAGTTTTCATAAGGATGAAAAAGTGCCTCCAGAGACAACACGTTGCTGAGAAGAATTAGACGACCAAAGGTAATAGATCTTTTAATTTAAGATAGGGCCACTTGCCATTTCTGTTCCTTTAAAAAGCAGTCAATTCTAATTATAAAGATTTATCTTGGATTAAGGAAGAGAAATACTAAAGTAAGCACTACTGCTTCTAGTATAACTCTAGGGTTAAAGCTTTTCTAAATGGGAATTATGTGCAGTGAGAACAATAAAGTGACTGCCATAAAATTCTGAATTAACTGTTCATATGATAGAATTTTTGTTGTTCTGAAAATGGTTTCCTTTTAACATTATGTTTTAGTTTTGTTTTGTTTGTATGTTTTTTAAATACTCATCACTACTCATCATCTATGTTGGGGGCAAAAAAAAAAAAAAAAAAAAGAGAAGCAGAGGGTTTTTGAGAAGAATGGATTTCTAACAGTTCTTGTAAAGTAATATTCACGTTCTTCCATAGAATATTGGAATTCCAATGGAAGAACACTGTTGTGATCCATCTTAACTCGAATATTTTCAGAGTCCAAATGAAATAACAAAGGTTTCAATAAGAGCTACATATCCCCAGTTGAAAAAAATTTAAGATGGAAAGAGTAACTTTCAGTACAGTTTCAAAGACAACTGTTGTGTTTCCTCAACTTCGCCTTTGCCTCACATCCCTGAAAAGTTTTTGATTTTATCATGTCTTCCTTTTTTCTGATAGTGTTTGTTCTCCACATGGGAATTCCTTAGTACTCATCAAGATATCTGGTATCCTTCCTTGAACTATCATTTATCATGGGACTGTTTATCCCTTTTCTTATCTGGACAACAGATGTGCTGGCCTAGATTTGGAGACTCCATTCTTTTCTGAGCTATCAAAAAATCAGTGGAGAGGAATGGGATGACAAAAATGAAACCATGTCCAACAAACAAAGATTCATAGTCGCTGCAACTCTTAAGATACTCTTCTTTTGTCCTTGTCACTTGTAGAAAATGTGGCCTGACTTTATTTAGTATAGTAAAAGATCAGTTTGTCCCAAACTGTTTCTGATGTTTCATTGTTATCCATGTGGGGAAAGTGATGGAAAAGCTGTGCTACTGCTCTCAAAGATCTTGGTATTAATATTGCACAGCCTGCAATATTCAGCCCTCAGTCTGTTTCTGAGAACTAAGCAGTCAAAGTATGTTTTCAGTATATTTTATTATGGATATCTGTGATCTTACAGTAAAAACTACAAGCCTCTCTTAAAGCATATATTCATAAAATATGAAGCAAGAGAAGACTTTTATCATCCTCTATTTATGTATAACAAAACTCTCTATATGCTCCTACCATGAGTATTTTCTGTAATTTCAGTTGAGGACTGACAGATAATACAAGAGTTTGGAATTAAAATAAATACCAAGATCTGAAAAATGTGCATTTTGTTTTTCATGTTTTATTAATTTAATTTCTTGAACTAATATGATGATGATAAGAAGTTATGAATGTCCAATTGCATTATACCTTATTGCTTGTCACCCTATTCCGGTATTTCTGAACAGCGATACATCTGGAGTTGCATTAATTTTCTTAAGAAGATAACCACCACATGAGAAGTCACCAGGAAGGAACTTTTTTTAAGGGCATCTATATGCACAAATAAATACAAGTGAAAGATGAGTGTAAAGCTATAGGAGCTACATCGAAAATTACCACAATATGATATAAATCAACTTAAAATTAAAATGTGGCTAACCTTAACTGCAGTGTTTATTGATGTAGTTTGCTTAGTACAGATGACAGCTGAAAACTTGCTCATGTATCGATTAAATGCAAGAAGGGACATAACAAACAAAGCAATTTAGAAGCCTTGTGGCAGTACAAATATCCATTTGAATTTTAAGTGTTGGGTTTTTGGTATGTTCTTGTTTTTTGTTGTGAAAAATAAAAGTATATGTTCTACTCCAACAGTTTGGCCAGAAGATACACTAAGGATATAAAACTGGAGTTCAGAGCCTTTGTCTGATGACAGAAATGTATCTATAGACTGTACTCTAGTGTTCTGTTAAGCTTCTTTCATAACGTAAGAACAAGAATGAAAACAGAGACTTAGCAGCATGTTGGAAGGTAATGAGAAGCCTGTTGAACACTTCAGGATCTAAATGAGCTGTCCTGAGACCTCCCTTTCTCCAACACCAACAGATCATCACTGATTACCTTCAGTAAGTTTGCAGATGACACCAAGTTGAGAGGGCGTGTTGATCTGTCTGAGGGGAGAAAGGCACTACAGGGGGACCTGGACAAACTGGATTGATGGGCCAAGGAAAACTGTATGAGTTTCAAGAGGGCCAAGTGTTGGAACCTGCATTTTGGTCAAAACAGCCCCAGACGACCGTGCAGACTTGGGGAGGAGTGGCTGGAAAGCTGCCTGATGGAAAAAGGCCTTGTTGTACTGATGGACAGTCAGCTGAATGTGAGCCAGTAGCGTGCCCAGGTGGCCAAGAAAGCTTATATCAAAATGTATGATGAGCTGAACTAGGGAAGTAATCTTGCCCCTGTACTCGGCACTGGACAGGCCCCACCTCAATTGCTATGTTCAGTTTTAGGCAGAAAGGACATTGAGGTGCTGGAGCAGATCCAAGAAAGGGCAACAAGGCATGTGAAGGGCTTGGAGAACGTGCCCTGTGAGGAGCAACTGAAGGAACTGGGGCTGTTTAGTCTGGGGAAGAGGAGGCTGAGGGGAGTCTTTATTGCTCTCTTCAAATACCTGAAAGGTGGTTGCAGTGAGAGCAGGGTTGATCTCTTCTCACTGGTGACAGGTGACAGGACAAGGGGAAATGGCATCAAGTTGCGCCAGGGAAACTTTAGTTTCAATATCAGGAAAAACGTTTTTACAGAAAGGGTTGTGAAGCACTGGAACAGGTTCCCCAGGGAGGTGGTTGAGTCACCATCCCTGAATGCGTTTAAAAACCATCTAGATAAATGGGACATGATTTAGCAGTGTGTTGTTGGAGTTAGTGTAGTATGGTTAGGTTGTGGTTTGACTTGATGATCTTTAAGGTCTTTTCTAACCTGAGCAATTCTATGATTCTATGATTTGATGAGTGCCTGGACTTCTTTCTGCAGCTGCAGACGGGACTGCATCTTTGGGGACATCCCAGAAGTCCAGCACCACAAAAGTCCCTCACAATACCTGTAGGTAGAGATGACATTTCAGCACAAGAGATCAGGAAGCAGGAGAGATCTGAGCCAGCAATGCAGGTAAGAAGAGGTGCAGTGATGGTTGCCCCTGCAGCCTGAAGAGGAGCCTATGCAAATGTCTTCAGACTCCAAACCAAAAAGTCAGTTTTTCTATGTAGTTACTTCAAAAGTAATCCCTCTTATTTATTTCCATGGAAATGACAAGATATACAAAGGGTGCAGTAATGCTATTTAACAGAGCAAATTCTCATCTACAAAACAGTATTTTTCAGCACAGTAACCACAATAGCTATGCATTTTCACCAGTGATGAACAAGAGCCTGCATATCATGCTCATAAAAACATGCACCAGTGGAGGTGATCCACTAATTCAGTGTTTCACCACCTATTGCCTTGCTGAGTTCACATCCACTGTTTGGTCTCCATAAGCATTCAGCAAGCATTCACGAATGTCAATGGGTGCCATTTTTTACATGTGGGAGTAACTCAGTGACATACTTCTGCTTCATAAACACTTCCATGTCAGGCACCATTTTGTCAGGTTGTCTGCCATCTGTCACACAGCAACAAAATGTAATAGAATATTGGTGGGAAGGCTCACTCTGTACTGCCATCCTTCCAACATCTGCCTCTGATGTCATTTATAATAAAATAGGCCACTTATAATAAAATAGGAGGTATCAGAACAGCCCTCATAGGTCATGTTTGTGGGCTTATTTTACGTACTCTGTTGTGTTTTCACAAACTAATGCTGTGTTCTAGTTCCATTTAATGAACTACTTACTTTCTACAGAAACTTTTTGCTTGCAAGTGGGAATGCATTGCCCAGTGAGTGTTCCAGAGAAAATAATTTTTTCCTCTGCTTTAGTGTGGGAATGGGCTGATTCTAATTCCATTTTGTTAAGAACTCTGAGTCCTGAATCTAGCACTTAATGCTATTCAAAACTCCTGACAGAGCACTCAAAATACTGTATATGCTAGTAAAATATTTATCTCCAGTAAGTAAAGTCATAGTAACTCAAAAATTTGGTCATTAGCAATCTAATTGGAAATCATTATATATCTAAACAAGTAAGTTTTTCAGCAAGCCTGAAGAATGCTTCCAGGGTTTGATTCAATGATTCAAGCCACTGCTGATCTGAAAAAGGAGTAGTGAATACATTTGCTTAAGATATGAGTACCAGGCTTTGTTCAGGAGGAAATATCTAACAGGTATCCTGCATTTTACTTCTAAGTGTCACTGATAGAAGTCTGTACAGAGTGTGAAGGTTCTGGCAAAAATAATGTGACCCCTTTTACCATTTAGAATCTAACACTACAAAACATTTCTGAAATTGTTTTGTTTTGTTTGTTTTTTGCAGAATATTTCCTTCAAAGCAGTAACTGTTCTAAGTGGGAAATCGCAACCAGATTTAAAATGAACACCATTGATCAGAGACAGGTTTGTTAGTTGCTTCTTACACAGTGTAAAGGAAAACTGTCACAGTTCCACTTCAAAAATAAAAACAATAACAGGCAGCCAGATTCATGCATTTATCTAGCTATTAAAATAAAACTTCCATAGTGATATATCTTCTGCTGATACTAGGACATGCTTCTTTCAAAATGCTCCAAGTATCTTTTGCAAAGGAAGCAGCCCAAGGTTCTGCAGCAAGCGTCCGATATTCTCTTATTCATCTATAGCAATGCCAAGAGTAAAAGGGGAAGGACAATACTTGGTTATTTTCTTTAACTCAATGATGAATCTGCTTTCAATGTATGTGGAGAACAAAGCAGCTCAGACTCTCTAAACAGAATATTTGAAGGAGTGCCATTCCTCATGCAATTGAATGAGATAGTGGTAGCCAATACTTGCCAACTCTTCAGTTATGTCGCCACACTGAAGACCCATTTCCTCCCCAGTGAGATGACAGGATACTTTTTTTTTTCTTTTAATTGTTTTTGTTTGTTTGTTTGTTTTAAATAAATCCTTCATGGATTAAGCATGTTACAAATTAATCTCAAAGGAAAGTATGTGAAGAGACACAAAGGCTCCTCTCCTCAGGGTACATAGATGGCCTACAATGCTAGGTGTTTTGTTCTCTGTCTTCCCAAAAGGTCAAAGACATTAGGTAATCCTCATCTGCCCTTGAGGCTATATCTGATTTTATGTCACTTTGGAGTGCTGAAACCATCACGAGCATGAACAGCCTGGCTTCAGTTTCTGTCCATTCTTGACATGGAATCCACATCCCCTGGTGGCCAGGATGTTAATTGGATACAGAAACTGGACTCAGAATTCCTTTCTGGAGAATATTTGCTCTTACTTTCCATCTTTTATCCATGGCTTCATAGTTAAAACATAACAACAAATGATATATGTGTGATTTGTTCATTTACTAAAGTGAAAAAATAGTTTCACTTCAGTGGCAAAATTTTATGCTGATTTTTACCAATTTGACCAATGTTTTTTGTGTTTGTTGTTGTTGTTGTTGACTGTTTTTTGTTTGGTTGGTTTGATTTTTGTGGGCTTTTGTTTGTTTAAATACAAGAACTACTGAACTTTTCATTACCTGTGTGTTACCAACTTACATCATAAGCCAAGAGCACTGTAGTGTTTCTTTTCTTTATGATCTGACAGGGCACAATAAGAGAGGAAGGATTCTGTCTTGTGACTTTTTTTCCTTCCACAAAATACAGCTACCTTAAGCTAGGATAGATCCAAAAAAGATTATGTCAGTAGCTAAGATTGCAAGCTTTAAAACTGAGCACATGCTATTTAAACTGAATGTGTCTTTTTGTTTGATTTTTTTTTTTTCCCTATAACAAGCAAATTACTACTGTTGGTCAATGTTTCATAAAAAACTAATGGTAGACATATGAATGTTTCTGTATTTCTGGAATGCTCTTGTATAGCTCTTTGCTTTGAAGTTTTTTAACAGTTTCCTGTTTGGTACTAGATAAACAACACTGGTAATTATTATATATATTTACTATTCAAAGCTTGCAAATGCACATATGGTGGATAAATTCTTTCACAAATTTAGTGATGCTTATGTTTGCAGAAGTAAAGAATACAAACAAGAAAAGAAAAGAGAGGTATGCATTATGGAATTAAAATTATAAGACATTTTAAGGCCATTAGACTGCTGTTATTTAAGTTGGAAAGTGGTGTTAGCATCTATGTTGTGTTTTATGTTTACTTTTGCTTTTTAGCATGAATTTGCCTTGACTAAATACTGTACATAGTACCAGTGCAATCCCCACTACAACTTCCAAAGAAAATTGATATAACCTGCAGACTCAGCATCTTGGTGGTATTACATCATTGAGCTAACATTCACCCTATGCTTGCTACCTCACATATAACAAGAATCCATTCTCAACATATATGTAGTTTTATTGGTAGCATATTAATGCCCAAATTGTGTATGATTTCTGATGCAAGAATAAAACAGGTATGCTTCTTGTTACAAAGCAGGACAACCATTTCCATGACCCCAGCTGTACCTTTGTATTACTCTATCCTTGGTTCAGGAAGTCTCCCTTTCTCAGTTCTGGGCAGCTCTTCAACTCATCATCAGAAGTGGAACTGCAAAGGCTTGCACATATATTTGAAGTCAGCTAGTTTATTGGTTAAAAACATTTCTATGAAGATGTAAGGAAAAAATGATCAGAAGCTCATAGGTCAAAGCTCCCTGTTTAATTTTTTAATGATTTCCAATTCTTGTTGAGGTTCCTAGAATCAACATTCTGCTCAGTCCTTTGCACAGCAGTCATCCTATCCATATTTGATATGGGATAATTAGCAAACATCCTTCAGAAGTGGAGCCCTTTCTACCATCTGCACAATCAATGCTAGAAAAAGTTCTGCTTCCTCGGGATAGCCATGTATTTTTTTAACAGCTGTTGATTTATTTAAAGGGATGTAATGATCATGAAGAGTGTTAAACTTAAGGCCTTCTATTGACAGTGGTTCTGTTTAGCTTCATTAGATGTGAGGCTAACATCTGTCTGGTGAGATGAAGGCCACCTGCTCATTTTATGTAAATTTTAATAATTATCAATTGCTAAAGATCTATACATTCAGCACATTAAATAATGCCAATGATAAAAATGAAAGCAGTTGTTTTTCCCTATCAGCTTTCCAATTTTATTTTCATTGCAATTATTTTATTACAACCTTCCCTAATCCTTTAAAAGCAGGCAAGAGTAACAGGTCCTTGTCCTTTCAAGCTGGCAATTTAAATCTCACTATGATACCAGCCTGAGACGGCGGTGCTAGATTTGCTGGCTGGCATGATGACTAAAGAGTGCACAAGCTGTGAATGATCAGATTTCTAAATGGTTTGTAAACACTGGAGAAATAAGAACATTCTCCACCATTGCTTGCCAATAGAAAGAGGTGATATTAACATGATTTTTCAGTACATACTTACAAGAATAAACACATTTTTTTCAATGATTGGTGGTATAAAAATCATCTCATTCCTTTTTTCCCTTAAAAATAAGTGATAGATTCTAAAGTCATCTGTACACAGCAACTTATATCATTTTTTATTAGCTGGCAGAATGATATTTTTAAAAGCAACAACTATTTCTTGCTTTCAAATCCAGTAAGAGCCTTTTCTTTTCTCTTAAGGGAGTTTATACTATGATGAATAAAAAGAGGCAGATAAATGGTAATAAACTACGTCAACCACAGCTAAAGAAGTACTTTTATCAAAAAAACAGGCCATTCCTGAAATCTTTAGGGGATTTTTTCTCGTGAGGCAAATCTAGTAAAGTCCTAGAAAGACTCTTACTATTAAATTAGTATAGCCATTGAGCATGCATGCATACCAAATGGAAATGTATTCTGTATTAGACAATAATACACTTACACAATTTCTTAGCTTAATAGAAACAGTGATTTTAGTAAGAATATTAAGTTGGAAAACACTACCTGATGATGTGTATTTTATTTTGCTACTAAAAAAGAGAATTGCATGCCAAAGGTGGGATAGTTAGCTCCAGAGAAATGTTACTTTTCTACGTTTTTTTATTATATGTTTCTCTATGGTTGTATTGTGTGATTTTTCTTGTGTTTAATCATTTTGTTGTATGATTGCTGCTCTACCTTTTCTACTCTATGCAAAATATAATCTTGGAACCAAGATCCATAATTTCTATATGCATATAATTTTACGTAGTTGATGAACCCAGCAAGCAATGGTAAATAGCAGGGAGGGGCTCAATGGAAACTCATTTGTTAGTTTTCTTACTTGGAGGCTGTTATTTTTATAAATTACTGATATTGGACACTGTAGGAGTGCCCTTTTTCGTATACATTGAAGTACTTCACTGGCCCCAGGAGTCACTAAGACTAGTGGATTTTAATAGTTATAGATCTTAAATGGAGAGTTAGAAATTGTTTCTTTTCATTACAATTACAACAAGGAATTAACCCCAAGGGTATCCACTTAATTTCATAATATATAGACTGGAAAGCTAATAATGTGACTCTTCTAAAATGTAATGAAGGAGCAACTGCCCCTTGGCTCCCTAGGGTAGGGTTTTGTAAAATGTATTGCAAAAAATGTAACACAAAGAAGATTTTACGCTAACAAGCTTTGTAATGTCACTAGCTCCAGTGCTCAAAGTGCTCCAAAGATCATAGACACCAAGTATTGTCACTGGTTTTACAGCAGGAATTTAGTACCAGCACTTTCTCCCGTGTCACTTCACTGCTACAAGGAAAAGCTGAAACAATGATAGGAGGAGTGGAGGGTAATTTACAATTAAGCATATAAAGAAATGAAAGAGTAGAGGGAGGAAGAAGGGAGTACAGTAGTACAAAGTAACTACTTCCTTTAAGGTCCACTTGGACCCATCCTCTATGCAAGTTTCCTTTGTTATTTTAATCTTTCGTGCCCTAATGCAAAACAACTCTTGGCCTTACAATTGGCAGCAAGTGAACTCAAGTACATTTGCTGTTCCATTTATGGTTGTGAGTAGTGAAGTAGCCTCTGACCTCTCAGTCATTATGGATGGTGACTGTGGAAGAAATTCCTGACCAAGATCTGAAGTATTGGATTGGGTAGTGGTTTTAAATCTAGGCTGAAGACATTTCTATTTGCTGATGATTTTAATGGAGTCTGACTAGGTACAGCATCTTGGGAAAGCTTTGCAGTAAAGACAGCAAGAAAAGAAGTACACTTGCTGTGCCTGTTCTAAAGTGAAAGGAAAAATAAATGCATTTAGAAGAAAAATCCATTTTGTTTTGGTTTGATTTTTAATGGTAGTTCTCGCAGGCATTTCTAACAAAGGCTTTAAGATAGTTTCTTCTTAGGAAAAATTCATTAGGGAAGAAACCTTTGGCCAGTGTTTTTAAATTATGTATGATATGCCCAGAATTCTGTGTGCCTACTTATTTTGCAAATATTCTGTTTGTAGCAGCAAATTTAAATAACTTGCCTGACTAGTCATGGTACGTGCAAATGTTCAGCTGATGTGTTTATACCTATCCACTAAAAATCTGATTTCCTTGTAGTTATAAGAGTAAGATTTCTTTTGCAAGTTTTGTAATTTGCAGCTTGTACTCATCTGCTGGACTCCTACTCCCAAGTGCTGGTAATCCAAAATGATGATCTCTGAACTAACTTTTCTAGATAAACTCATAGCTCACATTTAGTGCATGTAAACATTTTAATAAAGATGGAAAAGCAACTCTGCTAACTGCTAAAGCAATAGAGAATGGATTTTCAGGAGGCTGAAAAGAAAAAAAGGGAAAGAGTGAAAGCACCAAAACAGTATGTGATCATACATCCCACAGTACAGTACAAGCAGAGGTAGAAATGCTAAGTGCCTCATACCACATGCCAAGTGCTGCTGTATGGGCCAGGCACAAGAAGTTATAACCGGGACTATCTGAAAGGCAGGGAAATCAGATCAGAATGACCTCAGAATCCCAGAACTGCTGAGCTTGGAAGGAATCTCTGGGTCTGTCTGCCCCCCCTTGCTCAAGCAGGGATGCCCAAGATCACATCCAGGCAGCTTTTGGAGATCTACAACAAAGAGACTCCATAACCTCTCTGAGCAACCCATTCCCATTCTCAGTCACCCTCAAAATAAAGAAGTGCTTAAGAAAAAGTGTTCAGAAGGAACACAAATGTTTTATTAATTTGCTAGCTTGAGACCTCTATTCGTGTAGAAGAGGTTAAGAAAAAAACAAAAAACAAACAAACAAAAAAAAAAGCAGGCAAGCTGGCCTCTGCAACTGGCATTTTCAACTCATAGTGAAATATATGATTTGTATGTATATGAGTTACTCTCCACTGAGGTGTCTTTGGGCATTTTCAGGCCTTCCCTCACTTCCTCACTTTTTCTTTTTTTCTTTTCTTTTTCTACTCCCATTTTCTTTGGATAGGAATCTCTGAACTTTGATTAACTCAGTCTTCAAAAAAAGTCTGCAAACCAAACAGGGAGAAAATGTAAATACATTAAGTCTTGCCAGCTGGTTTCAGTTAATTTTCCTTTACCGGTATTAAATTTGGCATTTCTGTGGCTTTTTTTACATAAGCAAATTTACATTTTAACAGATTTCACCAACTTGTTCAGGTTGCAATGTTAATGTTCTTAAATGTGTCCTGAAGCCAGTTTACTCAACAAGAACAACAACAAGAACAAAAATGTCAAGGAAAAACAGGAGAGGCAGAATAGGCATTCTCCATGAACAGTTAGAAGCCAAAAGCTGTCAGTGTCTCTGAAGAGAAAAGTTTCAGGATTAAAGGAAATGCTTGCAGCCATTCCTCCCACTCATGTGTAATTACTTATATGCAATTGAGTAATAATTGCAATTGAAATCATATGAGTGATTTCAGTACTCAGCATTTTGATCATGGATCATAATCTGGATTTATAATCACAGACAAATTAAAAACTAAAATGCTGTGGGTCTCTTGAAGAAATATATTTGTAAATTATGTCAGAATTGTGTTACCAGATGAAATTGTAAGTATGTTAGAAATTAAATTGGAGATCTTAGCAAAAGGGCTTCCATTTCCCTTCTTAACATGAAAGCACCCATGCCAAGTTTCTTCCATCTACTCACAAGTAGTACAAGATCAAGTCATTTCCAGTGAAATCCATGTTTTAACAAGATAACAAATGTGATGTACTTCACAAACAGTGTTATCTCCTTCAACCAGATACAAACAGTGATGCTACAGGTTAGGTGCCAATTTCTTTCACACAAATGATATACTGTAAATCACTCCTGCTGTATTGCCCTGTATCTAGTCATATTGTAACCCAGTCTCTGCAACCCCAGAATAGACTCATTCATAACGTAAGAAGCGTATGGCAAAACATATACTATAAAAAATAGAAGTACCATACCTAGGAGTTGGAAGCTGAAATCTGAAACAATGACTATTCCTTTTTCACAGGTATTGTAATTTTTGCCCTTTTTGTCCTGCCATCATTGAATGATAGGTAACTGTGTGCTTTGTTTTCCAGCAGGAGTGATTTTCATGATAGGTATCAGGGATTCTCCAGCCTTTATTCTAAAATCCCCCATTCTTTTAAAACAAAATAGGGATGCTTACTATTTATTACATGTGAACATATGTTACTTGCCCATTTCATAGGTTTTTGAAATGACATTAAGAAAAACAAAAGTTGTCTTAAGTATTAAGGTCATATTTATGTAAAGAATTGTTTTAGAGAAAATGGCTGTGAAGTATCTTATTCTTTGACAGAATAATGCCAATTGTGCACAGTCCAAATTGCACTGGATCTCTATGCTGTGGAGAGTATGAGACAACTATGGACTTCTGGCTGCAGAAAGACCAATATACATATCATGAAAAACAAATCTGATTTGGACTCTTAGGAAAGGCAAGAGAGGGAAAAGTGTTTCAAGTACCCGATCTGTTTGATACTTTCCAACAGGTTAAGTCTTTAAAATGGCTCATCATGAACTCCCATAGGGAGCCTATGTCAAAGTAATAGGATTTTTGATGGAGTGCCTATTGCTCTGACTGTATGTGAGACTAAAATTTCTGTGCTACTGAGAGTCCTTAGCAGAGAAATTACAGTCCCAGGTACTTACCTACTGTGGACCAAACACAAACCTGTTTGTAACTCTTAGTGACTCGAATCACAGATACAAGCAGTCAATACTTTGGAAAATTCAGACCCACATTGTGCAAGCTAGGTCACCCATTTCCCCTTTTGCAGCAGGTACAACTGAAAAAACTCATACAGAAAATGGAAGCTTGTTCTGAAATGGATGTTTGGAGAAAAAAGGAAAGGCCGTCTAGCCGCAAGTGACCAGCTCCATTCACATAAATCATTAAGTGCCACCCATATAGTCAGCAAGAGGTTATTGTTGAGTGCATAGCCTGGGGGGAGTGGGGCTGGGATACACTGGCTGAAGGGATGAGGATATAAAATCACGTGTTTGGGATCCTGAAATTACTTTTCCTCTCACTGGGGAGTAGAGGCTAAGTAAACTTACAGTGATTAGTAATTTAGCAGTGTTTCATCTATTTAAATTCTAGCTCTTTCAAGGCCCTATTACTCCATCTTTGTTTTCTTGCAATATGAGAGCAGTTTCAGCTGGAAATACAGCATGTTTATCTTTGTATCTAGCCAGTCACTTTGAGGGGATTTAAAGGGAAAGTTTTTGCATTATTTAGTGTAACAGAGTTGAAAGCAGTTAAGACAGCAAATTTAGTATTAGAAAACATGAGCAAGCTATCTCATAATTGTAGCTGATATTAGAAGTAGTTAAAGACTGAAAAGATCATCTTCAAGGGACTAAATGAGATCAGGATCTAGTTGTCTTTGTGTTATTAGGCAAAGGAAAACCTTGGATCTGTCTCAGCTGAGGTCTTTGAAAATATCTATTTTCCCTGATCAAAAGTGTAGTAGGTAAAGGAAATTTAGAAGTGGGTGGATTCCCTGAGGTAGGCTTTGGAAGTTCTGTTTTAGGTTTCTCATACTATTAGATGCAGAATGCTCCAACTTGCACTGGATTCAGTTAAAAGCCTGGAGTGCAAATATGAGGTGTCTGGTATATATACATATATATGTAGTATGCCCTTCCAGAGATAAATGAATGAAATTGTGCAAGGTGTGAGGGCACAGGGAGTAGAAAATTAAACTCCCATTCAGCTTTAAGCAACTAAATAATGTGTTATCCTCGATGTGGAGAGCTTTATGCGGCATATGGTTGAATGGGACTTAGATCAGACATTTTCAGGGATTTAGTCACAGGATCAGAAGAGTTAGAAGGGACGTCTGGAGATCATCTAGTCCAACCCACCAGCTAAAGCAGGTTCCTTGCAGTAGGGTTACACAGGAAAGTATCCAGGTGGATTTTGAATATCTCCAGAAACGGAGATTCCACAACCCCTTTGGGCAGCCTGCTCCAGTGTTCTGTCACTCTCAAAGATGGTTTTTCTCAAATTTGTATAGGACAGTTTGTGTTTATTACCCCTTAGTCTGTCACTAGGCAATGCTGAAAAGAGGTTGGCCCAATCCACTCGACACCTGCCCTTTAGATATTTGTAAACATTGATCAGATCCTTTGTCAGTCTTCTCCAGGCTGAACAGCCCCAGCTTTCAGTCTTTTCCCATAAGGGAAATGCTACAGGCCCTTAATCATCTTTGTGGCACTCTGCTGGACTCTCTCCAGCAGTTCCCTGTCTTTCTTGAACTGATGAGCCCAGAACTGGACACTCCAGCTGTGGCCTCACCAGTGCAGTGTAGAGGGGGAGGAGAACCTCCCTCAACCTACTGGCCACACGCTTGTTAATGCAGATGTAATAGTTATTACTCAGAAGGTCTGCTAGAAAGGACTGTGGATGTAAATGTTTTTTAAAAGTTTTTAAAAGTTGATTTTATTTATGAATATGAAAAATTCTTCTGTTTCTACTGGTTCAGAATGCCAAGGAGCTAAAGGAATATAGTACACTTTATGTCTAATTTTTATCAGCATAAAGACATTATCTGAGTGGAGCGGCGCATGATGAAAATGGGAACAGCTTCTGGGAAGTAAAGAAAGTACTTCTATTTTAAGAATAAGTTATGCCATTTTGTTTGTCTTTATTTCAAGTGTGCTATATTCTTTTATTAAATCATAATCCTTCTATTAACATGCAAATGGTTGCTTTCTGTTTTCACAATATCTGTATAAACACTATAGTTCCACTGAGGAAAAGTATAATCATTCTATTTTCATCCCAAAACACATTTTACTGGGAGCTGTTAAGTAGATGGCCTCTCATGCACAAATTCATAAAGCAAAGTTTACTTCAATTTTCTCTGTTAAAGTCAGTGCATAATTGTGTGGTAGCTGTTGAGTCACAGGCTGAACCACTGATTGAGCACCTGGGGAAAAGACCCAGTCAGCCCTGGGAGCACAGGTGAAGGCAATTCATCTGCGTGACAGGAAGGGGTGGAGCCTTGTTGCACCTCTCTTAGGCCTCATTTAAGGGCTGACTGCCACTAGGGAAGACTCTCTTTCTGGAGGTCTTCCTTGGGTGATGCTTTTCTCCATGAACCTGTTTTTTTCTGAAATGGGTGAGCAATCTTCTTTCTTTATAGCCCCTTTCTATTGTGCTGGTTGTTCTGTTATTGTACCTTTGTTGTAACAGCTTTCTGTGGCATTGATCTGCTTAATTGCTACAATAGCTCTGCTCGTATATCTGCGAAAACAACAGGTGTCTACAAGGAGACAGGTACATTGAAACTTAGATTGTAAACAGGTAGAAAATGCATTCTGATTTAAGAAATTAAAATACACTTAAATTTTGGAGGAGCTAGTAAAATTTGCATGAAGGAGTCATTTTTACTATTAGGGAAGAAATGGTCTAATTACAGCCGAGATATTTTTCATGGTCCTCCTTACTTGCCTTGAGCAAAGACTGATGAGTAGCAGTGGAGACAGCTGTGCTTGAAGCACAGAGAGAGACTATGGCTCTTTGCTTCAATTTGTGACTGTGCAAAAACGTAGCTTACTGCTTGAAATCTACAGCCAACTGTATCTGTTAGAAAACATACTTTCATGCACAAAAAAAAACTTTCTTACTTGAAAGTATTTATCATAGGAAGCAGTAATGCCACCTCTATTTAAACCTGGATATATCAATTTCCACATGAGCATTAAGATGTTATCTAAAAGACTTTTGCGAAAGGTCTGGTGTTTGTACTGTTTTCTTTGTTATTGCTCAAACTCCTAAAGAAAACAGAAGTGTAACTAATGTAACATCAGTAGTAATTGTGATTTTCTTTTGTTACTTGGGAGTGGATGATAGATCAGAGTGCTTAAAAAGAACTGGTGTCAATTGTACATGTGAAATGCAGAAAAAGAGCAGCAGGATCCTGCTTATTGGGTGGATTTTGTAGGAACTCCATCATCAGATGATGTATGAAACTAGCGTGCAGTTTAGTTATTGGAGCTGAAACAGCATGTTATAATGTCTTTGAAATATTGAGATCCTAAATATTTTTCAGGACAGTGGAATGGATGCTGTGATCATGATACTTTGTTACATGGTTTTTATGTAGCTGGATCAGACAGCCATAATGTGGTAAACTGGGTGTAGGTCTCTCCTCTCTGTACATTTCAGTTCTCTTACCTATCAAAACAGTGTGCTGATGAAAAAAATTAAATTTGTTTGTCATCCAACTACTTTCAAGGCTGGTGAGATGTTGATATGGGTAGGTGGATTGCAGTTTTTCACGGAACATATAGGAGTTGAGCTGGTCATGACTGTGCTGTCATGAATTTGGAGTTGAAGAGTTGGGCTAATGAAACTTTTGTACTTTCAATAGCTAAACTACCAAATATCCTCTACTACGACACTTGAGTCTTTTTGTGTCTAGTTTTGGACAAGTTCTTCTTACTGATTTTTTCACTGGGTATTTGTAGGGGAACTGTTAGGTCACAGCTTGAGCCAGTGATTGAGCACCTGGTGGAGGGGTGTGGCTGACACAGGGAGCACAGGCAGATTGTTTGCACCTGTGTTCTCAATGTGGACAGGAGAGTGGACCCTGGGTGGAGACACTCTGGGCTTATATAGGGGCTGGGTGCTAAAAGGAGAGCTGCTCTTGAGCTATGCTGCTTCTTGGGGAGGAGTGCTGCATGGCTGGAGAGTGCATTCATCAGTTGGGTGAGTTTCGCTCTTTTTTTTGTGTGATTATTGACCTGCCTTTTAATACCTTGCCTGGTATCACTGAGTATGTGTCAGAAGCAGTTTTGCTTCTCCGTGAACAGAACAATACTTACCTTTAAAGTTTAGCATTTAAATATCTTCAATTACTTGACTATCAAGGAACCAAAAGTTGATACAGCTGGAGAAATAAAATTACACAGGAGGTGTGCTTATTGCAGGCAAGCTAATATTTTTATTGTGTGCAAACAGGGAACCAACATCATTATATGTTGACTGTAATGCAAAATGTGCTGCCCAACCTCTTTGTCCCTGTGTTTGCTGGTCTGCAAAATTATGGTGATGATACCTATTATGCATAATTGTTGAAAGAATTAATTCATTAATGTTTGCAAAGAGTTTTGAAGTCCTCTAGCGGAAGGTATTGCACAATTGTAAAGAGTTAATTTAGTATTCTTTACTATCAGATTCAATAGGACATGTAGTATAAACTTTTAAAAAAGCAAACAAAAAGCTAATCAGGAGTCTCTTATTCACACTGTCAAGTGCTGGTAATGACCAAATAGTCTTGTTTGTAGAAATGGAAAAAAAAAAAAATGCTACTTGGTATGTTGAAGCAGCAATTAGCACACATTGTAGGAAGAAGTGGAGCTAGACCAGAAATGAGCCTTGATGAGCCTAATTGCCTTTAATTATCCCTAAACATTTTCTTGTTGTCTGTCTTATGGAGACTGAAGAAACCCTGTAGGTCTAAAAGGAAATAAGGCTTTGGTTTTTTTCTTCTTTTAAAGGGGGGCATAATAGCCACCATGGAAACATGTTCTTAATCAATGACATTAAACTCCTGGCTGTTCTGCTTCTCTTGAAGTTGCCTGGCTTCGTTATTATCAGGGGAAAGGAGGAGGAGAAGGGGTTTAATCACTATTTAGCTTTTCTTAGCAAATTAAAATATTAATTACAATACACATTATTTTATCTCTGCTTAAGCTATTTCTGAGTATTGGTGAATGAGAGCTCACTTTATATTGGAGTAATTTATTCTCAAACTATTCAGACTTTCAATTCCTTTTAAAAAATCATTGTGGCATGAAATGTTATCTTCTGAAAGCCAGGGAAATCTGTCTCTTCCAATTTTTTGTCTTTTTTTTTCCACATGCAATGCAGTAATCAACCTGATTTTTTTGTCAGTTCATAGAATAATGGGGGGGGGAAAAGGAGACTTTAAAAAAAAAAAAGACGACTATGAGAAATCCATGGCCGCTGCCATGGATGTAAAATCTCTCCCTCTCGAAGTTGATGAAACATAGAAGTACAGTGGAATTAGAAAAGTGACTTGCATGATGAGCAAGGTAAGCACTGTTATGCATCCTTCTTCAGTGTTGTACACAGTTTTGAGTGGTCCATGCCCCTTTTAATTTTTCACTGCTGCTGTACTTCACTGGGAAGAATATTTGGAGAAAGGGAAAAAATGATTAAGTAATGTCTCTGCATCATATTGTGGCTTAGTAAAGTTTTTAAAATTAAAATGTATTGTGGCATAAATTGGTATATTTCTATTAGCTGTAATGAAGCTATGTTGATTTATAACAGCTGCAGATATAATTAATTCATTTCTTGAATTAGTTTGTGTTGGAATTATATGGAATGCTGTAAGAAGCACATAGCACTATGTCAAGCAGATGTATTCGTACACTCATTGCTGGTATTGCTGTAGGTCACCAGACAATAGGTAGAGAAAATCTAAGGCGTATTTTCACTAAACAATTATCTGTCTTCTATTTTCTTCATGGTGCTTGCAAAGTTTGTGAATATTGCTGGAAAAAGCAGAGCATGATTGGAAGCTATGAGAATGATTAGCCTCTATTAAGAGAGCACTATTAGTCATTGGATGTACATCTGGAGTCTGAATGCTCAATATTATTTGAGAGATGTAGGCTGATCCAATTAAATCAAATTAACAAAATGAAACTTATGGATAAACAAGGGAAAAGAGAATATGAATCTTGCTTTGAAAGTAAATCTATGTTCTTTTTTTATTTTTAACAGTGAAGTTAGAAATTAAGGGGGGGGGAAAAACAGTAAAATTTGCCAATGGCAACTTCCATTTCAATTCAGTTCTAGGCCTGACTTCTTTTACCATCATGATCTCTTCCTTTCACCTTAAAGAGCAAATACTATAAAAGCTCAGGGTACGTGTGCAGAAAGGGTTAGCCAACCCAAACAGTAATTTTAATTGTAGCCATGGGATATTCAGCTTGGAAGACTTGTCATGAGGTCAAAGGATTGTCTTGTCTTAATTACAAATACCTTGTACAGGCTTACTCCTAGACATTCTTGCTGACCTACATTATTGACAACATCTGACTTACTGGTCCTTATTTATTTTGTATGGCACCTCATTCTCCTGCCCTGTTACAGTGTCTTGAGTCTTTCCTTGTTATCTTTATTGATGCTATTGCTCTTATCCTACAAGTGAACTGAGAACACTACGTTTTGAAGTCTAACTATAACATAACTAGTTGGAGTGGAAACAAACAATATGGCCATTTCTTATTCTTTCTATTTTACTTAAACACAGAAAAATACAGCAAAAATCAGTGAGCTCCTGCAGGCCTCTATTTATACTACCACAGCACAGGACTCAGCATACTGCAATACCTTCTTTGCTTTCTTTCATTCATTCATACATTCTTTGCTTGCAACTTTCCACCAAGTCTAGATCCAGGACATGAAGCTAGGTCTGTAGCCCAAGCAAGCAATTCATTAGAGTGATGGACTGCTAATTGTTCTGTTTTGGAGGCTTCAGGAGTTTTACCATCCTGTAGTACCAGTAAGCTACTGTCAGAAATTGTTTTTCTTGACATGTTCAAATGAATTTTTCTTACTGAATATGAATAAGAAATATTCAGGAGACTTTTGTCCTGAGAGACTGGTTTAGTTTAGGTTTGCTGCAGAGCACATCTAGTAACAATAGTGTGATGTGAGCATTGCTTAAGCTATGCTTTTTCGCTTACTTGGACTGACACTTTCATTTTGCTTCAGCTGTTTAGAAACCAGATACTCTTTGAAGATGCTTTTCTCTCATTTTCAGTATGTTTAGTTTCACAGGAAAATTACAGAAGTGATTTAAACACACATTACTTCTGCTGTTATCTTTACAATTCTGTCTTCCCCTAGGTTTCCTAAAGTTACTCAAACAAATTCCTAGCTGAACTAAGAAACGAAATCCTTGAGAGTTTCTCAGTAAAATATCTATATTATCTTCATGAGGATGATGAATTGGTGGTTTTGTGTAGGATTATGTACATCTTGTGCACAGATGTTTGACCTTCCCTTTAGACACATGTTACTTATGTATTTAGTGAGGAATGGCATTGGCTTTCCAGTAAGAGGTTGGATCAGGCCCTTTGAAGACTTTGTTTATGCTTCTCTGTGACAGAATCAATGCAAGCAAGCCAGTGATTGCTGCTATTTGCCCCTTTACCTGTGTCAGCAGAATTCTGTACAAGCTGAGAGGAATCCAGGAATTAGAAGGCTTATAGGAGGTAAAGGGGAGATAAGTTAATAGGAACCATATTACTACAGCTGTTATATGTGTACCATTTTACTTGCTCTGTGATCTTTGCTTGCTGTATATGAGGCAGCACTTGAGGGAAGAGTTTAGTCCTGAAACCAGGTTTAGCAACTGAGCTGCCACTGAGTTCAGTTGGGTTCGAAGCCAGAAGCAGATGTATTTACAAATGTGAAATGCTGCATATCTGTTGATTTTTACATCTTCTGTAGAGCTCTTAGATTCTCTTACTTTCTAAGGTGTACGTTTGTCTTCCTAAGGATCTTGGCTTTGAGGTGCTGGAGAGTTAGTGTGCTCCAGAAGCAGTTGCAGGGCAGTGAGGCTTGGTTTCCTGGCTCCTGGTGAGCTGCAGTAAACACTGACTTAAGTAGTTAATGTATGCTGTCATTCAATACTTTTTATATTTTTCTGTGGTGTTTTTTTATTTTCTGTTCTTTTTCTTAAACTTGGTTCTGTCTATGTGACTTCAAGAAATTGCTCTTTTTCCACCTGCTGTGGGGGGAAACATTCTGAAGATGAAGCATGTGCCTGTGCAAGGTCAACCACAGTGAAGTCTAGCACTTACCTCTAAAATGCATGAGATAAGCACAGAACTTTCACTTGAGTCTGCCTTTCTCTTTAGTTTTGGGAAAGCTCATGTCTAGAACCTACTTAGAAGTAAGATCAGGGAATACATGTCTCTTCAAGACAGAAAGCAAGAGTATCCAGGCTTCCTACTGATGTTAACTGAATGCAGTGTAACAATATATAGGGGGCACCAACACAATTTATTAACTTGTTGTGGATGTGACAATACAAACTTCAGGCTAAATCTCCAAGTTTGATGCATCTAAGGGAAGTCTGTGTCACAATAGTTTCCTGTGTTACCATAGTTTGAGTACTTCTGCTAGTTGCTTAATTTCTTTTTGCCCTAATAAGTCATCTTTGAATGAGAAGTTAAGATGAGGGACTGAGAATGCTTCTTAAATTGGTAGGTATCAGTAACCGTCAGTGAATGGACAAAACCCAACACAGAAACAAAAGGCAGTCAAGATCTGTCCCTCAGGATCTATCTCTATCCACTCAAAGATAACACATCTCTTTTTTAGTGAACAGAGAACTGTTCTAAACTCATTGCTTCCTTCTCCTGGGAGTAGTTTCATGGTAAATGGGCAGTTCTGGCAAACAGTTTTTAAAATTATATTTGATAGCAATGAATTTCTGTGGAGTACTGTGAAGTCTTGAAAGCAATTCTGCTCTTTGACATTCCATAACCTATGAAAGAACTTGTGCTACAGTGTGATCTGTTTAAAGATTACTAGGTTAGTACTAGTATAAGAAACAGTACAGTGTTCACAGAGTGGTACTTTGCTAAAGTAATTGTATTGATGACAGAATGTGTTCCTCATCAGAGTTTCCAAGCGTGTGCAAGTGCACAGTGATACAACTATACAGCTCCTTACTGTTACCTATTTAATTCACAAGTAGTAGTTTAATATATCCTATATATCCTATATTCCCTATATTGGGAACATCCTCCTTGTTTTATAGTTCCCTTAATCACTTTAGTTTCTTTGAAGTTTGCAGCAGTTGAGGACCTACGGTGGATCTCTTTAAGTATGGAAAATTGAAAATCTTTCAGGGTGTGAATAGTTAAATTGGAGATGTTCAAGAAACCTTGACTTCAAAACAGCTGTGGTATATGAGGGTGAGTAGTTTTTTCTTGCTAATGTAATTTCTCAAAGTTTTTTAATTTGTGTTTTCAGTGCTACCAACCATGGAAGCTTCTGTTTGAGGCAGGATCAAATTGGGAACTGTAATACTGAGCCAAACAGCAGCTCAGTAGTGAAAACAGTAGCCTTCACTCTGGAGACTATTGAACTGATGTCTTAAAGTGTAAAATCGCACTTCTGAAACTGCTAATAAACCACCCTTTGTCTCCAAAGGGCAATTCTGTCTTGTATGCTATGCTGTACTTCTGCTTATATTAATTACAACTGTCCTCATTTATGATCTTTGCTGCTTTTTCCTCCTTTGCCTCTTTCATCACTCAGCAGCAGGCTTGTATTTTTATGTGCAAAATAAATGTTAGTCCTGTGTAAACATCCTATATAAGGTTTATATACCACTCAATTTCTCTTAAATACGTTGAACTGCAGGTGACTTGAAAGCTGTCTAGACTTGTATCAGCTATCAGTGTGAGGTGAATGTTACCTCTTAAGCAATGCTGTATGGCCTGTTGTGGCTTAGAATTAATATTATGAAATGGGTTCTCAGGCCATAGTGTTTCCTGCTGTAGCAGCTGCTGACAAGCTGATGTCAGCTAAGTAATTTAGAAACTTGTGGGCTACTGAGAACTGTCTTCAGCTGTTGGAGTAGATACATCTTTTTTTCCTTGCCAAAAAAGAAAAGTCCATATATGACATATATATACACACACCTGTGGCACAGGTACTTCTGATAATTCAGCAGGAGATTGTAAGAAAACTAGAAATTTTTATATATTTCTAAAGATGTCTTAAAACAAAAGCAATTCTTATCAAGGAATGATTGTAGCATGAGTAGATGTATTCTATCAGAAGTGGAAGAGACTTGTTGAAAAATTTTCCCAAGGACTTATACTCAATTTTTGGATACTGGATTTTTTTTTTACTACCTGTAATGTTCAGGAAAGAGTTTTTATGTGGTTGCAGGCTTATCTGGAAAAATTTTTAATTGCAGCTGACAGTGGGTTTAATTCTAGCTTATGGTACCTGTTGAAGTCCAATTACCATTGGACAAGTGGTCCAATATAAATACATGCTATGTCAAATACATCCAACCCATTAAGTTACAATTGTTCTTGACATTTTGGGGTTAATAGAAATACGAACAAAAGAAACTTAATTGGTTCATTTGAGTTACTAGGTTTAGACTGAACTCTATACTAGGTTAAAATTGTCTGTGACTTTACTAGCTGTTATCTTTCAAATATTTTAGCTGGTGAGACATTCATTTTAAATTGAAAAAACATCATTCCTTTGTTTTATTTTCAATAACATTGATAAAAATTAGGTTTTCATCTTTCTCACCTTTTTGATGCTGTCTGCAATGAATGCCGAATAATCAATACTCTTAATCTAGGATTTATTTTGCAGTCCAGGATTGGCTTTAAAACTTGTCAGACTGCATTTTTTCAGCTTTTGTTCTCATGCCCTATAAGGCTAAAGTTGTAGAATGGAAGGAGGGAATGTAGAAATAACTACTGAGACTCTCAAGATACAAGCAAATTTAAGTTCATCTTCTCACTTCTAAATACAGTGTAAGGTGACAATAGCACTCCTTGCTAATCTTTCCCAGTGGAACTTGCCCTTCGTGATGAAGAAGAGAGCCTATACAAAACCCTGTGCTTCCAGGCTGTTCTCCTAGCAACAGGAGAAGCAATTGCCCTGCCATAATTTGCAGGTTTTAGACAGCAGGCATGTAGGTCTTGCTATTGTCTTCCAAATACCTTATTTTTAAATAGGTGGTTGGAATAGAAGACTGTACCCTTAAATCTCTACTTTTATTGAGGAGGGCTCATCTGACACAATAACCCAGGTCAGAAGGGAAAAGTGGGTAATCTTAGGAAGATGCAACCTGAAAAAAAGAGGAACTATATCTGTTTTCTTCCCCAGCTGCTGCTGAGCTCCAGAGTACAGGAAACCACATTCACAGAGGATTCATTTTCATCCCTAAAACCTGGAAAAATGAAATGTTTACTACTGAACTAGAATGATATCTTTTAGCTGCCTAAAGCAAAGACATAAGATTTGGATTTGCTCTAAACAACCAATTCTCCATTTGTACTAGAACTTCAAAATGTTATCATTCATTTTGTACCACTTTTTACATCTCCATTGCCCTTCTTTATGTTTGCTCTTCTATGTGTGCCTGACCTCTGGTAGGGATGTGGACATTAAAAGACCCACTGATCTGTTGAGAATAAAGACTAGGACTTCAAAAAAGATTAATGTATATTTATACATTGGGTTTACTTTTGTCATTGAAACTTGAATACATTTTAACAATGGGGCAGGATTTGTTCAAAGTATGGTAACTTTATGCTTTTAAGTATACATTTGTGGTTGAACAAAGCTGAAGATTCCTAATTCACAATATTTCCAATTTAAACTACAGTATTAAATACAAACATTAAAGGAGTTTTATGATTATTTCCTTGCACAAGAGTATGACAATGTATTTGAATATAAAATAGCAAAGGTTGTAATATCCCACTTTCTTCTGCTAAACCACTTCATAAGGTTGTGCATCTAACAGGAAAATGAGATGAGATGATCTAAGATGAGGTTAAATGAATTAAAGTCTTAGGAATATTGTGAAAATTATGGGCTTCATATGTCTGTTACACATTTTAGTAATGCCTCCAGATAGCAGACTTGCAAGTTCTTATCTTTGTATATAATTCTGTTGTAATTAAAATAAAATAGTGTGTGATACTTTAAGGATCATAGCCTCAACTAATAAATATGGAAACAGTGTAAACTTCCTGTTAAAGGAATTAGGCATGTAATAGCAATTGCTCTGTCTCTTAGAATGTTCCCCTGAAATCCCATCTGAGATGCTCTCTGGGCAGATGTCTTTGCTTGCAGTGTCTAAAGTAACACTAGATAGCAATGTTTAAGCATAGAATTGTTTTCATTGTTTATTGCTTGGTTGCTTCGTGTCTTACAGGAGTAGAAAAATCTCAGATATAATTAGACAGCCCTGGAGGTTTGCCCTTGGAGTGCAGATCTAAGTTGTGGGTTTTTTACAGCTGTTCCTGAAGCTTTCAAAGGGTTGTGTGGAAGGCAGTTGCTTAAAAGTCTTATTTTAAGAGGAACTTACACCAGGGGACTCTTTTCCTTGTTTTCTCTAGGTGTTTATGCCTGTCCATTGTCTCTGTGGAAAAAACTGTGCCCCACAGTCTTTGATCTAGATTATGCTGTGAGAAACTCGCCACCAGTTTTTCTTGTATGAATTGTTCCAGGGACTAGAACATGCACAAAGAAATAAAATATCTGTTAGTGAAAGTATCTTGCTCATAGTTATGGAAAAGTATTTTAGGAGAAAAATCTTGAGGCAAATCTTACTGATATGAGCAATGTATTCTCACATATCTTAGTAACTTCTGTGTTGAATTACTACATGCATATTAAATTCATCTTTATTCCGTGGATTTGTATAGCAGAGTAACTCCAATTTTTGAACCTCCACACAAGCCTGAAGAAGTATATGAGAAGGTAGTAATCGTATCTTAATCTAAATGAACTGTATTTAGATAATCATTTAAAAAGCTCTACAAGGTTGATATTAGATAGCTGATTGACTCATTTCCTAAATCTAAGCCAAGGTCTTCACAAGTGCTGCAATATCATAACCGGACTATAATTGTCCAATAACTTTTCATTGCTCTAAATATTTTAAAGGCATTTAGGGTACTTAAAGGCACTATTAAAAAGTACTCCTTTTCACTTTGACATTCTCCTGGAAGCCCAGTCAGAGAGATGTTTTGCTGCCTGTCTGAAGATTCTAAATCAGTTGACTTTATGAAAAAGAACAGTTAGACAACTTTTGTCATCATCGTTTTGTAGATGACAATTTAGGACAGGACATGGTTTGTAATTGGCATTATCAGGAGTATTCTTTAGACATGTGCATGTCAATTTTGCAATTCCTTTTACAGATTCAGTCTCAGAAGTGTAAATGATTTGTTTCATGGAGCTCAACAACATCAGTATAACAGGTTTCTCAATAGCTCTATTTTAATGCCCAACTAAAACTTGGATTCACAAAAGTGAAAAGGAGGTTTTGGTGAATCTGATAGATGATTTTTATTAGGAATTTGGCAGGAGTTTTTATATTAAATATTCCATATTAGCTACAGTAAAGGCTCCACTAGCTCTTTGTTCTTCATGCCACAGAAGTAAAATCTATTTTGAGCGTCCTTCAGTAACGGTATGTCTTTACACTTAGATCTCTTGCTGGATGAATACTTGTACATATTTTTGTGAATCATTAAAATTCTCACTGTCCTTCATCAACTGAGAGAAAGGAGGGAAATGTACAGAAAGTGGAAGCAGGGTTGTGTATCCCGGGAGGAATACAGGGCTGTTGTCTGTGTGTATAGAGAGGATTAGGAAAGCCAAGGTGCAGATGGAGCTGAATTTGGCAACGGATGTGAAAGATAACAAGAAGGGGTTCTACAGGTACATGGGCAGAAAGAGACTGGACAAAGAGTGTGTTCTCCCTCTGAAAGGTAATGGGGAGCTGGCTTCCTCAGACATAGAAAAAGCTGAGGTACTCAGTGATTGCTTTCCCTCAGTCTTCAGAGGTGGTCAGGCTTCCATGTCTGTCAGGACCATGAGCCTCTAGGTGAGGGTGTGTGGAGTGATTTCTGTCCCACTGTAATGGTGGAACAAGTCTGAGTCCTCCTCATGAAATTGAATGTGTGTAAGTCCATGGGGCCAGATGATATCCATCCCAGGGTTATGAAGGAAATGGCTGATATGGTTGCTGAGCTGCTCTCCATCATATTTGAAAAATCATGGCTGTCTGAAGTATCCAGTGACTGGAAAAAGGGAAATGTTACTCCCATTTTTAAGAAAGGGAGAAAGGAAGACCTGGGGAACTACAGGCTGGTGAGCCTCACCTCTGTGCCTGGGAAGATCATGGAGCAGAGCCTCCTAGAAGCTATGTTAAGGCACATATGAGATAAAGAGGTGTTTTGAGACAACCAGCATGGCTTCACCAAGAGTAGATTGTGCCTGACCAATCTGGTGGCCTTCTATGATGGAGTGACAGCTTTGGTGGATGGGGGAAGAGTGGTGGATGTCATCTACCTGGACTTCTACAAGGCCCCTTTGACATGGTCCCTCCCCACATCCTTCTCTCTAAATTGGAGAGGTGTGGATTTGAAGGATGGACTGTTTGATGGATTAGGAATTGGCTGGCTGGATGCAGCCAAAGGGTTGTGATCGATGGTTCTGTGTCAGGTCACAAGGAGGCCAGTCACAAGCAGTGTCCTTCAGGGGTCGGTCTTGGGACCGGTGCTCTTCAATATCTTTATCAGTGACACAGATGCTGGCATAAAGTGCACCCTCAATAAGTTTGTGGATGACACCCATCTGAGCAGTGCAGTCAATACACTGGAGGGAAGGGAAGCCATCCAGAGGGACCTGGACAGGCTGGAGAAGTGGGCTCATGAAAACCTAATGAGGTTCAATAAGGCCAAGTGCAGGGTGCTGTGTTGGGTTGGGGAAATCCCAGGTATTTATACAAACTGAGGGAAGATCTCCTTGAGAGCAGCCCTGTGGAGAAGGACTTGGGGGTCCTGGTGGATGAGAAGCTGGTTATGAGCCAGCAGTGTGCCCTTGCAGCCTGGAAGGCCAACTGTGTTTTGGGCTGCATTAAAAAAGGAGTGGCCAGCAGGGAGAGGGAGGTGATTGTCCCCCTCTTCTCAGCTTTTGTGAGGCCCCATCTAGAGTAATGCATCCAGGCCTGAGGCCTCCAGTACAGGAAGAACGTGGAGCTCTTGGAGAGGGTCTGGAGGAGGGCCATTAAGATGATCAGATGGCTGGAGCACCTCTCCTGTGAGGAAAGGTTGAGGGAACTGGGCTTGTTTAGCTTGGAGAAGAGAAGGCTCTGAGCAGACCTCATTGTGGCCTTTCATTACTAGAAGGGAGCGTATAAACAGGAGGGGGAACGGCTGTTTACGAGGGTGGATAGTGATAGGACAAGGGGGAATGGTTTTA
>JAOWBP010004015.1:13933570-13963292 GCA_028571105.1 Tragopan temminckii
AACAGGTTGCCCAAGGAGGTTGTGGATGCCCCATCCCTGGAGGCATTCAAGGCCAGGTTGGATGTGGCTCTGGGCAGGCTGGTCAAGTGGTTGGCAACCCTGTGCATAGCAGGGGGATTGAAACTCGATGATCGTTGTGATCCTTTTCAACCCAGGTCATTCTATGTTTCTATGAACACAGTCTAATTTTCTTTCAACTTTTTGATCTCATCCTCCTCTTGCAGTTTTCATTTCTCTTTTGTTATCCTGCTTTTTGTTCTTGTTTGTTTTCCAGGGGGTCATGTCATGTTTAGTGTCTTCATTTACCTTTCCTCATGTGATGTTGCAGTCACAATTACTGACCTTAAGGGGTGGGCTTGAGTGATTCCTATCCTTTTCTCAGCTTAACTTTAAACTATTCTGTTAAAAGAGTGGTGTCTGTTGATTTTTGCTTTGTTTCCCCTGGATGAAGATGACCCATCCTAAGAAAAAGCAGTGAGCTGTGCTCTGTTACTGAGCATTCCAAAAGTCAGTGTATGAAAATGAATAAATTGATTCTCTGTCCTTCACTATGATTTGTATTATCTTGCTCTTTATTGAATTAAATGTGTTAATAAAGGACTTATGTAGCAGCTAAGAAGGAGCCGGCTGTCATTTATCAATTAATTACCCATGAAAACTGAAGTTACGTGGTGGTAGTAATTGTACCCACGGTGTCAGGCATATGCTATGTAAAAATGCAGTCACCTTGAAATAATCTGGTCAAACTAGCTTGTAACCTACAAAATGCTATTGAAAATATAACTGGACTGGAATTTGTCCTGCAGTGATATATAGATGGCAGAATATTTTATTTTTGGTTCTAGTTTAGGGTTACAGGTGGTAAGACAAATAGCTTAACCAGTTTAATTCTGAAATGAGAAATTTCTCCCTTGCCAGATCTTACATGTATGAAGTAAGTTTAATGTTTCTTTGGGAGTGAGGGGAAGGGTTTGGGGAGGACAGGTGGTAGAAAACCAAGATGTTCTATCAATGCATCTTTTTCTTATCTGTATCGGCTTCAACAGCTAATTTCTAGATATGATACTGCCTTCAGTGCTGTTCTTTTTTTTTAAAACCAGGCTAATGCTTAGTCAGCTGCAGTCATTTTATTGGTAAGTAAGGAAAGGTTCTATGGAGCTGCTGAAGTTACAAGTGGCATTATATGCTTCAAGTCATTTGTGCTGCATTAGATTGCTAATGTAGGAGTTTAAAGAGAAAACAGTATGAAACAGGAGACTGTTTCTGCCTTGTAATACCTTCCAGGTTCACTCTGGAATGAATAAAAGAACTGTAAATGAAAAAGCATATACAAGTATCTTGGTGGCTGTGTAATATGTGATGCTCCTGCTCTTTCCTCTTACAGTACTCATCGTTGAAAGTGTTCTTGAATCCCCACAGCACTAATGTCACTTAGTCTTCTTGTGGGCTGTTTGCTGTTTTGGCCAAGTCATTGGCTTGATGAACTTTTCCTGTTGTGATTACATGAACAGACACTAAGATAGTTTAGAATTTGCTGCTATAGTGTCAGACAGTGAATGCAAATGATTGCATGTTATTGTTTGTGTTTATATTACAATTTAGCTATGCTAATTATATTGTCAAAGTCTGTTGTCTTTTTCATTCCTACAGAGGAAGATGTAGTCACTTCCCAAGAAAGCTTACAGTTGACCCTTGTAGATGAGATATAATGAGTGAGTAATGAATAGGAACAAAAAGAGGCTGAAAGAACAGCAGCAATGTGATAACCTAAAGCCTGCTTAAATCCAAACCAAAATGCTCAATAACAATTGTCTTTGGAGTCTGGAAGGACGATATAAGAACTGAAAAGTCTTCAGATTTTTTTGTTCTTATATCTATCAACTTTTATAACCTTTCAGACTTTGAGCAGAAAATAGAGGATTGTCTTGAAAAGGCAATTGAATTTTGGCTTGATTAGTTAGTGCATTATGTGGTTATTCATCATGGTTAAATAAACAATGCCTTAGTATGAATGTAATATTATAAGCCACATATTAGAATTTTCTTCAACTTTAACCTATAGCTTAAATGAAAAATAACATCCATCAAATTGCAAGAATTATGCACAGGCATTTATTTCAGTGTCAGATGTTTGGATGCAGTTAAGTGTTTCAGTTGTGCCAATAAATAAGCAATACATTCTAGCTTTATTTTTGGAGCATTTTACACTTGAAGTGTATTATATGCTTCTGATCATACACTATGCACCATGTACTCTTTGTAATTATGGCAATCTGACTAGTTGTTAAGGTTGAAAAAGGTAACTGCCACTAGAAATCAGAAAAAGTGAATTAATTAATGGATTTTGTTATGTAAGAGCACTGTCAAAATTGCTATTTTATGTCAAGTTCAGGAATATGCTAAAATGCTTCTCTTTGAGAAAATGTATTCTTAACATTTCAGTTGCACTGACAGAGATTCACTTCAGGTTTCAAAGTCATATATGTATCTCATGTAAAAAATCTTGTCTGTAAATGATTCTACCTATGCGCAGTAGAACAGAATGAGAAGTGAGGTCAAAGTATAGATAATTGTTTTCAAAAACATGAAATAAGACTCCCACCTCTTCTTTTTTTTTAATGGTCCTGTATATGGGAGGTTCCCAGGTAGGGTAAATATTGCATTAAAACTTCCAGCTTGGGGTGCTGGCTGAAGAAAACTTCTCTGTAGAAGAAAGTGTTTATGATACGGTTTTACATCTAGTTCAGCTAGGGGGAATATGTGTAAAGCTTGGCTGTTCCCTTAGGTACTCTACACATCTAATAGATACCAGATTACATATGATATTTGATGTTATTACATAACATATTTGCCCAGGGGGATTTTGGGTGCCTCCTCCCGGAAGGTGTTCAAGGCCAAGCTGATTGAGGCTTTTGAGTAATATGGGCTAGAAGGAGATGTCTCTGCCTATAGTAGCGGGGTTGGAGCTAAATGACTTTAAAGGTCTCTTCCATCCTACACCAATCTATGATTCTACTTGTAAAGTCCATGCATTGCAGAAATTCATGGTGTTTTGGCCTGTGGTTGACCTCTAGTCCTGTTGTGAGGCATACTTCCAAACCAGGCCACCTCGTGGTCATTTTGTGTTAGGGTCTAGTAGGGAAGGCACTGATGTTTGCTGGGTACCTGGTGTTGCTGTGGTTAGCTGCTGCTTTCTCAGGCTGAGGGATTCCTTGTTAAATTGTTTTTGGCTGATTCAAAGCATGGTAAAGGTGGTAAAAGAACAAATATCTTAATTTTCCTGTTGTAACTCTGTTAAGAAGCCTTCAGTTTGATGAAGGAAGTGAACAACTGCTTTTTCCTTCTCTAGATACTGCTTTAAGAATACAGGTTTTAAATACCTGCTGAGGGTGAGCATGGCTTGTCTGTTTCTCTGACAGAGACAGAAGCACAACCCCCTCTAAAGACAAATGGTGCGTCATTGGCCAGCTGCAGAAAAGACAAAGGATTGCAAGCGTTGTGAATATTGCAGTCAACTTATTTAGTATCCTTTTATTCCAGTTTATTTCATAACTTCAGTCTTTGCTAGTCAAAATTTAAGTTGTTTAGCTGAATACTTTCACAGTAGTATGATACAGTATGTTCTGCCGTATTCCAATATGGTCTGGCTTTTACCTGTATGTATTACTTGCCCTTTTACTTTTCTCCTTCTATAAAACAAGTTTCTCAGTCAGTTGTTTCCATTTCTCATTTAGATCATCGTCTTGTCTCCTTTCAGCTATAGTGCTGAATGAACTCTGATTAAACAAGTGAAAAATCTGTGATGTAAACTCAATTTCAGAGAAAAGAAGAGCAAAGAAAAAGCATTCTATTAAGGGCAAGCAATAGCCAGGAAGTAAAAAAAAAAAAAAGCCTGTGTCAAAAAGAAAAAAATTTAAGAGCAGAAAAGAAGTTCAAGGGTGATAATGAAAAGGATCGGAGCCCTTTTGGAGAGTAAATACTTTTAGACAGGTATTGATCTGGTGGGGAAAAAAGAACATATGCTCTCCATTGTGAAATAGCACTTATGGGGGTGATGCATGCAGGAACAAGGTTACAAGTAGTGAAGAGAAACGAAGCATTTGTCCATGGCTGGAAAACACTTTAAAAAATGGAAGTCTTGTTTGTCTTTATTTTAAATGCCCAGTACCCCAGACTAAGAGTCAACAGACTGAACTACAGAAGTGGTTCAGAAGAGTAATCATGCTCACTGAAGTCAGCAAAAATTTTGCTATTAACTGGTTGTCAGGGCTTCACTACAGGCTTTACTGTTGTAGTCTGCTGCTGATTGCAGAATGAAACACATCAACAAAAAATGTTGCGAAATTGCTTTTCCTTTTTTCACTTTCTCCTACTGAAGACATTGCTATGGCACAGTGTTGGGCTTGGAGTAAGGGGCACAGGTGATTTTTCTACCTGCCTGTCTAGTTGAATTGGATTACTTTTAGGGTCATTTCACTAAATGGAAGAAATTGAATATACATAAATACAAATGTTCTCTTATTGTTTAAGTGGAAGCTATGCACTAAATCTTATCATTCCCTATTTTTTATTATTCCTTACTTCTTGAAAGAAAAGTGAAAAGTATGAGCATTAAACTTACCAGTGATGCTACAAGTAGGAGAGCTTAGGTGTAGAACAGTACCAGCTCTGCAATGAGGTAATAAAACAGGTGATGAGTAACAAAGAGAAGTGTTGGGAAATGGTACCATGTTGCAAACTCTGTTGTTGTTAACTGGTGCAGGTCTGGAATAATCCCTCAGACTTCAATCAGAATATGCTGATTTTGTATTGACATAAATTGAGTCAATGTGTTTGCGTGGATTCTGCATGTCCTGAACCAGCTTGGGTTGTAACAGAATGCCTGTGCATGCACTGCCTTGTACCTACATTGAGATGATTGGGATAATCATTCCGTATTTTAGCAAAATCATTCACTGAGAGCTGTATCAGTAGGGCGTGGGTATTTTTCTGTAATTCACCAAAGCCCAACCAGATATCTTTGTAATCTCTCACAAAATTAAATTTCATTCTTGACAGTGACTTTTTTCCTCAACTGGATGCTTGCAATAAGTTTTGCTGGACTCACGGATATCAGTATACTGAGCACGTATCTGTAGCTCAATGGTAGAAACTTCTGAACTGTTGTTTGTCTGGAGCTACCTTTTTGGCATTAATTTACTTGTTTGATCTGGCTGAGCATATAATCTACTTCTTTCTGTGGCACAGAGCAGACAGCAGCATGCTGATTCATCATTTCACACAGAGGTTCTGTACATCCTTTTTCCTGTTTTCCAATTTTGGAGGATGGGAAAATGCAAGTGTTTGATATGAAGCAATACTTCCCCTTACCTCCTTAAGCATTATTGCCATTCACTGAGGAGAAAAGTTTATTATTCACAAAGAAATGGTGCTGGTGTTTCCAGATGTGAATTCCCAGGCTGAAAGTAACTTCATACTATCCATGGAGCACATAAGACAATGAAGAGAAGTCAGTGTTTGCTAGCAGATGCCTTCTTAACTTTGCTCACTGTCAGTATTGCTGACTCACATGAGGTACGCTGGCTGGTATGCAAAATGATTCAAAAGCAGCCTGTCTTTATTTCTGCAGTGAAACATAAGAATGTGAAATGGATAACTTTTCTCTGTAAAATGCTGAAAAAGTATTTAAATTTATTAAAAGGGCAATTTTATCTGTATAATAAACTTGCAAGCTTCTAGAACCTGGTTGCAACTAGTTGCTGGAAGACTCCCTTCCAAAGGCTGAGACTTGCAAACTAGTGTGTAAAGGATCAAACCGCACAAGACGTGGTTTCTGAATGATTCTCTAGGCCTTATAATCTTTCTGTTCCATGGAAATGTTATTTGTTTCTGTTTCCTGATAAATGCAAATCAAATATTAACTGCTTATATTTTAACCTAGTCATCATATTCTAGGAAAGTATTGGGGACTGGAAAGAAGGGGAATTGTTTGTTTTTTATCAGGGCAACCAAGAGCTTTCCTGTGCGTATGCTTAATGAATTAATCAGCCTACTTTAGCATACAATTGCTTAGATCAATAATTATTCAAGAAACAATACTGCCTTGGGAAAATCTGTAGCAATAAAAAAGAAATCTAGATAGACTAAATAACATTTTTAGGCAGATATTTATCTCCAAATAGAGCTTTTTTCTTTTTTTTTAATTTCTATTCTTTAGAAAATGCATTACTAGATATTATATAAAAAATAATCTGATTGTTAGTGTTGAGTCTAGAGTTCAGGGTGGCAGTGAAATAGAGCATTAATGGTCAGTATTCTCACATGTATAGCTGGGAAGATTGTTAGGTTTTAAATATAAAGTCAAAGTGGCAATATTAGCTGAATCTATGCATCTGTACTCTAGTGACAACTGTTGCCATTACTAGTATGAACAGATAGCAGGTTCTAATTAAAGTTGCAAACCAGAGGGAATAGACATTAAGAAAGAAAAGAATAATTCTCTGAATAAATTGCACTTGATTTACTAGTTCACAAAAAAGGTCTGAAAATTAGTACCTGAAATTACTTTAAATACAACATCTATCAAACCACAGAACAATAATCAAGTCAGCCTAATTAGAGCACTTATAGTTATAAGCAGCATGTAGCATGTTTCTGTTTTGATGTGGGGAGACCAAGCAGTCCCTTAAGTGCCAGTTAATCTCCAACAAACTTTTGCTGAGACTTTGGTGAACCCCCTGCACCAGCTACCCACTTCTTTCAGGTGTTGGACTGCCTGGGGTGTAACTGTTGTAGTCTTTCTGTAGCCATGTGAAAAGCAGTCTGTGTGCACACCATGAGTTGGATCATGAAAGCTCCTGAGTAAATAATGTAGTGCTTGGTAGGACAAGTTTGGCTCATAAATGGGTGTTAATCTTTATAGATATCACAGTTATACCATTTCTTTCTTAAGAGTGCTGCCATAATGAATACTCTAAATATAACTGGTGAGCATTGTTTGTGTGGATATATCGCTTTTTAGAGTGGGCATAAGTGAGATTCCTTTATCAATGCTGGGGTAGTGAATCACTGTGCCCCTGGATGGGTGTCAATGCCTTGTTTGTGCTGGTGGGCCTTGGCAGGGAGGGGATGTTTGTAGTGCTGAGTCGTGCATGGATAGGCTGTGCCAAGGCAAATGCGTAACTGGATTTCTCTCACTAAATGTGCTGTTCTTTTCATTTTTCAGTGGTTTTGTGAGTGGTGGAATTTGGGTTACTGAAAGAATTTGTTTTGAATCAATTCAGCTTTGAAAGTCTGCTTTGAAAATGTCAAGACAGGCTTAGAGTGATAAATTTCTTGACTGTTGGGGATCTGAAAATAACTGTTAAATGAAGTGTTTAGAGTTATTAGTTCACATTAACATCCTAAAGTATTATAAATTTTTTGCTAAACTGAAACACTTTGTTGAACTGCCCAGATAGATGGACACAGATGAGGTTTTTTTTGTCTTACTTGGTGGGGAGTGTGGTTAGCTGTGTTGGAAGTAAGAGCAAAATTAATCCTTGTTTGATAACTCCTTTATTTTCTTCCCCATCTCTGTGTACTCTTCTTTGTCCCTCTTGGATTTTGTGGAACACGGCTGGCTCTCCAGGCAGCCTTTAATATGCTTGGAAACCTCCATTGGTCTCTTCAAGCTGGCACATGTTTGTCATGGAGCTGTCTCCCTGTCACCAGCAATTTCAGCTACTGTGAAGCTCTCCTCAGAAAGAATTTCAGCAGGTGGGCTGCATGCCCATCTCAGACAGCAGTGTGACTGTAACAGGTCAGGAAGAAGTAGGTCACTGTGAGCAGCTCAGCAGTGGTGTGCTGAGGGGCCATGCACTCTGGGCAGCCCAGCTGTGGCTCAGTTTCTCAGCTAGAAGCTCTGTAGAGACAAGGGCCTGCTGGGCCCTGAGCTGCTGTGGAGTTTGGCCTAGCTTTGGCATTTCATTGCTGGCACCCACAGTATCTTTGGGCTGTGTGCACTCAAGACAGTAGCTTCAGCAGATGGAGAGAAGGAACTTTATTTTTTAACCCTGCGTATGGATTATGGCATATAGAGACCTCCCTGTCACACACAAGGAGGGCAGTGACTGTGTTCACTGTCTCACCTCCACCATAACCATGTGGCTGCATATACAGAGCAGCAGAAATTAGGAAAGCAAAATGTATGTATCTGCAAGGATAAAATTACTTCTGCCCCTGAAGTGACATCTGTTGTGCCTGTGAGTTATGTACCTTGGAATTTCACTGCCTATGTTCCACCTGAATTTCACTTTGAACAGGCAAGTGCTTTTTGCTCAGACATCTAGTAGCATGTGGTTTGGAAGAAGCAGTGCTGAAAGAGATGAATATGGTCAGGGCAAGAAAATGGTGCCTCTCTAACACTTTGAAGTTAAGCCAGTCATATGGCTGATGTCATTTATTTGGATTTTAAAAGGAAAAATTCTTGTGAAAACATCCCTACTGAGAGGCCGCTAAAGCAGAACAGAGTTTGGGAAATTAAAGTAGTTGTGTGTTAAAAATTAAGGGGTAGAGCAGGATTAAATGGTCAGGTTTTCTTTATCATGGCAATAGGCTAATGGTGTAGTGCCCCAGCACTCTGTATTAAAACTTGTGCTATCTGAAGAGGGGGATGAGTACACTGTCTGAGAGGTGGCAACATTTTCTTTTAACAGAGAATTATTTTAGTTAATCAGAGCTAGGGAAGATTGAGAATGACTTAAGAAAGTGAATAAATGGGCTATGTGAAGCACATGAAATGCAGTGCTGACAAAGTTGGGCACAGTTTCGAAGGAATGATTGAAATAAACTTTTATGGGTTTTACGTTAATCGTAACTATTTAGGTTACTTGCCATGATCAGCTTAGTAGGAAAAATTGTGTTGTGAATAGATAGTAAGAAAATATCATGTGGGATGAGGAGTGGGGAGGTTGTGAAGGACAGAATAGGAAATACAATTCCACCCATAAATCAACAAAATCAACCCAAGAATAATTTTGTCTTGTCTCTTACAGCATTCTGACAGAGTAATTCTGGCAACTAAATATTTTAAAAATGAAGGAGTTTGAAAATAAGAACTTGTTTAGAAAGGAGTTGAGTAGTAGGAGATAGTGTGGAAATACTTAAAACAATGAGTGCTAGGAAGAATGCAAGCTAAGCAACTTCTATTTATCCCACTAATGCAGGGGAAAAAAGCAAACTGGGCTATTCAAAGTGAGTGAAAATGAATTATTTTCATGAAAACCTTGTTAACCTTTGGAACTCTTCTAAGCAATCCGGAGGCTGAAAGTTCAGCATTAAGCTATTTAAAAACTGTTCTTATTCTACAAGGCTAGAATGGCTTTCTCAGAAAGAGAATGTTTCTTATCAGTTTGCTTCTCCTTTCTAAAAATAAAACAACAATGCATACAGCTACTATATAGGTTGATGTGAATCAGACCTTTTAATGTACCTATGTGTTTCTGTGCTCAGCTTTGCTGTCTTTAAGTTTCAGACTGGTTTGCAGTGCAGCAATTCCATTGTACCAGGGCTCCTACTCAAAGATGCAGAGGTGATGTGCAACAACAACAAAAAAAAAAGTTAAAAATTAGATCAAATTTGCTTTAGAAGGATTCTCTTGATTAAAACTACCTATTCTGAATGTTATTTCTGCCACTGTGACTTCCTCAGTCTGGGATTTCATGTTGCATATGTTACATGGAATAGTGCTTTAAATCCCCTTGCTGCTGAGCTGAGGCTTGTGTGGTTGTCTGCAGCATTGCTACCCACTCTGGCTGCATCGTGGTGTGATCTGTTTCACATGCCAGGAATGTTGATGGGGTGCAGTTGAGATTAATGATGACATAATACAGTAAGAAGAGATATTAATGCTCTTAGGCATGAATTAATGAAATACCATTGAGAATTTATCCTGCATGAATAAAGGGATTTGGAAGTTGTCATTCTAAAAACCACGTGAATTATTTTACTGAAGAAAGAAAAAGCTTTCTTGAAATGGACAGGGTTCTAATGAACATTTACTCTAGACTTTTTGGTCAGAGCTGGATGACCAAGCTGGATCTGTTAATTGAATTCCCACTGGTTATGTATGCGAGGCACAAATCTCTTGCATCCAGGGCTGTGGTGGTGATAACTTCAGTACAGAGGTGGATTCTAACCTCTAGTGTAGTTCTGGGGTAGAGACTCAGCATGCCAGTGGCATCCATGAATCTGGATCCATGCAGCAATCCCCTTGCTTCTTGGAATGGTAGCAATGCCCTTCATAAATGTGGAGGTCAATTGTCACCAACTATTTGAAAAAAAATCTAAAGTATGCTTCAGTGTGAGCTTCCTCTTTGAAGGGCTGAAGTGTTTTCTAGGGCTACAGCAGAGCTGAAACTGAAGAACTGCTGATGTCTCCCAGCGCTTCTCACTTTCAATCATCCCTTAGAATGTGTGAGTTAAAACTCCTGTGAAGGTGTGTGTATACATACAGTTGTCTGCCTGTGGCTACTCTTGATTTTAAAAAAAACTACATTCAGAGATAGAACTTTATCCTATGTTGTCACATAATCAATTATGGAAGACAAGCTTTGTTAATTTTGAGACAAAATGGGGTAACAGTATACAGGGAGCACTTATGTTTTTGTTATTCTGTTAATGTCTATTCAGTTCAGAAAGAAAATTCCTTAAAAATTAGGACATAAAATGACACATATTTTATCCATAACTTATGTCAATTTGAAACACCTTTTATTGTCTACATAAGTGAATGTATGTAAACTTTATTAGTAATTTCATTTTCAATTTAAAAGAAGCAAAGGTGGATTGTAGAGTTCACAGATAAAGGTTAATTCTAACTATAAAGGTATTACCAGTGTTGCATTTCTTCATGTTATGGTTCACTTATGTAGAATTGAGATGTATTTTATATTAAACAATGCATAGCACCATTATACAACAGTTCACTAAATGCACATCCCATTTAATCTTTTGCTGGAATATAACTGGACTGAAGTTACAAGGAAGAATTGGATAAAACCAGTAGGGTTAACACTGATACTAACAGGAGATTACTAGCCATAAGAAAATTACAGCTCTTCTGAAAGACAGTGCCTAAAATAGAAGCATATTCTTGGCACCATCATAGGAACTGGTTAACTGATGACCCTGGAGAAACACTTGTTTCCATTAATTCTGCTGTCATTATTTCGTTTTGCTGTTCTTGAACTCTTCCTCTCAATTCTTCTGTCCTTCTGATCCCAAGACAAGATGGCAGGAATGTGAGAGAGAACACAAAGAAATTACAATAAGCTGTCGGCTATATAATTATATTGTAATCTACTACACTGAGAAGTTACACCAACAGAAATTTGGCAAGCTATTGACTGCTAGCTGCTAGCTAAACACAGGACATTTCACTAGCAAAACATTAAAAGAAGGAAAAAATAAAAAGGAAAAAAATCCAGGTTTGCTAAAAAGCAACATCTATACTACAAAGAAGCTAACAAAAGAATTCCCGTATGATACTTAGGTTCAGCTGGTTCATCTTAGGTTCATCAGCTCAATTTTCTTGTTTTATGAATACTTGTTACATTTGCAATTGGATATATTTTTAAGATCACAATGCTACAAACCTTCTGGCATATAGTTTCACCACCTTTAGTTAGACAGTGTGACACAAAGGTGTACTCACTTGAATTAGGGTTGAATATTTTGCTGAAAGCTGGTGATGTTACTAGGTCATGTACTGTAATTACTTGAGCACCATGGGTTTTAAATCCCTAAGACACAGTTTCCTAGGTAGAAGGCAGCAGGTATTTTTTTAAGTTGCCAGGCAGACCAGGAGAATCATTTTGCTCTGAAGTGTCTGCTGGTATACCCTGAATCAGAACAAACCCTTACTTCACAGAGAGTTCAGATTTTTAAAGCATCTCTATTAAACAGAAGTAAAAAGTTTCTGATTAAATTTTAAATGACTTTGCCATGAAGATAGAACTTTTAAGTATTAAGGAACTTACTGGCAAGAGTTACCAGTAGGATACAGTAAAGACGTCTTTGTCTTCAGTGACAACTGCTACAGTCACAGGCCTGATTACAGATATACTGAGGTTATCTGAGCTATGTGGTTCCACGTCAACCCAGGTATTTTTTTATAGAGTTAGATCTGTTCCAATACCAGGAATTCTTGCCCCCCAGAATTTTTCTGAAATCCAAACTTCTTCAAAATGCACCTATGCAAAACTATTGTGTATCAATATATATTCCTAATGGAGTTTTATATATACTAGCAGATTAGAAGCTAACTTGGAATTTATAAGGCTTTCAAATGAATTTTTGCTATTGTCATACCTGTATTCAGTCACACTGGCCACACACGAAACAGTGGCTTCTGTGATAATGAAGGAAGGCATTTTCGGAAGCTGCAACAAATGAAGTCCTTGGCATGATCTGTGAGAAGCCCTGGTGTTAGAGGGACAGAAAGAGGCTTGGGAACCAAGGAAAAAAAGACTTCAGACTTCCAATTTTGCCACTTATTTGTAGATAACATTTTGGGCTGCCTTCTGCAGTTTTCCTGTCTGATAGAAATGAGGGCAGTCATACTTATTTATCTAACTCAAAACAGTGATGGATTGATTATTTGTTTAGCACTCTGAGTGCTACCCAAATGCTGCTTACTCATGTTTTCCCTGCTACAAGAATGCATCTTCATCACTAATAATTACTGCTAATTACTGTTACTGAGACTACGATAGTGATATTTTCTTTCAATAGAATGCCTACTTAAAAGTTGTGTAAATATATGAAATTACAGTACATTTTCCTAATGACCTTGCTATGTCTGAATTTGATCCTATTCAATTGTGACTAAGGTAATGAATAGTAAAGATGAACTCTTCTGTAGCACTACACAGACAGTTTCTATTGTATTCTCAACACTTAAATCATAAAATGTAAAGAAGCCATTTTAAGCAGGATACAGCTGGGTCAAAGGACTTGCTGATGCCAATTATGCTTTGTACATAATAATGCACATTTTACCTATTTGGAAAAAAATTCACATTTATTTACTGTCAAACAGGTGTTAAACTTTACACTGGATATTAGTGATGGGCTCATTATTAACAAGTTTACACAAAGGGATGAAAAAAGCAGAATTTAGTTGAAACAATTTACATTTCATTAGATTTTGATCATAAAATAAATTAATTACTAAATATAGACAGAAGGAATATGGAAGAGTAATAGTTATGTTTTATTTATTTTTTTAAAGGACAGGCACCTTTTAATCACGAGAAAGTTTGTGAGAAGTGTCCAGTGTCCCCTTTGCCCCTTACCACCCAACCCTGGTTAAGAATGAACAGGGAATTGAGTTACAATCTTTGTTAGCTATACCAAATTTGTGCAAGGCTTGGCATAATTGGCTTCTAAAACAATTTTCTTCCCAAATCATGTTTTTGGCAATAAAAATTAAAAAAAAAAACCTAACTTGTCAAAGCAGAACACTGTTTACAGTCAAAAATAAGTGAAAAATGGGCAGAACTTGCATTTTAAACATACTACTGTACTATGAACAGAGTGTAAGAAAAACAGCTTATAACATATGTGCAACCAAGAGCGATTCACAATATTTTCTTCAAACTCTTAAAATTATTTTTAATGACAATTATATTTCAGTTGGACACAAATGTATTTATTTTACCCTAGCAATAGAACAAAATATAATTTCTTTAGCCATTTTTTTCATGAGAACGGTTCATTGTACAGTTGAGGAAATATATGAAATAAGGCCTGTGGCTTGATTGCTAGTGGTTAGACATGTATTCAATCTTTGCCTTAATGGAAAAGATTTGCAGTGAACTGCAAACTGATGCAGAATATCTCTCCTGCTTTTGCAAGTCTTGTCAGGAATAGTAAGGTACAGTAAATTTGTCCCACAGGATTTTAGAGCCTACGCCTTGTATATAATACAATGTAGGCCTAGAAAAAAAAATGGTGCAGCCATATTTACAAATTTAGTTCACAAACTGCTGCAGTAAAATGGCTGGAAAGTGTTTTATTTCTTTTTTCACAATTTTGTTAAATTCAGCAGCAGAAGATATCTTAAAATACCTTGTTGGTATTTCTTTTCTTTGTAACAAATAATTCATTTTAGTATACTCTGTGTATATACAAAGTTTTTGTTTTATAAAAATTCACAGAACTGCGAGGTCCAGTCATCCCCATTACAGAGGAGAACCACAGGGTCAACAGAATTGTCTCTTCAAGCAGATACGAGGGAGCCTGCACAGGGCCAATTAAGTCTTTTTAATACTTGTATGTGGCCTTTAATATTTCTTTGCTACACTATTAAAGGCTTGTCACTAGTTGCATTTGTCCTTCTCTAACATCTCCTTCTGGAATACATCCTTCTTTGTTAATGGGAATTATATAGCCGTCGCTATTACCCCTGCTGATTTGATAGTACATCTGAAGCTGATGGCCAGCTCCTAGATTTGGCATGCTCTTGTAGTAAATGTCCTCGTTTTCACTCCTCCTGGAAGGAGAGAGATCTTCTTCAACATCAGGGCTGCTCTCTGGGTACGGAGAGTCTCTGAGATTGGGCATGCTCGTGTAAAGAGAGTCTCTGTTGGGGGACTGGAGGTGGTCATCAGCCTCAGCTGTCAGCTGAGAGACATAGCTGTCGGTTCCCTCGGTCTTCACTTTTTTCTGGGGCTGGTACAGAAGGGAGTGAGTCCGCTGAGGAATAAGTGGAGCCTCAAGCTCTTTGTGGTGCAGCTCCAGCCCAGGGGTGTCGCTGTGCATCAAAGATGAGGCATCTGCTACGATGGCGTCATCTTCGCTGCTGCTCCCACCAATCACAGCCTTGGCTGGCAATGTGCGCTCCAGGTTGTGGTTCTTGCTGCTGCCCCGCAGGTTGTTGTGCACTAATTCTGAAATGATCATTTTCTCAAAAGCAGTATCATTCAGGCTTAGTCCACAGTCTACAACTTGCACACTGTCGTTATAGTCACCGTTGCGCAAAGAGTAGCTGTTGTTGAAATTACCATTTAGCGGTAGAGTATCCATGGCACTTGTATCCCTGGCATTGTTCAGTGAATGTCCTGAAACAGAAAAGGATGGTTCTGGTTATTGCCTGATATGTTTATCACTTTTTTTTTAAAAAAAAAACAAAATTCTTTAATGTAGTTCAGGACAAAGTTGTACTTGAAAGTAAGACTTGAGAAAAGTTAGGTTATTGAACATTCCCAAATGTAAACAGTTGCACACCTTATAGGAAAGATGCCTTTATACAGTAGTAACATGCATTTCCTGTGGGGAATAGTGGCATTTTAATTTCTTAATTAAATGTTATTTCTCTGACTCTTCCATAAGGAACTGTTCACTCCATGCCCTTGCATATGTAATGCAAAGCAATTTGTTTGGAAACATCTATGTTTTGAAGTACATCACCATGATTTAGAAGAAAGAAAATTAACAGAATTTGTCCTAAACAACACTAAATTAAAAAGGAATTAGATCACAGACATAACTGAAGGTAAATGTACAACATAAACCCACAGAACTGGCAAGCAACTACTATAATTTAACATGTTTCTAACATTTTTCCCTTTTTTTTTTTTTTTTGAGATGAGGTAAAGAAAAGAATGAAAAAAAATGGATAAATACAAAGAATTTATGTTAAACAAGGACAGCCATCTTTCACACTACAGGGACCAGGGCCCACAAGCACCATCCAACAACACGATAGACAGCAGGTGGAATGACTCACTTTGGACAACTCACATCATGTCTGTCTGCTCAGGCTATCTGGCCTAAGAGTAGCTGATATATAAAAGAAAGTAAAATGATTTATTGTAACATGATGAAGAATTACTGAGCTTCTCAGCAACTTAGTCAGAGCAAGGGTTCAGCAAATTAGATTACTAAGCAATAACAGCTTTTCTTTTCCCACTTAATGTAATTTTTTTGCACTAATTCTGTCTGCCAACAACAGCCCCAGGCTTCTAAAGGTCAAAGTTTGCCTGCAGTCTGCATCAGTCACAGTGACAGCGCTGAATGAACTGGAATAGTTAATTAAGAGTTAGGCCCACAGTTACCATGGGCATGGAAGTCAAATGCAGAAATGTTAGGAATTTCTGTAAGTATGTGTCACAGAAATTAAACCAAAGAATAAATATTAGTTGTGGAATGGGAAGAGGAAATCAGCCATGGCTGATATCTTATAGCTGCTGGACAAATGACAGATTGGGTAAGTCTGCTAAGAAACATGAAATAAGTTTAGGGGGAGAAAATGAAGTCTTATGATGATTAAGGTCTTTATGTTTTGATTTTGACTTTTTGTTTTTAGTGGTAGTAGGAGGGGGATAACACAATAAAGAAAAGGATTCCCTACAGACACAAAGACATGTAAACTATGACAGCACAGTGCTTCCCAAGCAAAGGAAAAGAAAAAACTTTGAAAGAAACTAAACAGTCTGAATCATGGAAAGTCAGATGGTTAGAGCGTTCCTAGTAAATCACTTTATCTACAGAAGAAAGAATGGAGTGACTTTACTGAAATGAGACTGACCACTGTGAGGCTGCTGCATTATATGCAAGGCTTGGAGGAGTATAAGAAAAAAGTTATTTTGGAGAAGATTATACATTTTTTGTTTTTGTTGTTGTTGGTTTTTTTCATAATTAAAGCTGCAGCTTATCCTAGAAAATTCAATCTTCTCTGGAAAATACTGTTTTCAATTAAAAAGTAATTGCATTTTCTCATGAAAGAGTTTTGTCTTCAACTTTAGAAAGCAGAGTAATAATTTCCAAATAAATTCAAAGTAATTTGCAAATCATTTTGTAACTCTGTTACTGTTAGCTCCTCTTCATGTATACTGATTTAAACAGAGATGAGGGCCCTTTGAAAGGTCTCCTTAAGCTTTGATTAAACAACTTTGTAGTTTTGCAATTTCATATATGTTCTAAGGCTTTTTCTTGCAATGGATTTAGCTGCGCAGAACATATGGCATTTATAAAAGTAGACAACACATGGACCACATGCTGGCATTCATTTCCCTCATGAAAGTGATTTAATTCTATAATTTTAATTCTCTTTTCTTTTGCTAAGCAGATACCAAAATGTATCTGATAATCCAAAATGAGTTTTCTATGATATACTGCAGAGTTAAGCATACTAAAATATATTTAAATTGGTTTGATGAGACAAATTTTGTTGCCCATGATCAGGTAATTATTTGAAATCTTTCCATAGCCTGTAGCAAGATTACTGTGGGAATGTAAAAATATAAGTAAATTGTTAAGCGTTTCTGTTTGACACTGCTTTGGTTTTGAACAGCAAATTATTTCAGCATTGTATAACTTCCGTTACCAATGGGGTTTGCTACAGACCTCATGTTGTTTTCCAAAAAGCAGTATGCAAGTACTTTTTGAATGTGGAAACATTTCATTTGCAAATTGTGAACCACTTGCCCGCTGAGTCTACTTCATGACCGCTAGTTATGTTTTAATTGTGCCCATTAAAAATCATGCTGAAAAAATTTACATTTGATAGGCAAAGTTAAGTTTTACTCCCATACTTGTCTCTCTGTAGGTTGCTAGAGGAAAGCATAAGGAAAGTAAGAAAACAAGAGAATGAAAATAGAAACTACAGTTCAGTTAAAAAGGAAACTTGAAATAAAATCTGGAAACAAGGTTTTATGAGCTCTTTATCAAAGATTTATTGTTCCAGTAATACTAAAGTGATCTTAACGACTCATCTAACAGCCACTGCTAGGTATTTACTGATGAACTGCACTGTAGTTAAAAAAAGCAACTAGAGGATGTAACAACAAAATGTTAAGTAAGTGATGACACCCTTTATGCTGACAACTAAACTGTTCTAACTGTTAATCTCATGATTTTCCTGAAGGAAATGATCTACCATAAAGCTGCACTATACTATAGATCTGTTTGACGCTGGATACAATTTTCTGTGCTGCGGTATCCAAAGGTGTCAAGATGCCTTGCATTGTTTTAGTACCTAATCCATTCCATGAGCAGGTTTTTCTCAGCAAGCTTTAGAGTCAACCTTACATTGCATAGATATGATACCTCTAAGTGATATATATCTTGAAGATGGGCTCTCGGACCATGTGATGTCAGTCCTGTAATAGTATATTAAGATTTATGCCACCTGTGTTAAAAACATGGATAATTATTGGTAAATACTGTTATGGCAAAGGCATTACTATAATATAGTGCAGTTTTACAAGCTGACATTGGTAATACTGTATTTCTCAAACTGACAAAAATTTTGAATGTATGGCTAGGGTACTGCAACTTGAGTTTCTATCTAGGGAAAAGAAGGGATTTGGAGCAAGCCAAGAAAAGCGGTTTTATTCAGGAAGTATAAGCACACCTGGTGAGTTAAACACAGGAGCTGAAGGGGCATTACATACAACAGTTTCAGCGAGCAATGTGTTATAGGGGTTGTTAGTGCCGTGTGGTCGAAGAAGAGGGTTTGTTAGTAGGTAATTGCCAGTCATTCCTGAAGCAAAAGAAACAGAAAAAAATGTCAGTTCTTTAATTTTATTCTGACAGTTTCAATAAAGAATATTTTTTATTCATCATGAATCATGTAGAACCTGTCAAATGTAATTCAGTTGAAAATTTCTGAGTATATCTGAACTATAAGTTTGAAACGGGAGTAGGAAAATACAGTTAGATTCCAGTAATTCACAGGTGCTGTCCAAATCCCCAAAGTAAACATCTGGTGAGAGTGACATTTACTAATGTATACAAAATCAATATTCATAAGAATAGCAATTAAATGGGTAGAGATCAAGGTACTACATAAAGCTACTGCAACTTTTGAAATGGTATCATGAAACGTTTCTGTCCAGAATGGAGAGAACTGAGTTTCTTAAATTTAAAGGTATTGAAAAATCTCTTATGACAGGATCAGAGCTGTTAATCACTTTATGACAAACACGCGGAGAGTGGAAGGGAATTACTGTTTTCAAACAGACAGTAGATGACAAACTGCAAGCATATCTTAGTATATGCAAAAGTATGCATGCTGAGGGGAAAGCAAAATATTTGCTCTGAGAAATCAGAGCATTCACATTTTCTCTCGGGACACTCATGCTACAAATTTATCTGCCAGGTTTTAGAAAAGAATTTGTTGAGTGACAAATTTTATTTAAACAATCAGTTTACAAACAGTGTAATGTGAAGCATGATACTACAGGAATGAACAGACCTTTTAAAACCTAGTTTAAATGTTAGTGCAACATCATTTAAAGAATTCAGAAGAATTAGGAAAAAAAAAAAAGCATCTTTTGAGATCTAAAAAGACAGTTAATCTCTGACTTCTAGATACTGAAAGAAAAACTGTCTGGAAAAGTGACGAAGAAAACTTACTTTAAACAAATAAATAATTTTTTTTATATATAACAAATTAAATTTCTACTTCCTTTTCTGTTGCACTGCACAGCAACAAATCAGAATGAGTGTATCACAGAACCACGGAAAGCTAATAAGCCAGCTGTATCTTTATACTGTATTTTTATCTGGCAATGGAAAAAGTAATATTATATTTTATATTAATGCTTGGTACTGTACAGAAGCAGAAAAATCTAAGATGCAGAGATCTATGGCCTGATAATGATAGTTTGTATCAGTGAACAACTACAAAACGGTTCATTGTAGCTTTTTTCAGTTGTAATCTAACTCCTACAAGAAATACTACCTGAAATACCTTTTGTTGTGTACCATGTTTAATATCGTTATTTGAATTACAATCTGGAATTACTTATAGTACGCAAAATTTTTTATCCAATCCAAAGTTTTTCTGTTTTACTTTAAGGTGCTGATTTTTATTTTAAAGAAAACACTAATTACTAGATAATCACTAAACTTTTCTTACAGGTATTTATCACCGAGATAGCAGAATTATTGTAATTGAATAACAACAGCATCAATTAATTTTTTCTAGCCATCACGGAGCATCTCAAGCGATGAGACTGGAGCTCCACAGCAGGGAAAAGCCTCCAAGAGCTGTGCTGAGCTCTGAACCACCTGAAGCTGTCACATGGGCAAAGTGTATCTCCTATGGTGAAATCCCAGACTTTTATATTTATACCATATTTGTGGGCTCTTAATAAATGAAATAAGAAATACATTTTCTACTTAGGAGATTTTTTTTTTTAATTTTGCCAGAGGAACATAAAGATTCAGGAGGGGACAATAAGACACACAAGTTGTCTTAGATATTTCTGTAAGCCAGTAGGATCATGCTTTTTGAAATCTTGTCTTTTGCCAAATACTACACTTTTTACTTCCAAAGCAAACATGAGTTAAGTACAGGTCTCAACCACCAAATCTTGAAAAAAGCACAAGGGAGAAAATTTGCTATTTGTGGTTCACAAGGGTTTTACAGTAGTCCTGACAATGGTAAATTTTCTGTTTGAATCTTTTTAAGCCAAGCAGGAACTGGTCAGAACTACATTTGTCTATTAGGGATGTGAGTGGAACAATAGGCTGTGAGCTTGGCTTTCACAGTCTTTGCCTCCATTACTTGAGTTGTTTTGTTTGTTTGTTTGTTTGTTTTTTAAAAGGGTGGGGGAAATGGAGAAAAGAAGGGACATTCTGTGTTGATTAATACCCTCGTCTTCTAAGTGGACATGAAAATGCAGTTACAGATTTCAAAGTCTAATCGAGATAAGAAACTTAAAGTTTTGGCTTCTGTGCCTGAAAATCTGGATCCTATCCCATGTGACAGATACAATGCTCTTTGAAATAAAAAAGATAAATGCTTTACAGACATCTTTTGCATAGAAATGATATCAATTAGATTTCACTGGGAAAATTTCTGCACCTAAAAATCATAGTCAAATATGCATTAAAATGTTACTGCACTCATATTTCTGTTTCAGATTTAACCTATAAAGGTTAGGAAAGATTTAAAATTATGATCTTGCTTTTAAGTTAAATTATTGATGAAACTTATTTAAATGCGCTCCCATGAATGGAGGAATTCAACTTCTATATCAGGGGGCCAGCTGAGGGAACATGGCTTTAAAACGTGCTGGTGGATGACTTTAAAACTCTGCTTTTAGAGTACATTTGTTCCAGATTTTTTTTTTCAACACATTCTTTTCAATTCTTCTGTGTTAAATTAAATTATATAAAATCTGTAAAAAATTTAAGTCTTCTAAAACTGAAATGTTCCCAGTGACTGACCTTGATTAAGTGTTGAAGTGCTGTTGATGTCACCTGAGATAAAAGAAGATTCAGATTGTTTTCTCACAGTGTCATTCCACATCCTCCTTATACGACTCTGTTAATGTAAAGCAATAAGACAGAAGTGCATTAAGTTACAGAAGATTTTTTTCCTACTCATGTACTATTATTTATTCTCATTTATTTTGGAGTAAAGTAAGCCATTCTTATAGCAAAGAGCAAAGCTCCATCCTCTGTTATTACAATTCTAATTTATTAAATTTCATTTAGATGAAACATGATGGTATAAACTTTCCAATAAACCAGCCCATAATTACAAGAAAAATAAGGTGTTTGCATTAGACCAAATTAAAATGAAATCTTTAAAAAGAAATCAATTCTTGCATGCAGAAGTATGTATTTGCTACCTAAGTGATAATAATGAGAAGACAATTACTACTTCTGATTGGAGCAGATCTCAGGAGGCTTTTTATAAATAAGATTAATTAAAAGATGTTGTCAAAATCTTTGTTACCTGAGTGCCAGAGGAATAGCGAGCACTAGTTCTTGTTGTTGATGCCTTCACTGAACTGTGAGGACTCTCAGTTGGTAGTCCACCACAGCAGTAGGAATGTCGGAAGCATTTGCCATATTCCTTACGTACCTATGGAGTAAAAAAATAGCGCAAAAAACGGATTGACAAATACTTTTACTGACAAAAAGACATCAATCTTGCACTGAAAATACTCAACTGCTTTTTGAGCAAACAGATAATTCTTGCCTACTGAAATGATGGTCATTAGCAAAATTAGATATTTTGCCTTACTTAATGGCAGCATTATTGGTTAGCCAGGATTTTTGAATTATTTCTAAAGTATACATATATGCCTAAGTGAAATATATGTTCATATGTGTTCATATCTCAATGAACATATATTTCATTTAGACATATATGAATAATTGTTGCTGAGTTGTTATGGGAGTATTTTTGTTTTGTCTTCATATCGTGGATTAATACAGTTGTTTACCTGAATTGAATATTGGCTGAAAATAGTCATTTGTTGCAATAGTTTTTGGTGCATAAGCCATAGAAAGCCTGTCTTCCCATCCTGGCATACAAGAAAGGCTGAGGCAATGAGCCTTTAAGCTTCTCAGTACTGCCCATTTAAGTTATTCCTTCTAGAAAAGCATGCCAAGAAGACTGTATTTAGTCTAAACTGCAAGGACTGTGAGCATTTTTTCATATGAAGTTACTCCAGGTAACTCAAATAGTTGCTAGTTCACCAGCTGCAGCAGTAGGGCACCAGCAAAGGTCAGAGCCAGGAGTTGAAACATAAAGGCTGGGAAACTAAGCATCTTTTGCTTTTAGGACCAAAAAGTAGAATCTTTGCTATTGTCTCTTCTGACCATAGAAGTGTGAACACATTTGTTAAGTATATGAGTATATTTCTGTCTAACAGAATAACATTATTCTGACAGCATAATGATTTTAGTATTTGGCCTGCACTTATTTACCTTCTGTTTCCACTGAACTACTGGAAACTTTAGTTTTGTAATTCATATGCATTAACGTTGTCATAGAAATAATCTGGATGATTTTAAAAAGCTTTTAATTCTCTCACATTTGATGACTGCTACATTGCTATTTATTTTCTAATAACATAAAAGAGCACATGTATCCTGGCAATGTGATCAATGAAAGGACACACTGGATAAAACTTGTAAAGATGCCAAATATTACATTCACAAATCTTCTGCCAGATACTTGGTAATCCAGGAGTCTCATGTGCATCAACGAGACTTCTAAATTCCTCTGAAAAGTGACATTTCAGCTAATCTGTAAATTCTGCTTGGCCTACAGAATATATGGGACAGAAATAAACTTGTGTATGTGTAAAACTGAGAAATGAAAGAAGGAAAAATGCAAAAAATTAACAGTGTAAATTTACATAAGCCAAGCACCATTTTCAATATTCCAAGAACTTTATCACCACTAATGTGGTGTTTCTATAAACCATGAAGTTCAGGAAAATTTGAATAGTTAATGCTTTAATTTCCATCCGAGGACAACAGCTCATCTATTTAAAAGTATATCATATATATTTTAAGTGAACTCCTACCACTATCAGCACAAAACACACATACAAAAAAGAAAACAGAAAAAAACAGAAAGGCCTGGACATAGAATTGTAACCTTTATCTTTGCATTCTCAAAAATGAAAGTCTATGTATATAATCACTAGAGACTATAACACTTAAGAAAACAGATTCCTGACCATTAATGGGTATTAAATGCTCCCGAACAGTATATAGTAGAGACAATAGCAATCAGAACTAGATTTTCAACCAAATACCACCCTCCAGGGCTAGTTTTGCCTAATGCCTATATTGCTGTGAATGTGCATTATCCGTCAGTACAGCGCATTCCTCTGTCATTATTTCTAAATTATAGCTTGTTGGGAATAGTTGGAAACAACGGCACTATCATCCTGTCAGAACTGCAAACATAATAGTTTTCACTTTCACAATTCTATTTCTCTGTTCAATTTAGTGACCAACTAATAATAACAGAATAAAATGACTATATTAGCTATGCAGACATAGGATCGGATGATATCCAGTCAAACTCATTGAAACTTAAAAATCTTAAATGGCAGCTTTAACATTCTTTCAGGTATAAATCTTATTGCTCCAGGTTATGCTTTTTCACACTTGACTGGTATTTTAATATTGCTTTTTGCTGACTCCACTTAATAAAAAAACAATGCACAGCTGTAGAAAGAAATAGAGTCAGAATCTGTTTTTTATTTTCAAGCCCAACACACATGATAAAAAAGCAACATAATCTAGAAATTATTTACATTTTAAAAATTTCTTCCCTCTTTTCTTATGATCACTCTCCTCTTCAAGTGTGCTTTTACTATCTCAAAATGAAAGCAATGCCATATTCCTCTGGATAAAATCCATTCTGTCTTCCGCACCTTTTTCCAAAACATGTCTGAAAGCCATTGTCTACACCAAATCTAGAGACCCTCATACTTTTAGAGCTGAGAACACACAAGAATGTGATTTTGCTCTTACATAATAACCTTTTATCCAAGAATCTTTATATCACTTAAATATGTCTCTGGTGAGCTAATTATAAAGGGAGTTAATAACTGTTAGGCCTCCTGCCTAAAAATGGTAAAAGTATTTAGAACCTAAATATTGCAAGTGGGTGTTTTCAAACAACGGACTTATTGCATTTTATCTTATGGTTTATGGTGGGCTTTTTCTGACATATACACTTCCCCTCTGCTCTCAACTCTTTCTATTTTCCTTTGCTGTGCCTTCTATGAGCATTTTACTTTTATCCTTCATTGGAGCATCTCTAAGGCATGAAAACAGTCTCCATTCTCAGTCTGGGACACAGAGGGAGAGTGGGAAACCTCATCCCGCCTAGCTGTGTCCTTCAATTCAATCTCACTTGTCTGTTTATCTCTCCTCTATGAACTTCCCTCTGTGCAGCAGATCTGGGCAAAGGGGCCTGAACTAATTTAAAGCATCTCTTGGGTAGGGAAGGTAGTTGCCAGGGAATTCCAGTTTCTCCAGCTAAGAGCACTTAGCCATTGGTTTGCAGGGGGAGGCAAATGCTTGAAAACAAGTAGTCATGCTGATGTACTAAGTAAACTCCCCTCTTTATCAGTTGTCTTCAGTTAATGGCTACTTCTTCTTTAAGTGTGCTGAAGTTCACAGTGAAATTAGTTTCCAGATCTGACTTAATTTTGTAATGAACAAGTGCTCGCAGCATAATCCCTGCCTATCACCTGTAGTTTTATGTGGCAGCTTAATAGGACCTCATGAGAGGTCTTTGCCTTGATCTGAGAGAATGTTTCCAGGCTGAGATGGGCTGATATTGTAAAAGATCCTTTTTTTGCGGTGCTGCAGGCAGGATTTGATTCATAAGTGCATAAAGGACTTTTGGCTGTGAAATCAAAATCATACATACCGCATCACAAATGTTAAACAGTACACCTTCTGTAATAATTTTCTTCCCAAAGCCTCTAAACTTTTAATGCCCAAGCTGGAAATACTGCATCCATTTTAAGCTCATACAGGCCAAAAAGCAGTTAAATGACTCTCAGAAGCACATGCAGCAAGAACTGTTTTTGATCCTAGTCTCTTCCTTAAACTTCTTCAAAATAGTCCTGTTCTCGAAATGTACTTTTCTCTATTTTTCAAGAAATATATGTGGTATTTTTAAGGACATAGAGAGCACATGTCTCTGCTTTTAGTAACTTACTTTCTTTTGAAGGGCACAATGAAAGATGAAAATAAACATTCCTTGGAAAGCATTAAATACTGTGAAGAGATACGTCATCACAACTGTTCCCTCATTGATGAACAGCAGGCCAAATGACCACGTTAGGCCAAGAAGACACAGGAGAGCAAACGCACCCAGGACCCAGGATCTGTAAAAGAAAATTAATTTTACTAACATTACTTATAAGACTGCATGTTGCCAAATCCAATATTAACATTTCAGTTCCTTCAGTTGACTTTTACTAGGTTCATATTCAATTGTAAAAATTCCTTGGGTTTAACCTTTCATCTATTAAAGAAAGAACAATTCCATTTGGTACTTTTAGTCTCCAGCGAAAACAGCAAGAGTAGATATGACCTTTTACTTTCTCAAGAACTGCATAGGATATCAAAAATACTTTGAAATGTCGAAGTATAGTGCAAACCCCAACTACTCCATTGCCTTATCTGCTATTACAAAAGAGATTGATAAATCTGGCTTAGCCACTAATCACAGCATAGATTTTAAACAGTGGTGCTGCTAAATGACACCAAATAATGTAACACAAATACACAAAGGTTAAACAGCAGATTAAAAGCCTAGAGCCCAAATCTTTAATGCTCTGATAAACTCAGCTAAACTGAAGCTAGATGATCTAACTTCTGCATGAAGAAACTCTGCTGAAATGTGGCAAAAATATGGATATTGCTCTATAGAATAGTGTAAAAAAGATTCCATCATGAATAGGTTAAGGAAAAGGAACTGTAGAGAACAGCACAGAATGAAAGGGAAAGGGAATTTAGTCAGTGAATTCCACATCTAACTAATGATCTTACTTGATAAATGGCTTATTATCTTCATAGCTAGAAAGCATTATAAGCAGAAAAGAGAAACAAAATTATTAGACAGAATTGAAACAGAAATTAATAAGAGCATTTTTAATTGTCTATAAAAATTAGTCAAAATTAGGAAATTCAAAATGCAGAGGCAAGCAATTTAAAATTATAAAGGCATATATAGTTAAAAATTCTTTAGCAAATCAGGTATCTCAAAACTAGTTAATTAAAATTAAGGGCAATCCACATATATTGACCGAGTTTGTAAAGTTAAAAGTCATGCCAGAAATTTGTTAATGTAGGGTTCTATCTTACCCAGGTAAGTCCGTATTATAGTAGCCATCACAAACACGGTAATTACTGGTGTGGATGAGAAGACAGAAAGAGGAAAAGGAAGAAAAGAGAGAGATGCTAAAGATTAGCTCTCTCTCTCATCATGCAACATGCAATGAAGCTGATACTGACCTATCCATAACATCTAGTCACAATGTTAGCCTTAGTGAAAATCTCCCTTTGCCGTTTTCAAAATTCAAAGCAAACCTCTAACCTTTCATATCCAACCCTTAGTATTATAAAGTTGCACCATCCCTTCAGTGTTGATAACAAGAACCTTCAGTATAACGTAAAGGTATAAGCTAAATGGCTATATAAAGAAGCAAGAGCTGACAAAACCTTGTTAATTATATAAGACTTGCATTACTCTGCAAAAAGGATACTGCATTACAGCACCAAGATAAAGTAAACATTTGCTAAATTAGCATGAAAACAGCAGATAATCTTCAAGTTAACAATAATAATAGAGTCAATTCTCTTGGGAGAACAGGATTACGAGTAGAAACTGCTCAGAATCCTTAAATCAAAAAGTCATTTAACAAAATAAACTTAATACAATCATATCAGTCATGCAAACAGGAACATCATTTTTGAACTGCATTTTAAATGCAAATGAAATTACTACAGTGCAGTGGTATTTCCATGAAACAGTTTCTTGGCACTACTTCCAGGTTGAAATTATCTAATTTTGACCAGCATTTGTGACATTACAGAAACAATGTGACGAAAGCAGGATTGGCTCTGTTTGCCTCTAATTGACATCTGCAGTTGCTGGGAGAGAATGGCATGTGCTACTAATGGAGAGTAGCTTTCAATCAGTTCAGCAATCAGAAAATAATCACAGTTCTCATACTTGAACACAAAGCACTTACTTAATGTTTTCCAACCTGCTAGAGTCTGGTTTCAAAGTGTTTGAGTGCTTCACCATTTTGCACAATGTGATCACCAAGAAGATAAGATTCAGCTGTCAAAACAGATAAGAATGAAATTAAACTACTTAAAGTGAAAGGTTGAATAATAATGATGTTACAGACTAAACAAAAGCTCCATAGTTTATTTCCTAATATGTAGAGAAACTGAGTAACTTTATCAGACTGTAAAAAGTGATTGCAAATACAGGTGAAGGGCAAAAATGTTTTAAGTTATTGTTTCACTTAATTTTGCTGAGTTGACCACAGTGCCATGAACCAGCCATATTCAGCTCATATCCAACACGTGTCAGTGCCCATCTAGCTCCGTCTTCCAGCATGCTGTATTCAACCCCTGTTCACCTCCACCTCTAAACTCTGGCATTGCTTTCCATCTGTGCTATACCAGTTGCCTTTTCACAATCTCATTCTGCCCTCAGAAGGTATTTCATCTTTGCTGGTTTCACCCTTTTTTTTTTTGTTTGTTTTTTAAAATTCCCTTTTTATTCTCACAAATCCCACTGCAGTCTTGAAAAGAGCTAAAATGTAACTGAAAAAAATAGAAAAGAAAAAGAAACATAAAAACGTAGCAAATGCATCAAATTTAACAGAGTCATAAACATATGCTGTGGGTGTACCCTCCCTACTGCCCACTCTCTCATTCTGTAGTCTGGATTCTGTTAAAGCAAGACTGCAGGCCACTTGAAGGAAAGGACTATGCTGTCTTATTCTTGCGTTACATATAGACACCAAGGAAGATACTGAAAATAGTTTTTTATATTTTTGCTTCTTTATTTCACAAATCTCCTATTGTGAAATAGAATCACAGATATCAGAGGCACTAGGTGATTTCAAACCATGTGAAGAATCCCAGAAAGCCAAATACAAGGATGCCTGCAAGAATGGGTTGAAACATTGTAAACAGTTAGTCTGAATAATTAGCGTGTGCTGTCCCCTGTCATGCAAATAATTCAAATAAAATTCTGTGTTTGAAAATAGCAAAAGCCACATCTTTTCATGAAGAAAAAAAAATACATCCCTATCTTTTAGTACAACAGTACACAAGAAATACCTAACCCCAAAACTAAAGAACATGGGAGAATATGCTTGGACATACTAGATAGATAGGAATTATAACCCCATTCTTTGAATTTTTCCTATGTATCTTTAAATGGTGACTAATGGAGAATCATCAAGATCATACTTCTAATTCGGGGAGCCTTTGGTTTGAGACATCAAAATCCTCACAGTGTTTTTAACACTGGGTTCATACCAGAAGTGTTCCTACAGCTGTGCCACAATAGTCAGAAATGTAATTGAAATCCTAATAAAGAGAAGATCTTAACAAAAAAGAGGAGTATTTTGAAGACTTTGATCCCAGTCTGTTTAATAAAAACATTTATTACAGAAATAATTCCTACTGCTAAGGGCAACCATGTTATCTCTGCTGCTGCAGCCTCAAAATCAGAACGGACACTGTGTTCCATACTGCAGTTCTCAACACCAGAGCAGCATTTGTCAGCTTTTGACCTTATCAGTCCTGATTCAAAATAAAATGTTTTTACAATTGCATCTTGACATTCACACAAAAAGTGTATGTGATACAAATAACAAAAATAAGCTTTTACAATTTACTTCGCAGTGTTTCAAGAACTGACACAAAATATGCAAACGTTAAGTGCAAGTATGTACATACAGTAGGTTAAGCACAATTTCCACAGCTACAAATAAAAGTTTCAATATCTCATGTCTGTGTCCACTGTCTTTTATAAACTTTGAGTTACGACTAGCCGGTTGAGAAACATTTCATTGCATCATTGTGATATTTTTGTTTCTCTTATCTACATTTCCACTGTGCAGCCTTACGCTACTTGGATGACTAAGCAAGTTGATCCTGTCTCTGGCCGCTGTAGCAGAAATGAGAGTGAGCTCTGGCCTTCAGTTCCATGCCTTGTCAGGCAGATTTCATTGTTCTGTATTTGAAAAAGTTATTTGCATGTTTTGGTAGCTAGTATAAGATGAACTCCTCCAGCTTGCTTAACTTCAATTTAATTTTTGTGAAAACAAACAGATTAAGTGCTAAATCACAGAATCACAGAATTGTAGGGGTTGGAAGGGACCTCCAGAGATCATCAAGTCCAACCCCCCTGCCAAAGCAG
>JAOWBP010004015.1:13968251-13991592 GCA_028571105.1 Tragopan temminckii
GCCTGGTCTAGTATTAACTAGACTAGGATTAAATGGCGAGGCCGGTGGCCCTGCACGTGGCAGGGGGGTTGGAGATTAATGATCCTTGTGGTCCCTTCCAACCCTGGCCATTCTGTGATTCTGTGTGATTCTGTGTTAAAATAGTTTTTGATGTAAGCAGAAAGTAATACTGACCTAAAATACACATAAGCTCATTTCAATATTGAAATTATGAAAGATTGGCTAGCTACATTTTTAATAGAAATTTCTATTATCAGAGTATGAGTTTATGTTTACACAGTAAACTATAAGCTACAAAAACATCCAAACTGTGTTTGGCATGTGGATCTATAAAAGTAAAAAACTTCAAAATTCTGCTGGATGCATGCCCTTCACAGCTCTACTGCTGAACAGAGGCAGGGGAACATGTAATTATTTAGACCTTCAAAAGCATTAAAACAAAATTAATTCATCCCTGTTATGTTATGACAAAAGCTCTCTCTATACTCAGATTGTGCTTAGCTTTAGCCTTGTAGAATATTTTTCAAAGACTGTTAAGTTTAAAGATACTGAAATACCAGATAAAACCGAAATGCAAGTTCCTATATCATACAGTGCTGACATTATTAACCTAAAAAAAAAAACCAAAAAAACAAAAAAACACAGGGAGATGTTCCCTGGGATGACAAACGACTTCACTTTTTACGTGAAATTGAGGAGCAGTACTCAGAGAACAGATAATGGGTGTATAAACACAATACTCATACTAGAATGGACAAAAGAGCATACAGGCATGAGTGCGTATATGGGTATGCATGCATAGGGTTAATTTACTCAAAAAATAATAGAAATTTCTGTAAGCTTTCTCCTGGTTACATAATATTCTATTTTTATGCTGAACACATGAACTTGTATGTCTGATATACATAACATACAGCTTAAATACATACAGAAGCAGTCACTGAAAAACATGCATATGCAAATATAGATATAAATACTGTATAAGTACTCTGAGATGTAAGATTTTCTTAATTATCCAATGTATTCAAACATTCTTTTGAGATAATGATGATGGAAAATGTGCAGTTAAACTCTGGAACATGTATAATAGTGAGTTAATGAAAGCAATAATAACAGTTACTTAAAAAAAAAAAAGTGTTTAGTGTACTTCAATGATTTTTCATATGACTACACATGTCAATATGACCTTCAGAGTTTAAACCATTAGGAAAAAATGGCTATACTGAAGTTCCACCACAGCTCTGACAACTAATCATTTCAACTTTTCTGTAAGACAATCTAAAAGAAAAAGAAAAAATAAAGCTCTTACCAGAATAATAAAGGTAACAGGCCCAATGAAACTCCATATAAAATAGTTATCTACATGGAGCCAGCAACTGTGGTAGAAAAAACAAAAATGAAAGGTAAACTATTTCAATAGCTCCTTAGTCCAATAAATAAAAAGCACAGAAATACTTCTTAAACTAATATCTTGGTAAATAATGACAAACAGCATCATTTAGTCCACAGGCAATGTTTCCTAATCTGTAACTTTTATGGTGGGTCCTACTTAATAAAACCACTGTACATCAAAATCCATTATCAGAAACAAATAACATAGAAGAAGAAACAATAACAATGAGCATTCCTTTTGGTCAAAAGCTTTAGTCACTGGAGCGGTAATGAACTACTGAATCTGACATCAGCAAATACTTTTCACAGGTTTTCCAAGTCATCTTTATAATCTGCTTTTAACTCTAGAGTATATGCAACATGCTTACTCCCGAGGAATATGAGATAGAAAGCATTCAGATGCCACATTTGGCTGAAAAACAATCTGGTATAAATGAGACATCCCAATTGGGAGTACAACTAGAGAGAAAGAATGCATATGATACCAAACCAAATGACGTGTAAACCTATTAGGGCCAACTTCACTTAGTGATTTGTTTTTTATACAGCCCAGTTCCCTACTGAATTGCTCTTATTTGTCTTTCATCAGTAGCAAAATCGAGCAGCCTTCTTGTAGTCAACGCTATCTTCCCATTCTGTAACTAATTTAATCAAAGGACAAAGTAAACACTACTGGAAGGCAAATTCATGCCTCCAGCAACTCAAATCCTCAGAAATGTTTTCTGTCTACCTTCTGTCACTTCCTATATATATCTGTACTTTTATAAATAAAAGACAGTGGCTAATTTTAATCCTGCTCTACCCACATGATAAAATAATATCAAAGTGAACCATATGGGCTGGAATACTGTACTGTCATATTCAAGATGAGAGTTAGCTAGAGGGCCAGTTGAACAAAGAGATCTAATGAAGCATTAGCTTAGAACTGGATGGTTAAGCCTGTCAGATACTTTAAGTTGAGAAGAATTTTTACTTCATATACATTTGAGGCCAAAAAGTTATTTACTTTTTCAATTTGTTTGAGGTCAATCTTTTGTGCTAAAAGAAAGACCATAATTTAGAATTGGTCTCTCTAGAGTACAAATCCTCTGAACCTAGAGAATTACAAAAGACTTGATTGAAATTTGTGCACAGTATTGCCATTCTCTTACCAATAAAGCTTTCAGATGGTATTTTAGTCTGTCAGGGACCCTCTGACAGCTAATAGGCTTTAAAAAATTATTCACTTGAAAAACACTCAGGTCACTTGCAATTACTTACGCTTTCTCTGTTCCATAGCTCTTATAGTCAATAGCTGCTGAGACACCAACTACTGTAGCAGGGAAGAGGTAGCCAGCAACGTAATAGTACTTCTTCCTAGAATATTCACTTTCAAATACTTCTACTAGCATTAGATAAAGCTGCACTCCTTCTAGACACATCCAGGCAAAGGCTGCCAGGAAGAAAAAGTGTAAGAGACCTGCAAATATTGGACATGCAATCTGCAAAGAAAAAGAAAGATGGAAATATAAACCACACATCTTTACATCATTACATCTCTAATGAAATAGGGCATAATAGAAGAGCATATACATCTATCAGATCTTTCACAAATTCAGGAACATTTTCCCAACCTGAAAACATACACTGAACATTTACCAATATTAATGTGTACATAGTAGCTGCAGAAAGTAAATTCAGCTAAACAGAATGGAGATACAGAAACCGCACCCTCACTTGTCTTCATTTATGCAGTGGTTTTCAATTTTTATAAACAATCCTTTAATTTTTAAATTGGCATCATTTTAGGGCTTGTACTCTGGATTATGTGAGGCATGAACAGTTGGTTCAAAAGCATAATGTAATTCAGCTTATTTTAAATATGAAGCAGCCATCAAGCCTGCTGTAATTTTACAAGTTTCTACTGTCATAACAGGAATCAGTCTGAATTCTCTCCTCTTTAGTTGAATTCTGGATAAAACTCTTACCACTTTACTAGATTTCAACACAGTGAATTGCTTCTGAATGACAAATTAAATGTCATGATTACTGCCAAAAAACCTGCATGAATGTTCAGTGTAAAAAAAAAAAAAAAAAAAAGCATACGTCTGTACTAATATATATGTGTGTGTGTGTGTGTGAAAAAACAGTCAATAGCTGTTGAGACATATGAGAATACATGTCCTTAGTAAGTCAACATTTCAGCTCCTCTTTCAAAAGTTTAAAACACCTGCTTCATTAATAGCTGGTATTTCTCAATGGAAAATGAAAAACAGAGCTGTAAGCGGCAAACTAAGACCACATATTTTTGATGAATAGAAGTACTATTTATGAACATACTTATTTTTTATTTGTATTTCAGCCTTGCTGTGTCAAAATGCTGAAAACTTGGCAGTTGTCATGCTTTAATTCAAATGTTTCAAACAGTCATTTCAGAGAAAAACATCAGTACATATGCAGAAGACTTACCGCGTACTCTGTCTTATCGATGCCTATTAGGAAAATGAACTCAGCAATGAATAGGTTGATACAAAGGTTCTTGTGAATAGTGTTACGATCACTTTGTAGGCCACGGAAAAAACAGAATGTGAAGATGCAGATGGCCAGGCAAACAAGAGAGATGACAATTCCCACCCAGGTGATGACAGTGAGGAGCAATTCGTGTACTCCATCTTTGTACTAGAAATAACCAAGAATGGAGAAAATTAATATGAATCCTTATGAATATAAACAGAAATCTATTTTTATAGGTAGCATCCAGAAAAGCTGCTTGTTCTTTATGTGAGATGGGCAAGATGTACTCAGTAATTTCTGAATCTCAGGTCAGCTTCCCAGAAGAACAAAAGTAGAAGATGAGCAGGTCTGAGAGCAAAAGATGATTATTTTTTGCCTGATTAGATAGTATTTTCAGTTTTCCTATGATCTTCTGCAAACTTGTGAGGCAAAAGTAATGAGATTCAACATTTTGAATGTAGCATTAGGCTCTGATGCAAAGATGAGAACTTTCACTCGACCTCCTGTAAGTGTACATGTTCTTTCCTATAAACCTGCAACTCCACAGTGGAGAAGAAAGCAAAGATTAATTAGAACAAAATGCAGAATATGTTGCATGTGTAATTCCAGATCTGATGTTATGTTTAGCTAAAGATGGTTCCTTCAGTTGTAACAATCACTTCTGTCATCTCAGTTATCTTTTCAGTTATTTCAGAATATAGTGTGTTTATGAGAAGCCCCATATCTTTGCAAATACTACATCTTCGTGTGCCCCTAAACATCCAGTAAGTGCTTAACTAGACAACAATTTCAGAGTATAAAAAGGGAATTAAGAAACCAGTACCAGCTCTGACCTTCCTGCTTTAGGAGATTACATTTGTGCTTCCAGGGGAAAACCTGCATCCTTGCCCCCTAGAAAGCCTCCAGTCATACTGCAAAGTCTGTAAAATCATTGTAAGGTTGGTCATTTACTTCAAAATATGACTGGAAGAAGTTTCTTGTCCTTCCTTCTTTTGTTGGTGTTTTTTTTTGTTATTTTACTTGTAACTTTACGGTGAGGAAGAAAAGCGCTACAGAAAGCAAACTGTTTTGGAGTGAGTGGGTAGATGCTATAAATACTTAAGAAACTTCAGCAATTTTGTATCCTGCTAAAAATTTAAAGCTAACTCTTTAAAAGCTTGTTCCCTGCTCATGGCTAGAAATATCATTACCTACCACAATTTCCCGATGAGCCATAAGAATAGCAAAGTTGGTAAGGTGACTGCAAGCACATGTTGTATGAGTTTTATTTGTGTCAACCAGTTTGCAGCCTTGAGTTGACCAGTATCCCATCATAGTCCTCTCGGAGTAGTTCCAGAAGGAACAATTTGCATTGAAATAATTGTCAGGCTGAGAGATAAAAGGATAAAATAAAATAAGGATTTTAGACACTAAGATGGCAATAACAATTGTTTAATATGTGTAAAGAGTAATTTAGATTAAACTTTGCATGTTTCGGACAATAAAGTTTTCATCAGCAAAACTGTGGACTATGTTATACAAGGAAGACATCTAGTTTAAATGGACTTTATAGTCCGAAACACTCTAAAGTGTAGTTTCAATTACTTTAGACCCAATTTTAAACAATTACAATTTCCATCTTACAATTTTATGCACCAGTGGTACAACATAACCATTTTTGGTGTCTGTGAAATTAGAACAGCAAATTTATTCTGAAGAGATATTTTAAAAGTATTATTTCTATCCTTTGATTCCCACTTATGTTCAGGCCAAAGTCATGTGAACAGACATCAGGAAAAATCTCATTCCTCAATGTCTACCTATTTTGGTGAAAAACAATTAGAACACTTACAAAAAATGGCAAAAGGAAAATAAACTATTTTCTCTATCACTGTACTGATTATTTACTTTCCCCATGTGAGATATGAAAATAAAAAGGATCAAACTGAAGAGCAAAGAAACATAAAATAAATCATGACAAAATATACACAGATTGAAAGCATAGAAAACCAAGATATAACACTTTATCCTTCTCTATATGAGTGAATCTGAAACAATTCTGTTGTACAGATTTGCAGAGCTTGGTCCAAAATCATAGTAGAAAGTTTGTGCCATTTTGTCACATCAGACAAACAAGAACCTTAATAGTTATTTTCTCCCCAGCTAGTAAGGTAAGAGTTGATTTTCAGTTAGAAACAAATTAGTCATTTACATTTTCATGTTGATTACTGAATTAGCTTTCATTAAGAATACACTTAAGTTCTAATAATCACTGAACCAGACTCATTTAATGTTATGTTCACAAACTTAACCAAGCTCATGTCTCTGACCTAGTCCAACATTTAAAATTCAATTGGAAAAAAGGTTATTTTTCTGCGTTGCTTTTCTTTCTTGCTGATTTTATGACCCTCCCATTAATTCATTAGCATAACTCACATCAATGTGTTCCAGAGTAAAATACACAGGATCAGTCAGGTACACTCGGCTAGACTCCTTGTTGATAGAGGCTGCAATGACGTGAGAGTTGACTGCAATTGTACTGTTCCGACCAGCAAAATCACTGCCCAGCTTTATGGTTGCATTTTCCGTGCTAAGAAAACGCCCCAGACTTTTGTAAATGATGAAAACCAGCTTTGCTAGCCCTACAAAAGAAAAGAAATCCCATAATTGTGCCACAGAAACAAAGTTGTAGTCTGTACTGTAATGAATGGAAAATATCAGAAAACAGAGGCATTTTCAGGCTACAGATTTGAAGAAAAATGCCTAGGTACCTATTGTAGTCAAGAAAAAGACACAGAACAGTTTTGTTGTATTTTTTCATTTTTTATTTTTTTTTTTAACTAGGGGAGGTAATGTATTGAATTTAATGGAGATTTGATGCTATGTGCTCAGGACTCACCATTTCTGCTGTTCTGTTTCACAGTGCTTGCAGAGAGCTGAATTGAGTTGCCTCCTTTACTGCCCTGAGGAAATTTCAAGTCCTGCACCTGGCCCTCAGTAATGAGCACTGCAACATCCAAAACTAAGCAGATTCAAGGGGAAAAAAAAAAGTGTTAAAAAGGAGGATGTAGAAAGCATCTTTTGGCCAGATTACAATATGCCAGATGACAATTGTTTTTCCCCAATCAATATTTAGTTTTATCACACTGCTGGTCTCATTTGCCATCAAAAGAGATCTGTACTGGAATGTTTCAATTACACAGTTACTTTAGTAGTGTGCATTAGGTTTAATTAATGTTTAAAGAAAATGACAGCACTTTAATAGTGAAAACATGACATCAAACCTTGCTTTAATGTGTGCACCTAAAAAATCCATTTAAAAATACTGCAAACATACGTATTGCAGAGAAACGTTAATTTTGAAGCTCCTGATGTCTATGCAGTATCCACAGCCAGCAGATTTAGAGCTTCAAGTATTGATTTAAAGAGGTTTTAAAAGTCAGCAAACAAATGCCTAAGTACACTTATGCTGTGTATTTAGCTAAACAATATTCATACCATTTTACTTTCCCCCCCTTATATCTAATTCTGTAGAATGGCTGATAAATAAAATAGTAATGTTAAAATAGTATTTAAACTGAAAACTTAAGGTATCACTCAGTCAGCTTTAATTTTATATCACACTACATACTGGGGAGCTTTCATGGGATTAACATTAAAGGCTGGATTCCCTTGGATATGTAAAACCATATAAGCTAGAGTGGTCAACTTAGTATCAAATATCAGTGGTACATTAAACTGGTTTAACTATCACAATGTATGTATTACAGCCTGTTATTAAAGTTGTTTCTGAAGGTTTATAGGTAGAATTGCAGAACATTGTCTGAGAATACAGTCCAAAATTAACTGTTGTTTATTTCCTCTCACTTGTATAAGAAAATAGATTTGGACTTGGCAGGGAAAAAAGCAAATAACATTTTTCCAACTATGATGTATTTCATTTCTAAGACAAATGCGCCTTTACACATAGCTGGACATCTCACTTAGTGTGTACGCACTGTTCCATGGAGCTCAGTAGACTGAACATTGCTTCCTATGATAAGCTGTAATACCTTCCAGTCCTTTCCTAGTGTCTTCCTTCTTAAATATAAACTTAGGTAGAAACATCTTACACAGTTAATATGCAGATACTGAAATGTGAAAAGTCTAATTTCTGCAGTCTACTCCAAGTCTCCATTTCGGTACCTCTTAAATTGGAAGACTTTCAGCTTCCTCATACTTTGCTGAAACTACATTCATTTTTGTAGTAAGGTGAAGGAATTTTAATTTTATGCATAGCAATTATTTTTGCTTTAACACATCCCCTGTACCAATATTTGCACATCTCTAATACCAAATCCTTTCATTTCTCTGTCACCACTTAAATTCTAAATTATGCTCCAACTATCTTCAGCTATTTTGTAGTCTCTGAAGCATAGCTATTCTGCATTATGGGAGATGTAGTCCACTGAACACATTTTTACCTGAAGGCAGTCATGTTTAATATAAACATTTTGCCTACATTCTGAGTGCCTAAAATATTTAACTGGCAGAGTGCATCATAAAAAGTAATTTAAATTCATTAAGAACAGATTATATAAAATAGAAAAGCATTTCCACAGCCCTACAGAAAGCAGTTACCTCAAAAAAATCCATACTTTGCCATTTAAGCATTCTTCATATCCATAGGCTCTGCTAATGATTTTTCAGTGGTAAATCAACTTCATAACATCAAGTACTCTCTATTCTACACTGTATTGAGAATACTGAAGAACAACGCTAATTTTGCAGAACTAAACAAAAGCATTTCACCTCTACTTAGGAATAACTCCTTTCCTACACAGGCAGGTAAAGTACAGCTTTCTACCAAACATTGCACAGCTCAGCTTTCAAAGAATAATTGTTCTTGTTTTTTTGTGTAAAAGCAATTCACAGCACTTTAATTAGTACTTGAAAAGGAATGCACTTACCGATATTTTCTGTGGGCATTGAGACTCTGGTTGGTTCTAAGAGATTATCAGCCAAGACAAAAGCCCCTTCTTCTAATGTATCAAGTAGCATTGTGGCTGCATGGGCTTGTTCTGAAGAATTCATGTCTTTCCAGGACTCCAGAGCTTCAGGCCTGAGCAGGTTGTCCACTGTGTCAACAATTGCCTGCATTCATTAGAAAACTATCATTAGGTCTGATTGCCTTAGGCAGCTGGGGAAAATTTCCAGCATTATCTGGTGACAATTATAATACTTAACTGTCAGAATGATTTACTGTGATTTAATGGCACTAGAAAACTATTTCAACATAAAAATATTTTCCATTCCCTTGCTGGATTAGCATTAATAGAAGTGCAGTTAGCCACTAGCATTGTGTGGTCTCTAAGTGTTAAACATGCAGATTTGACTTGTCTCGTATCAGATATAAAGACAGTCATATTAATGTGCTGAAAAAATGTAAAAATAAATGCCACAAATTTTGCCTGAAGCTTTCATCTTAAAGTTAATGTCAAAATATATAAATTATATTTAAAAATATTAATGTCAAAATTGGTATTCTGCAGCTTAGGCTAAAATGGCAATAATACTCTTCTGGAAACTTAGCACAACTCATGCAGCCACTGTGCTATAAACTACTTGTCTATGACAAACTGCATTCTTTATTACAGGAGGCATGAAATGAAGCTGACTCAGTGGATATAAATTAGCCTGGGCCACTCTCACTCCCCCTCCTGTTCCTGTACCTGTTCATAGACACTTAAAAAGATTACTAACTCCCATTCCTGCACAAAGGTCAGTTAAAAAAGGAAATCAATAGAGCAAACAAGATGTCCACTGACTGTCCCTGTTATCAGTGAAGGCAAAACTGAAAAGCTGAATAAAGCTGCCATTTTAAGTCCTTCTTGTAACAACTCTATCATTACGTTTTAAGGTTCATTAAGCTGCATATAAAGTAACAGTAAATAAGGAAGAAGACGAATTCAGAGACATGATTACATTATTTTTACAAAATAATCCAATCAATCACAGTAATCAGTTAATCAATTGAAGGCAGGCACTTACATTAATGCATAATGTAGCTGTGCATTGAGTTTGCTGTGCACTGAGTACGCCATGCATTGCTGAAACACCCTGTTTACTCTGTCCCATTTACCTACTCATAATGTGTCATTAAGTCTATATATAATTTGTTTGATCAATTTAAAAGCAACAGTAATGGAAACAGAATGTAGTGTACAAACAGGAAGATGTTGGTCTGGAATACTGCATTGTGCAAATCGGAATAGGAAAAGTTGGTCAAGGCTATGTCAGAGCAAGATTAATTAGCCTAATCCATTTTAATATCCTCTTTCTGTCTGTGTTGTGAACCACCATGACCTTCCTGGCAGGTGGAAGATACTTCGAAGTGACGTTAAAGCCTTTTTTCTTTCTTTAACAGGAGACAGAATAGTCAAAACGCTCACACTGATACTGCTGCAGCCATTAACTAGAGTGGAACAGAAATTGGTCTGCAGAGGCCAGATTCATTAGTCACCAAGAAATACAGACTGGAGCCTCTAATCTGAGGTACAAATGAATCCTCTGTCACAAAGTGGGAACTTGCTTCATTTGCATAGTGTAAGTCAGCTTTTGATTTGTAATTTCAAGAGGGTTATTAGTCTTATCTAAGCTGAGAAGCCCATCTGAGACTTACAGAAAATGACACCAGTCGAAAATTAAGGTTGTGCTACGGTTTCTTATGTATCTCTATGTAGTGCTGATGGTATGCATTCATTAATATAAAGCATTTTTTATTTATTATGGGACAAGCTAGCTCTGCATTTTTCCTGTGGTAAATGATCACCTGTCCAATAATACTTCTGAGGCGTTCTCTCCACTCAGACAAAGACAAGCGGGGAGGTGGAACAACCACAAGGCCCCTCTGACACAGCTGTCCAAGCAAGCCAATTATTGCTCTACTCATGTTAATGTTTATTATTGAAAACAAAGTATGAAAATTCAGTCCGCTCAATGTCTGCTGGGTTTCCTTTTCCTATTCAAAATTACTTTCTGATAAAAACCTATTACATGTATTATTTAAGAAGTGCATTTCCCTCCAGATCCTTGTCTCTTTTTGTCAAATTTTTGCTGTAACTGGACATCTCTTATCCCGTTTTCTAAGCAGTAGGATAAAAGACAGACGTCCAATACAGAGAAGTGTCCCTTCAGTAAGAGTTTGAATTATTTTATTATGTTGCAAAGTATCTCAAAGTTCTTTTAAAAAATTGTTCTTACATTTAATCACAGAAGGTACAAGTAAAAACCATATTTTAAAAGAAACTTTGAAAAAATGTGCAATAAAATCTTTCAGAAGCACAGACACAATCTATTCTAGGACATATTTTTCTCCTTATCACAGGTGTGAGATAGAATTACTGGCATTGTATCACAGAGCAGGAGTTGGCCACTATGGGCAACCATTCTACCAGAGATAAAAGAAATAGAAAATCAGATAGCAATGTGTTATATGCCTTCCATATAGCCTGTCTAATAAGACACATGATATATATTTTACTAGTAAAGCTAGAGAAAAGTTTGTCTTTATATTTTATCCTGCAATCACTGAAATTGGCCTTTGTAGCAACTCTTAAAACTGTAAGATGGAGTAATTCTACTAGGTATAAGAGTACACAAAGAACAAAGCAGGCTATATAATGTACACTTTTCATGCAAGCAAATTAATTCTAAGCAGTCTTTGATATAAAACACTATCAAGCTGAAGTCACTTCTGTTCATTTCCCAGCTTTTTCCTCTACCCAAAGTCATATTACGAGAGAATGTTACTTCCAATTCAGATAATAACTATTTCTGCTTTGGAACAAGTTGAGGTTAGAGAGGTATAAACTTTGATTTTTATTTTTTTTTCTTCTGAGTGTTATACCTGTGCAAAGCCAACATTTGTACAGTTGATATGGGGCACAATACACATTTATCAAAGACTGAAATACATAGGATCATGCAGCAAGATGATAAAGCGTGGCAGGTTGCTGAAGCAGGGAGAAAGCAGGGTGACAGCACATGAGAGATACCTTAAGGTAAGCCCTGCATGTCTTCTCTCGTTTTTGGAGCTTTTTAGTAAGAGAAAAGAAAATCAGAAGTTAGACACATTCTGGAAAGCTTCAGAAATACCCAAAATTTAGTCTGGTGTTTCAAATCCATAATTTGAACTGTAAAGAGTTTGGACGTTAATTCAGTTTTTGTTCAGCAATGACTACAGAAAAACATCAAACAGGAAACCTTTTTCCCAACCATTATAAAGGTGCCCAGGGATCTTTGTCCCAGCAGTGGGATTTGTGTGAAAAGGTCAAAAGAGGAAATCCTTCCATAGACACTTTATCTGTCCAAGGGAAAACTCTTCTAAGTGTAGCTAGAGATTGTAAATAAAACTATTGCCCAGACAACAGAGGAGTACATGGAGCTCTCTTTAAAGCAGGCTGAAAAATGTTTTGTTTGTAGTTTGTTGACTGAACTGAGGAAAGGAAGAGGCCATGAAATACACCATTTTTTCTGAGAAAAACTGGAATGGTAACGCTTTTGTGATTTGTACCTAAAACACTACGACATAATTTTTCTCTGAAATGTTTCTCTCAATACTATTCCAGAAAGAAAAAAAAAACAAAACAAAACAAAAAAAACCCTATGTCTTTATGGTTTAGATCATCCTAGGAGACATGATCAATTGTAAGTGATGCTGGCATCTTAAAACACCTACGAAAATGCTATTATTTTGCAGATTAAAGCAAAACCGTGCAACCATGCTGAATCTCACTGATTGCTCAGGGTTAAAATGTTCACTGAATAAAAATACTGCTTTGGTTGAGGATTTCTGTAAGCTAGTGCCCATCCACCTATGTTATGTATAATGCATACAAGATTTTAATAAAGGACACACAGCTATCTTTGAGGACCAATGAATTTTATTCTATTGTGAATTTTATCTTATGCCCTAAAAAGAAGGTAATTGCAACTTTCCGCTGTGTATCTACTGCTGTTTTATATGTTTATTTCAGAATTATATACACGCAGGAACAAAGTATAGATTGATATTTCTGAAAGGATAAAAAAAATCAAGGGTAATGGTTATCCCAGCAAGCAGAGGTGAACATAGGTGTGTACCTTGTTATAACTCCTTCCAGCAGAATCTTTTTCACTGGGTCGCAGTTCCTGCAGCTGTGCATCCAAAATGTCCACAAGCTGCTCCATCAGCCTCACTGATGAGCTAACATCGCCAGCAAAGACTGGTCCTTTGGTGTGTTTAGCCAGTTCATTGGCCAGACTAGCAGCATTTTCTCCACTTCTGATCTGAAATGACAATTTATATTATCTCAGCAGGGTCCCTTGTTCTGCTTGCGGCTCCTAATTCCAATTCCCCACGTACCTTTGTTGTGGTGAAATAACCATTTGCACATACATTGAAATCTGCAACTAATTGAGACCAATAACATTCTCTTTATCTCAGAAGATTAAAGGTTCTTAGATCCGTGACACACAAAAGCAGTTCTTAACAGTCATCAAAACCAGAAATCAGACTGGGACTTTCAGGCTAGATCTTCTGTTCATCCTCACTTTTATTTTTCTGCCATTATCAGACAGTAAGAAACCTATTTGTTCACACCAGTGCTTGAGGCATTTGAAAGTCAAGTAGCCTGGTACTGACAACAAATTATCCAGTTTTCATAAACTTAGTAAATCTCAGTAGGGAAGGAAAACACAGAAAGTGGCTCTGTGCTCTAATCATACTGTTATTAATGCACTTGTACAAAAATCTATTTATTCAAGTAAAATTCTCCCTGAGCCAATAAACCTTTTTGCTGTGTGATTTATAATATTTTATTTATTAAGCAAAAACACTAGAAGAGCTATTTTGCTTCAAAATGCTATGAAAACACGTAAGTACAGACTCCATTCAATAACTGCGCAAAGGAGTGTGCCTTAACAGACTTATGAGCCACACTTTTGGTAAACGCTTTACACACAAAGTACATGCAACTCCTTTTCAAAAGAACACAGAGTAATCAAGACAGCTTCAACAAACTCAGTTATTAATGCTTGCAGTTAAACTCTTTAATGATGAGTGAACACCAGATTAAAAGGTTTCAACCAACCTTCTGAGCCAGCTGATTTACCCAGTGTGAGGTGCAGTTGCTAAGATCAGGGCCTTTGGGGTTCCATGTTCCCGTTAAAACCACACAGAGATATGAGGCAGTTCCTACAACAGATGGGGAAAACTACAGTGAAATTGAAACCATTTTTCTGCATGTATTCAGGAAATCAGCGACAATGTGCTCCTTAGCAGTGCTGAATTCTGAATGCCACTAGTATAAGCAGTTGACAATAACTGACAAAAACGTAAGGAAATAAGGTAGATGATAAACAGCAATAAAAAAGTCAAGTGAAAAGTACCAGAAGGTTTCTGGAAACAAACAAAAAGCCCTTGATTTTTCCTGGAGCTCATCCAGAGGGGAGCTCATAATGAGAAAGGCAGCTGTAAGTATATTTCATAACAGTCCTCAAGTAAAGACCTAAAATTTGACCTGGATTCTCAAAGCATACATGCAAAGTAATTCTGAATCTACACTCAAACGCAGTTTGTAGATTAGAACTCCACCATTGCCTGTAGATACTGCATTCTCCAAGTAATAAAAAAAATCGTACGACAGGCTGAGATTTAAGAAAAATCACCATGAGAGAGCGGCACGGTGCCTTTGAAACGTCTGCTTGGAATCATGATATATTTTTAAAGGCAATACCTCGTGTTCCTTTGGGGCAAGGCCGTTCAACCATCATTCCTCTCTGTGTCTGAGGCCAGCTAATCCCCCTGGCCTCAGTCGGTTCACAGAATCTTTCTGGCAAAGGGAAAAAACTCGTCACGGGGGGAATTTTGGTTGTAGAAACGGGTGGCGGTGGCTTGGGTCCTCTGCTTCCTTCCTTTGTTCCTCCAGCTAATGTTGTGCTTACGGGACCTTTCTGTGATGTAGTGCTAGTGGTTGACGCTGTAGTTTTGTATAGCTCTGCTGAAGAAGTTATTGTCACTGCTGTAGTAGGCACTGCACAGAGAAAATAAGAGTAATAAAAAAGTGAATGATTTCAGAATTATTTTTTAAAAAGTTATTTATGTAGTTTTAATGGATTCTCTGGTGTCTCCTTTTTTTTAACCTTAACATTACTCTTTTGTTATTGCTATCCTGAGTGCTTAAGAATTTTTTTTCCTCCCAACTCACACCAGCATGAAGTTTCAGCACATTCTCTAAACACTCTCTTCCGTAAAAAAAAACTGGTAGTTACATTTCTACAGGCGGAAAGGCAGTCCTAGGGAGTTATCAGTACAAAACAAACATGCTCAGAGCAAATAAAGATTACTTAGTTGCTTCCACAGAAGGAAGAACTCAACAGAGCAATAAACAGTACAGTTCAGCTTTAAAAACAAAGGTAGTGGGCTGTAACTAACAGGAACGTTTTAAAAACAGACCCAAAAACTTCAAGTCACCCACTACACACCTTCCAGGGAAATAATTCCGATTACATCTTCCTACCCAGCAGTCATTCTGCTTGAAAGAGCTGCAGCATGCCTGATTAGCTTCAAGCAGAACAAACACATAGCATGGACATGGTGTTCTGGTGTTTGAACATTGCGGGCTCTAACATCCTTTTTTGATAAAGCAGGTATGAAGCCATGTCTCATGCAAAGCCAGTAGCAAGCATCTAGTGCAGTCTATCATGCCACTTGAGGATAGGTTTGGGCCAAATCATTTCTGACCAAAACACAGAACTGCTCACTCCCTGGCACTGCTGGGGCTGGGAGGAGCAGTGGGCCTGGCTCACTTTGTGAGGCTTTGCAGAGATAGCACTCCTTAATGCTTGTGAAGATAACAGTCCGTAATTTCTGTTCACCACCTTGAAATGTATATGGAGCAACAGCTGAAACAATGCAAGTAATGTAACTGAAGCAGTCACCATTATTATCAAATCTTCATTAGTGTTCGCAGTGCTTTACAGGCACGGAAAACCACAAATCCTTGTGCTGAGATTAAATATGCTAAAATCAACTATTTTTTATATCCTAACCAACACAGAAATAAATGAAACTAATTTTAGGATTAACTTAACTGAAGAAGGTGACTTTTTTGTTGTGGCTGGGTTCCGTTGCAGCTAGGCAATTGTATTTTTTATATTTTTATCATGTTCTCTAAATAAGTTCACTAGCAAAATCAAAAGAAGTTCTGCTAAGCTTTCTGTCAGCAAATTTATCTAAGTTTGCATTTTGAATAAGATTAACTTTCACTTGTTTGGAAGACATTTAAATCATATTTCATTTATAATATTTTAGGAGACTCATCTATCATAGAATGCCTTGGGTTGGAAGGAATTTTTATATGAATTTAGAGTACAGATATTGAACACTGACATCTATTTTTAAAGACCGTATAAAGAGAAGTGTTTTTTATCCTTTTCTTACTCACAAATGACAAACTTCTTCAGCGATCGTCTTCTGTTCAGCCCAATTCCTGGCTGTCTGAAGACAGTCTGTGTAATGGTGCTGTATTTGTGGCCTAGCCAGCTACTACGAAACCTACTGAAATCTCTGAATCTGTTCTGCAAGTGTTTGCCTGACATCTTGTGAAACTGCTGTAATTTTATTTTGATTACAATCCATCCAGCCTTTCCCAATTAACATTTGTCAAAAGCATTTGCAATCACTTGCAGCAGTGTCAGGCAATGCCTGCTGAATCAGGTCCTAAGGAATGGGAAGCTGCAGGGGACACAGGATGATGCAAGGGACAACCCATTATTTCTATTTGTTCTCTAACACATTGTGCTAATAAGTATGTATTTAAACACTTAAGTGTGTATTAGCATTATTGCAATTACTGCTCAAACCTGTAATGTTTAGGATAGCTTTGTCTCAGGAGCAAAACATCACAGTAAGAACTCAAAACTAATCTCTAAAGTTAAGTAGTGAGGCGACAATTTTCAGAACATACTTTGTGCTGTACCATCAGCTATAATATTCTGCTGTCTTTACGCCACTTAATGTTATACACTGAAATCAATTCCCAAGCATATCACCTATTAAAAAATGACCTGCATATCTTAGCAGTGATACATACTTTTGAAATGTATTTGTAATCTCTTTTTTAGGAAAAAGACTCCAAAACATCTCTCTCTCAAAAAAAGAAAAAAACAGAAAAAAAGAAAAAGTAACAATTTCTAAGATATTTTCCCTTGATTTAAATAAGGAAATTAAGAAGTTGCTATATTTAAGAATGTACCAAGAAATTTCAGGACAGTGTGGAAGTCTGGGAAGGAGAAGGCTGAAAAAATAGAAACACATCATTAGGAATACATCCAGATTTCAGAAGGTGGATCATTTTGTTTTTAATGACCTGCTGGGGAACTTAACCTGAATGGTCATTGTCCTGAGCTGCAAGAAGATACATGATGGCTTCCACCATCTGATGTGTCCCATGCTTGAAGCCTAGGGTGATGGCACCCACATGCTCCCAGGCACCTGCAGAGCACTTACATATACAAGATAATGATACTGATGATTTACAAGCTGCAAGTAAAAGGAAGAACAAACTTCTTGTATGGGTCACTGACCCATCATTCTAAGCAGCCGGGGAAAGTCTGTAGAAGGCTGAAGATTCTTTATAAAATGCCACGTGACTTCTTGACCATGACTGCTGGAACAAGTTGCGCAGAGAGGTTGTGAATGCCCTGTCCTATGAGGTGTTCAAGGCCAGTTTGGAAGGCACCCTGGGCAACCTGATCTAGCACTTGATCTGGCAGCTGGCAGCCAGTAGAAGAGGGCTTGAAACTTGATGAACCTTGAGGTCCCTTCCAACCTAAGCAACTCTATGATTCTATGATTGATGTGCCAGGGAGAAACAAATCTTTTTCTCCCTTCTTCCTTTTTTTTTTTTTTTTTTTTTTTTTTTTTTTTATTAAATATAAGCAGGTCACATTATCGGCTGAAGACAGTCTTGTATGATAAAAAAAAATAAGATCAGCAGGAAGTAAATTCAGAGACTTTTTGAGAGTAATTAACTTATATTTGTTTCATGCAGTTCCTAACAGTTGATTTAAACAGCTATATATGTACTGTGTTTCTAAAAATTAAGACATCACTGGAGTAAAACTTAACACCTGTTTAACAGTGTGATGTCTATAAAAAAAACATAACACAATTGCTTAGGACAGCGGGGAATAGTAACTTTGTTTCCCCAACTGACAGTGAAGAATAGATTTAGAGACATTTTTTCTTCAATTTTGTATTCTTCGCCAACAGGTTTCTACTGTAAGTAGATATTAACTACATTAAAACAAACAAACCAAAACCTCAAAACACAACCATATCCATACATTTAAAATTGATCTAGGATGCCCAGATGATTAATCATTTCTGAAAACAATAAAAATTCCATTTTCACCTCTGCGACTTAGATCATTTTCTAGATTGGCTGCATGGATTTTTCATTTAAACGTATGTTTTTACAGGCCAGAAATTTCAATATATTTGAACATTCAGAAACCTAATCCTACACCTTCATTTTCAAAAGGCATCATACGCTGGGCCGCTGTGTAAAGCAACAGGGATCAGACACTTGTGCAAATCCAGATTTTCCTGCTTTCTGCTTATTACCGTGATGTGCCTGTTTTTACACTTCAGTGAATACCAGGGAAGTCACTAGGACTTACTTAATTACCTCTATGCTCCAGCTATTATGCTGGCCAGTACTCTACTGATGCTGCAAAATCCCATTTAGTTGAAAGTGAAATGTTTACATGAGCATTTATAAATGTATACCCTGAAAATTATAATAAATACACTACAAAATTAGCAAAATGCCTATGATTGAGAAATGTGTTACCTGGTCCCCGTTAGGTTATCTTTATTTGTACAGCCTTTCTTTAATCAATCTGTAGTGTAGCAGATTCACTAAAATAGCAAAGATCTAATCTACTTAATAATTTGCTGCATGACTTCATCATAGATTCTTGGTGTTATAAAGATTTATTTGCACTTGCTTACTGTCACTTCAAGTCCTCGGCGATAGCAGCTGACAAGTTTCTGTTCTATCAACACTCACAACATCCTTATTTTCCTGCAGTGATCCAATAAAACTTAATGATGGGTATCATGGTACAAAAGGGGAGACAACCCTGGTTTGAACAGTTTGCACAGTCTGCGTAAATTGGGATGAGTGTAGACGAAATCTCTAACGCACTAAAACAGAACAAAAGGATTATCTTCTTTTTGTTACCAAGGAAACCTTACAATGTAATACTCATTCACTTTTTAAGGGGAAAATTCCCTTCAATCTTCTTAATCTTTTAACTTAAAATTCCTTTTAAAAATCCTATTCCAGCTAGGATTTTTTTTTATCTTTGGATGTCCCCTTTAGAAATCATGTATGGGAACATACACACTAAATTTACCAGAAATATAAAAAGTATGTTCTGACTTTTTTATAGTTGCTTCTCTGCGGGTACTGATATACTTGTGAATTATTTCTGAGTTAAGGTTTTTACTTTTAAATACAATTTTTACACTTAACCTTAGGAAATATGCTCTTGTGCAGTATCTGAGTGGTACTTGTCAGCTGTAGCTCCGAAAGCCATTTCTACATCTATGTATTACAATTCCCACGAGGAGAGAGAAAAAAAAACAACATACAGAGACTGAGGTTAAGGGGAGAGTTCTAAAGGCAGCAGACCCAATTTCCAGGGTAAGATGGTAGCTTGGCTTTTTTAGAAATCAGAAGTCTTCCTGAGGATTATGAAAATAAGGATATGAGGAGTACGTAACATGCACAGTTACAGGAAGAAAAAAATGCTACGGTCTGCAGCGAAGTTAAAGTCATCATTAGGTTAATTACAGAAGTATTTCTGTGATTTCAATAGGCAGATTTAAAAATTAAAGAAACAATATAAAGAAAAAAGGCAGGTTTCAAGTCATGAGCGAGTCTCACAATTTTGGCCCTGGGAGCAAACACAAATCTTGCAGTTCAAAATGTGACTCAAATGTGATAAATTTATCTTTTATGAAGGAAGAAGATTGTTGTTTTTGAAGCAATTGATAGTAGGAAGTTCAGGTGCAGACAAGAACTGATAGCCAAGACAGACAGAAAAAACGAATCAGTGTCTGTATCATTATTGCTCCCACAGCAACAGAAGGAACACAGATCGCTGACTTTTCTACAATGGCCCCAAGTTAACCACTCAAACAGAAAGACCATGACTTCCAATTTTGAGCCACTGACCTTGTGACACCATTAAGTACTTGGTATTAAAGTACCATTGCAAAAGACACAAAAAGAAGGTTCTCCTGCTAGGTGACTTAAAGAATCTTATCCTAACACCTATGTCTTTGAGTGGATGATTAAGAAATCTAAGTCAACCAAAACACACACGCACACAAAAGAAACACAAAAATGCACACATTCTTTGTCACATGTACTGTAAATCTGATCTAAGGCCGCACCTCAAATACTTTTTTCAGTTTCAGGCCCTTCACTACCAGAAATACATTGAGGCACTGAAGCATGTCTGACGAAGAGAAATAAAGCTGTTGAGGGGTCTGGAGAACAAGTCTTATGAGGAGCAGTGGAGGGAACTGTGCTTGTTTAGTCTGAAGAAGAGGAGGCTCAAGGGAGACCTTATTGCTCTCTACATCTGCTTGAAAGAAGGTTATAATGAGGTAGGGGTTAGTCTCTTCTCCAAGGTAACTAGCAATAGGATTACAAGTAATGGCCTCAAGTTGCATCAAGGGAGGTTCAGGTCAGATATGAGGAAAAGCTTCTTCTCAGAAATAGTGGTCACACGTTGGCACAGGCTGCCCAGGAAGGTGGCAAATTCACTATCCCTGGAGGTGTTTAAGAAACGTGTAGGAGTGGTTTCTTAGGGACATGGTTAGTGGGTATAGCGAGGATGGATTGATGGCTGGACTTCAAGATCGATCTTAGAGATCTTTTTCAACCTTAATGATTCCATGATCTATATATTACACACATAGATCTTTAAGCTCTGTAACAATAGAAGAACCGATCTCCAATTTGTATAGATATTATGCTGAAAGAAAGAGGAACTGAGAATATAATGCAAGTAAAATAGAGAGTTATAAACTGTATGGAATATCTTCATTTTATAGCAGTACATCTCAAGGACAAGCAAGATAATTTTTCCTTTAATTTAGTAGTCTTTAACTGAAGGCAACTGGCTTAGGCAAAAGAGGAAATGAACTGAAAAATATTCTTAGATCTGCTACATACAGATCCATATAGAAATAAAATACTGTTTATAGGCTTTATATAGGAGGAAAAAATCTTTTGTGAATATATGTATTACATATTCAAATAGTTTCTATATTTTAAAAGTTCACAATCAAAATGTATTTATTGATGTCTTAATGCATTTAAAACAAAATCTCACAATTCACTCACAAAAAATACTCCTTTTGTATCTTTATGGATGAATGGGTAAAAAGCTTAGAAGAGAGGCAAGCACCCTGCAGTGTGCCCTGGGCCCCTTCTCATGTAGGTCTAGTTGCAATAAAGTGTTTCTCCCTCTGCCTTGCATGCCAGCCTCTTCTCATGGAAACCCCAGGACATGAGGGAGTGCTAGTGGATGCACAAGTGTCTTTTTAATATTAGACGGGATGTGGCTGAGATGTGTACTTTATCTTATGTTAGAGACTCATAAAAGAAACATCATGAAATGTTTCACTGGACACACTGGGTGTTTACTAACACAAAGAAAGGATCGTACAAAGCCTTTTTCTCTCTCCCTGTCAATTAGATGACAGAAGTGAAGTATTAAGTTTCATTGCTAAAGCAGCTTATCAACATCTTGTCCTTTGATACATACACCTTCTTCTGCTCCAGACCATTTGTTTTGATACTCTCTCCCATAGGTGTTTATTTGTGGCTATGCCTTTTCATGTCATTCTTAAAAATAGCTGAGACCTAAAGATCTCCATTTCTCCTCCCTCTTTTTGGAGTTAGTGTCTTCTTTTTAGATAACTGTTCTAAATCCAAGGGAGCTGCAGCTATAATGAACTTATTGAGAAATCAGCAAAAAAGATGTTGGATAATCTTACCTAAACTAACATTAGTAACCATGAAAATAGGTCTCCAGAAAACTATTTATGCTTGCTAAGGCACATTAACCCCATACATATCCTCTGGGACTTCCCAATAAACATCGTTCTTCAGCTGCTGGCACCAAGAAGTTAAAAGGTCTGCACATGCGGTGTAATCAATTCAGAAGGCAGGTAACAGAACCAATGGGAACGGGCTTTGAGCTCAGTGTGAATGAACTCAAACTTATTTTATCTATAGAAAGTCAAACTAATGGTATAAAGTAAATAAATTCTAAAACATAGAAAAACTGAACAATTTTTTTTTAAAAAAAAAGCCAAATAAAATTAAATAATTCTCTCTCTTTACAAGTACTGTAAATTTTCCTTGCACCAATGTAACACTGCACTGCTCAGCTGTGCAGAGACCAATCCTCTTTGCATTTCTGCTAAAAGCTAAGTCTAAGACTAAAGAGATCTGAAATAGTTGTCTGAATGGATGCACAAAAAAAAAGTCAGAAAAATCAAACTCTTACCTTGGGCAGGATCAGGTGGGCCAAATTCCAAAGAATATCGGAGAATGAAGTTATTATTCCACACATAGAGCTGGTTGTCTCTGGGGTTGTAATCCACTGCAGCGATGTACTGGTACTGGTTGGGGAAAGGAATATCCACGTGCTCTCCTCTGCTCAACCTGGTGTTATAGATGTAATCGATGGCATTCCTGCCCGTCTCACTCTCATTGTCCTGATACACTGACCGGACAACATACAAGACACCACATATCATAAATGCATTGGATGCTGCCCGTTTGTCATATGTCGTCTCCCATGTTGCTTCAAAACGTAGGGTATAGGGGTTCAGCTGGCTAATTACTATCATCCCGTTGTTCTGCTCCGTAGCATAAATTACCCATAAGCCATTTTCATCAACTGCCAAGTCAATGTCAGTCTTTCCTCCCCATCGGTATGGGGAAGTATCATGGTAATTAGCATAATTGATTATGGCCTCTCCACTCTTAATTCTAGTCCTTAAGTCAAATTTTACTATGTTCCTAGTTCTTTCCTTGTTAAAAAATACAGCGCCATCATATACTACAAATCCAGTACCATCCACTCGATTTGGGAGTTTATATGTTGTCTGCTGGCGTCCATTTTGGAAGTCCTCCAAAGAAGCATATTCTATCAAAGTATCAGTGCGATACGGAGTCCATGGCATGAAGTATATTTTATCTGCAGCCTGAAGAGGATCTTTGCACCAAGCACCTGCTTTTTGCTCAGCTTCATATAAATACGGTGAGTCCACAATTGCTTTCAACGTTCCCGGGCAAACAAAAACTAACAGTCACAGAGAGAAGTAAGACAAGAATTATGTCAAATTAAAACTGTCTCA
>JAOWBP010004015.1:13991692-14003349 GCA_028571105.1 Tragopan temminckii
ACTGTCTCATAATCCAAAAAAAAAAGAAAAAAATAAAAGAAAAAAGAAAAAAGTAGGTAAATCATAATGACTGTGTCAGGAAGAAAAAAAATCAATTTAATTGGCACTAGATAATACCGTATGTTATAATTAATGCAATTATCACCCGTTATCATCCACTTTTCTTAAAGTTACCATGTTCTTGCTGTACCAGTATGGAAAGTGGATGGGAACAGCTTTCACTAGTACAGACCAAGGCTCAAAGGCGTACACAGACAGCTGAAAATGTAGAGCTACTCTTGCATTTTCATCTTAGACTTTTAGTGAGTACACATTAACATTCCAGAGCTTTTAACTGGTGTGCAGTAGTGTGCTAGGTCATTTCAGTCCAAAAAAAATCACATCGACTTGTTTAGAACTTTAAGAAGTGGTGAGGCTGAAAAAGGAGGTGCCTCGATTAAAAATAAAGGAACAAAACAAATCATCAGGTATATAGAGAAAGCAATTAGGAGCAGATAAAACAAAACACAACCAAAGCAATGAATGAAACAGACCAGGAAACCCTGTAACCATGGCATGCTATGGAGAGGGTTCTGGAAGCCAGGCAAGATGACACTTTATTAACAAGAATTTACCCAAGGGTGAGAGAAATAGAGGGAAAGAAAGACAAAGAGAAAGGGAGAGAAAAAAGCAAGGGAGTCTTCCCTCCAGCCCAAGTATTTCAGACACTATACCCCGCCACCTACTTTAAGCAGCCAAGTCACTTTATTGCAAACAGTCGACTTCTTTATGAGGTGTACTTATGAGATCCTGCTGATTATCATAATATAAGAGTGTTGTGGGGAGGGGAAGGGAAGAGGTTAACATCCATAAGGCACATAACAAGGAGCTGGGGTTTGGACTGTATACGTTATTTACCTTTTTGCTCCACTTCTATTTTAAGCATCGGAAGAAAAATAAAAAAGTGCAAGGAAAAAAGAAAGAAGATTAACATAAATTGACTATTAATCTAAAGATTAAATTAGTAACAGACGCTAAATATAGGGAGAATAAGAACTGCACTATATTGGATAAAGAGAAACAGACAACAGGAAAACCTAGCAGGAGAGAGATTCTATGGTTACATAAGTGAACATGGATCAATCATTTTAGTAGATTAAGGAGGCAATACAGATATGTTGGCATGTTGTTTCACTTAGTGAACCTGAATAAATAATGAATGACTTTACTAATGCATGCTAGATATACTCTTCTTCTCAAACTCAAAGCATAATGCTATGAAGTTGACTTTTAAGAGTGACACATTAATATATCATATATGCGCTAGTGCACATATACATATTATATTAATTAGATAACTATAAATCCAAAACACAGTATATATGAATTATATAGGTATGTATGTGTGCTTCTTGAGTTCCCCCCCATATTCCCTCAGCTTTTACTTCTTGTAAAGAAAGCAGCTTGCATCCTTTAGCTCTCCTTAGCCCCATTTTATTTGTTTTCCTGTATGTAATCTTGAGAACTTTTGCCACTTCTTTATCTATAACTGCAAAATCACACTAGAAGGAATAAGCAAAAACATCTGGAAAAAGGAAGCAAAAGCACAGTAAGCAAGAAGAGAAGAAAAAAATTAACATTTAGCTCATTCAGATATTCTCCAGCATCATCGACTAAGCCAGAAACAGCAAGCCAGTATGCAAGGACAGTCATACTAAGTGTTTGAAACAAATATCCATTCCACCACCACACATGGAAAATATAAATCAAACCCAATTAACAAAGTTATGTTACTATAGCAATTTCTCCCCAAGGAAGTTTTACGGAACTTATTACAGGAAGACTTATAGCTGAAGTCCAGATAGTAAATAGCTTTCCAATAATTATTTGCAATAAAATCTATTTCACATACTCAGTAGCCTTTGAAATATGTTCTTTTAGTTTTGTAAAATGACCTGAAAAATGACAGATGCACCAATCTGTGTAACAATAACTGCTGATACCAAGGAAGTGTATCAAAACTATTTGCACAGTTATTACATTTTCAGTATTATGGTATTAATCTAAAAAATGTATTTGTATGTTCCATATGAAGTTTTGGATTTTCAGTTTCATTCGACAAAATTAAATATGGTTATTTTGGGAGAATGATATTGACTGAGCTGGCCTAGAGTTCCTTTGGGGAACAATTCCAAAACTCTGTGAGGGGAGTCGGAGGAGGCTAATATTGTCAAACTGAGCAGTAGTTTTCCTAGCCTTTGTTCATTTGTGCATCTTTAGGTAACAACTGTTCTTCTGCATTTCTACTTCTTCAGTAAACAGAAGATTCATTCTTAGGCAAGTTTCTGAGTTTCACATTCAGTGTTAATGACTTACAGATGATTCTGTTTGTGAACTTTCATGTATGAGCTTATTCCTTGCCGAAGAGCAATACAATATTGTACCTACTTAGAATTAGTAATAGGAGAGTATGAAAAAGATAGGGATAACTAAAATCGTTACTGGCACATCTTCTCAGAGTGCACTGGTGTACAGCTGTACAGTTCTCAGGGACAGATGGGCTTATTGAAATAAATAAATGCTGCAAAGTCCAATCAATACAGACAGAAAGAATATAAAGCACTTTAGAACACTTTCTATTGAATTCTTGAGTCCAAAAGAGGCGTAAAATAAAAATGCACAGATGTACAAAATGGTACTTTTGATGTACTTCTTAATGAAAGGGCAGACTTCTGTTACTCAGTCAGTGTCAACACACACCGCGAAGCAGAACTGAGAGAAATGTCAAGTATGATACTCTCAATTTCTTTGTAATTTAATCAATAGCACTCTTATTTTAAGACAAAGCAATGCCTATCAAATTTGTCTAGAATTTTAGTTTTGTTGGAGATCCAACTGAGTATTTCAATAGATTTTTTTCCAGCTAAAGAGGATTAGAAAAACACTACTGAACAGCTCTACATTATGAGATGCAAAAAAGTAAGCTTTTCATTAAGTACATTCTTACGAGGACAATGAATACTGAGCCCAGAGAAAGCTCAATCAATATGCATGGACAGCAAAGCAGCTATATGTTTCTGGAGGCCAGCAAGACATAAGAGTTGCTCATAAACTGCATTTTGTACAAGGGTGACACCAACTCCATCATGTAAGAGCTCTCAACTTTTATTACAAAAGTAACAACTGCTACTTGCAATCTCTCATGAGCTGAAAGTTATCAACATAGCATATTTTGCATATTAACTGAAGATAAAATCGGGTAAAGTAAAAATCAGAACTGAATTTTGGTTAGAAGTGTTGTGATGACTCAACACCTCTCTTCCTAGACCCACAAAAGCATATCTCATCTTCTTTGCAAACCTAATGATTTCAGTCATTCCGTATGTTTAGAAGGGCAGCACTGGAACAAGTAAGGGAGAAAAAAATAATCAGACTTGATAATGGGTGTTGATCAAGACTTGCAAGAATATCAGGACAAGCTTTGTGGGACATGGAACAAAGATGGTCAATAATCAAAACAGCTACTGCAGCACTATGAGGATTAAAATTAAACTTCAAAACTGATTTTAATAGCTGTCAACCTTTTTTGATGCTTGCAACAACACTTGACTTCTCTTACAATTCTGGAATTAGGTGTAATGTCATCACTGTACATGCTGCAGTTAACAAACTCCAAATCTTAGACTTGAAAAGACAAGAAGTATCCAGAATCCTGAGTTATGATAGACATAGAATTACAGAATTCAAGGGGCAGGCCAATGCAATTGACAGTAAACAAAAATAAACATTTTAAAAGCAGAATAGCTACATGTTAGAGTACAGGGTAGGCCGCGCTATACTTCTGAAAACTGGAAAAGAAAAGATTCCTGTAGATAGCAATACCCAATTGGTAGAATATATCCACAGTTCTCTTCCTAAAACAGCATAAAAAATTGTTTGAACATTATTTGCATTATAGCTTTTCTCTATGAACTAGCCTACTGGAACTGGAAACGTGATCTCTTGTCATATGACTGACCCCATCGTTTGGAATCAGTTGCACTGCCCTCTTTCTGAGAATTTGGAAATAAGAATAGAGCTAAAGTAAAAGTGATCTTTGTGGAACAAAATTTTGGTTAGATTGGGGTAAGACATCACTCTTCAAAAGTGTCACAAGAAGAACAGGCATAACAAGCCACCAATACTACACACAGGAGGAATGATACTTGGGATCACTGTATGCAGTAGGCTTCCAATCCTACAAATGGTACAGAAAAAAAATCAGCAAGCATTCATTTCACAATGACACAGCAGAAATGAAGAGAAAACAGATGATCTGTGTTTGGCCTTTAACAACAGTGAATGATCAATGTGGTGAAGCAATACAGAACAGTATTTCAGTTTAAAATAACCAAATTTAAAAATTGTGCAGTAAACACTATGGACAGTTTTGACATAGCTTTGCTTATGCCAGAACTCATTTCCTTCCTTTTTGGATGTATACTGTCACCACAGTGTTTTTGCATCTCAGACTTGGCCTGTTTCCTGTACCAACAGAAAATGTGACTTTGGTTAAGGATTACTGCAGATCAAGAGATTCACACTTAATAATAACTTAAGGGAATGATCAATGCACTGCTCAAATTCCATTGCAAGCACAGCTATTTCTCTGTGGAGTTACAGGATGAGGAAGTAGTCACTGCAAAGAATGACCTTACATGAAAGCAAAACCAGTTAAAAGTGTTGAATCTGCAGAAATTTTATACACGTGAATACATGTCAATGAAAAAAAAAAAAAAACCAACATTAATTATCACAAGAAAATAAGAAGTATGTCTAAAACTAGTGAATTCTGGCATTAGAAAGAATATTGTACAAAACTGCTGAAATAGCTATTACTTTTAATTTTTTCTATCTCACTGTTTTCAGTATTTACTTTTTTCTGTTAACGGTTCTGTTTTGACATCTGATTTGAAGGCACAATTCACATTTTTTGCTTTACACTAAAAGTGAACGACTCTTCTTGCTCCTTTTCCCACTGTTTTTAAGAAATGTGGTTTAGTTACTTAGTGATGAATTATTCACTATGAATCTGAGTTCACTTAATGAATGTGCCCCTAAAGCACACTCTTCTTACAATACCTCCTGACCAGAAGTGTTAGTGCTGATTTCTGCTGTGCACCCAAATTCACCAAGGTAGCCTTTCAAGTTGATCGTGATTAAAATTGAAGTCAGTTCCTTCTTTAGAAGTCTGTGAGCCAAGCCAATTTGTCAGCAACTGGTATTGGGCAAAAGTACAAATTTCTATCTGGCCTATTGAATAGCTAATTCGAGTTTGTTTTCTGGAAAAACAGTAGCCTTAAAAGCCAAACACTTAAGAACATAGACAGACACTTGGCCAGCATTGCACCATGGCTTCCTTCCACACTTCGTGAAGTTAATTGGAGGCCCTAGTCTGTAAGTGCTCTGCATGCATAATGGATCTGTGGGCCATAAACATATGCTTCATTTCCATGGAACAGCACTCCAGCTTTAATTGTGAGGGCCAGGGGAAGTGAACAAGAATAAAAAGATTATACTTACTGTAAGGAACGCATTCATATTGAACTTCTAGATACTTGTATGTTCCAGGACAAGGATCAGGAAACACATCTGACCCAGTAACTACTATACACTGTGTTCGGTTGTTGCACCTGTAATGGGAAAAGAAAGCAGACTAATTAATTTAAGATTACATTTAATTTGCAAGTTCATGCTAAAGTGCTATGTACAGCACTAACTTTCTTCACACTTGGGCAGTTCAATCCATAAGACAACAAAGTTAATTAATACTAGATCAGTCAAAGTCCATAAACTAGGCTTCAAGACAATATTTCAGTTCAGGCTTAACATTCTTAAATTTGGACATAATTGTTATCTCAAATATCACTCATTTCGACTAGCAAGGATAGCTGCCTCAAACATATACTGACTTGACACTACCACTCAGTAAAGTCAAAGCAAAATGCAAAGATGATACACAACTTAAAAAAAAAAAAAAAAAAAAAAGTGTAAATGTAAATAAAGTGCATTCACACAAATGACCAATTCCTTTAATCTCTCCAGATATACATTTGAATGGTTTTATGTCTCAGAGAAATGTTTGTTGTGATTGAAGGTAACCATGAGTTTGGTTGGAAGAGTTATTGCAGACAAAGAACATTAGTATTTCAGTTTTAATTATTTTAACAGCAATTGGTGGTCTTTATGCTTCCCCTGTTAAGTAACAGGAAGAAGTAAAGAATGACCGTCTGAGGAAATTAAAAAAAATTTAAGAAGAACTGCAAGAAAATTAATTACAATGTATTGTAGAGGAGACAAAATACTGAAATAAAAATGACTTGTTGAACAATGGAAGTCAACGCATTTTGATGCAAAGAACAAATTCATTGCATTGCCTCCAGCCATAATGATTTTATGAGTTTAATGGTTTTTAAAGTGTTTTGGTTTTTTTGTTTTGGTATCTTTTTTTTTTTTTTTTTTTTTTTTTTTTTTAATAATTATCTGGGACTTCCAGGCCAAATATAAAATTAGAATTTTAAATGCAAAAACTATCACCTAACTCGGAAGAGATGGTCAGAAAGAAATATAGAAAAAAATAGTCAGAAGGACTATTACGTTGGAAAAGAGAAGATCAGGGAGTTTGGTGACTAAAAGAAAAGGGGTTTGGCTGATCTTCTCAGGGGTTACTTGTGTTTGTCAGCAAACTGAATAAGAGAAGTCTGAACTTAAGTAATAACCTAGCCTTTGACTCCAGCTGTACACCAGCTTCTCTACTGCCTACTACTTCCCACACTCCCTGAATAACAAATCTCAAGCTAAAATAATCAATCTTGTACCAACAGCTTTCTCCAGCTCTACTTTGCCAACAGGTATAAGAGTGATTCTTGCTATCTCATGAGAAGTAGAACAAGCCCATTTGAAGAACTCAGATACAAACGATGCTCCTATTTACCTTCTAATCAAGATAGAGTGAACAGGTTCGGACAAACTGAGACTCTTGCTGAGTAAACTCAAAAGCAAAATGTTTTCTGACTTTATTAGATCATTCATCTTTTCTCAGTTCTTTTTTTTAAAAAAACTATTTATTTTGTCTTGTGATGCTCATAATTTCAAAACTGATTGCAAATAACCCACACAAGCCAAGACAGGCAGGCAGGTAGATGGTGAGGAGCTCACTTTGTGGTCATCACTTGCCAGTCAGCCCAGTACTGTGCTACTCAGGCTGCCAGCATTACTCAGTGCAACAGCCCACATAGTGTACTACGATGTGGAGAAAGCAGGATGCACACAATGGTTTTCAGAGCCACGTGGAAGTGATGCAGAGTCACTGCACTGCTCTCAGGTGCATGAAGTAAGAGGAGGCTGCAGAAGTAGGAGAAGGCAATACAATCCTAAACCTCACAGACCTCTTCCGTCTTACCTCTCTACCAGGTTTTTAAACCCCACAGCTGAGGTCAGACAAACCAGCATACAAAAAGTAATATTTTGTAATTAATTTCTTTAAATTAAAATGAAGCCGTAAGCATTCCTACAAAAATACTCTCTGTAGTGCATCACTCAATGTAATGGCTTCCACAGCTTTGAGCTGTATGAAAATTTCATCTTACACTTGAAAGAGCAGCAATTAAGAAAGAAATATTGATTTATTACAAAATAAATAAAATGGATACACATTGAGAGGAATGATGAAGATCAGTTTCAAGCTTGTATCAAAAGGATGTATAATGACAATAAATCAGAAGTGCACTATTTTTGTCTTACTACAGTAAGTAAGCGCCAGTGTCAAATTTTAGGCACTGAGTTGCTGACTCTGTAAAAACTATGACTATTGACTATTTCTATAGGTAAGAATTTATGTATTCTGCATATGGCCACCTCCTGCTCACCTTTGGCCAAAATGAAGATCACAGTTCTGAAATGCAACGAGCTATGCCTGCTACTGCAGTACACAGTAGTACTGCAAAGCATCCCCATTTAGAGCAAGAGCAATTATGTGTATAACTGAAACAATAAAGATTTTACATCCAAATCACTGACCTGCATTTAGGAATAAACAGTGCTGCTTGCATTTTAAAAAACTTTGTAATCTTTTGGCATAAGATTCTGATTTCCATATGCTTCTAACATTTCAAATTAAAGTATCTTGATTTATACATTCACATGTAAAAAAATAAAATAAAATAAATCCATATTCAAGTAACTGTTTGTTACCCAGTTAAGTTGATCATAAACAACAGTAATTAGAGCAGCTGTCAGTTCCAATTCAAGGGTTCTAGAGAAGAGATGAAGGATATTTGGGCCTTGAAGAGGTAGTTCTGAGACTAGCCATTCAGAGAATTTACTGTCATTTGTTCTCTGGATAAATAGTAGTCCTCCTTCTTCAAAATTATTATTTCTTTCCTCCTGTAAAACCTGGGATACTAACTTCAGTATTAGTTATTGACCTGTGCTTCTGCTGCTGCCTGCAAAGACCATTCTACTAACTGCTAAAGGGCTCAGCTGATATTCTTTATGTCAACTATATTGGCCAAAGAATACTCTATATAAAACAGCATCTTATCTTACAGAGCTACAGAATATCAAGTTACCTTACCACCACTCTAGCAAAGGTTCACAATTTTGAGAAATCTATACATTTAGAAACACTGTGTCCAATGAAGACCATACTAAACTGCTACAATCTGTGCAACATAATCCCTGAGCAGATTTCTATTCCTTTTTGAATGGGTAAGCCTTTTCTGAATGTGGCTACTTTATGGTATTCTCCAAAACAAGATTTAAAAGAAATAAAATTCCTCGATATTCGAAAAGCTGGCCCAGACACCATTAGAAAAAAAAACAAACAAACAAACAAAAAGAAACAAACAAAACAACAAAAAGTCTTGCCAACTAACTTGAAGTCCTTCATGCATTTTAACCAGCGTTATTTTTTCTACACAACATTCTGTTCATTCAGTTCATCTATCCAAACTGTTTTACAATTGTTCCTACTGGTTTGGTTGCATTTGTTGTTTCTAGGAATTTAAGAAGTCAAATCACAAGTATTTTAATGTTTAAGTGTTTGCAATCTAGTGTTTAAGTGTTCTATTGGTTTTAAGTATCATTTAAGTGTTCTGTAATCTAGTCAACTGCATACTTTCCTGGCATATTTTAAACTATGCAAATTCACAGATTTTTATGTACAAACTTAAAGCTCATATGATCTGACACTGAAATATTTTCACACTTGAGACATTCACGATATTCACAAAGATTTATGACACCATGACTTCGTCATTACAAGGAAATAAAGCAGATCTGCAAAAAACAGCTTATGCAGAAAAGGCAATGCGTGGATTAAGTTTGAAACCCTACTTAGGGGAAGACTAACAGTAGCACTGAAAGAATGATGATTCAAGTTCCTGTGCTAACACAGCATGAGTTTTGCGAAGGGAAATGTACGAAACATCACTGTTCTCGCGACTGCAAGGAGTAACTGCGTACTCTAACAGTCGTTTCTTCAGTATTTTAGTATGAATGAAGAAAGGTTACATTTTCATAATGCAGATGCATCACTTAGAGTAATCTAAAAATCAAATGGAGTGTTTAATTAACAGTTACAGTACAGTGTCTGAACTCCTTTCACCTCAGGATGAAAGACTGCAAACGAGGAATGGCCCTTTCACACTTCAGATGAATACAGAAAAAAAGGAAGTAAACTAGCTCCAGCAGTGCTGTTAGCCAGCATCTTCCCCTTACTGTGTAGCCAAGCCCCTTCTTTGCTGAGCTCTAAGGACAGCTGTACTTCCCACAATAATTTGTTTGCATTTCAACTCTAATGTTGATCTGTACAGTTTCCAACAAATTGCTTTTGCTCTTTTTTTATTATCTTATGCTCGTTATTGTGCTTTACCACGTGTAATGTATGGAGATGAGATTCCTTGTGCAATCTATTGTGTGAGGTGTTTTAATCAATAATCTTGTTCTGCTGATTAAGCAGGGGCTTCTGTTTTGGCAAGATAACATTAGTTTCCCCTGTCATGCTCCAAAAGCTATTGGGAATCTTCAGCAGATCATTAGATATGCTACAATAAAGCTTTGGTACATTCTCTTTTCTTTCTTAAATTACTTCTTCACTGTCCTATCATTCTTCGTCACCGCTGGCACTGCATTATTATTACAGCTCCCCTGAAACTTGCACTAGAGCTATGTCTCCAGGCCACAGGATGCCATTTTCAATTGAAGCTTCTGCTTGAAAATATAAATTAAGAAAATTTCATTATCTCCTGCCAAGGGCCATTATTCACCACTGTTCTAAGGAAGATTAAAAATGCAAAGTCTATGGACTTGAACAAATACTCCAGCATTAAAATGAAAAGCCCAGTGCATTGTGTCTGGACCAGAAAGTGAAATACTAAAATCTGAGGAGCAGATTTTTGAGATTTCAGCATGAAATGGGCCAAAGAGAGGGAAGAGATCATCTTCATGGGTAGGTTCCATATGCCACATAAGATACATACAGTTCCTCTCCAAGTGGTTCTTGCAGTTCTGCAAGACGTGTACAAAATAATGTCCACATCACAATTTACTCTTCAAATGCTTTTGTTTTATATACATAACTTTGGCAAAGATAGCAACATAGAAGAAAAATCACTGCTATTTTGAATAGAGTACAGGTTAATGTCTAACATCCACAGACAGACTGTCCAGTTGCAGCTTTCCATGAATGCAGTGTTTCTTTAGGCAAGGTAAAAAATGGCAAATACAGAAAAGTCATGCATACTTCACTTTAAAAAGCTAAAAAAATAAAGACAGTCTAAAGCCCTATTTTAGTAGATGAAATTAATTTTTTACAAAATTCTTAATACATTAGAACATCCACTTGGGTATGTTTTGAAATGTTTAAGTCAGATCTGAAGGTATTTCTCTTTCAGCATATTGATTAAATACTTAAAAGCTAGCACAACGGCATGTTCTTGCGTATTGCCTGCAGCAACCTGCTCAGACACCACTTGCAGCACGTAAACTCTGAGTTACAGCATCACGTACTCCATATGGTCTTCTTGTTCCTTATTCACCCTGTGTGAGTTGTAGTCTGAGTAAAAAGAGATGGGAATGTGGGATGAATTTGTTTCGTGTATTGACTTTTAACGACAGCATATTTTAAATGGAAGAATTCCTGAACCTCTTTACTCAGAATAAATGGCCATCTTTACATATGTATTCCTAACAGTCTACAACTGCTGTGTGAGATGTGCTTCTGCTTGTGTATGCATATTCACTAGACCTCCACTTCTGTTATTAAACTCAAAGTTACATATGTATGAAGATGTCAAGTATTACTTAAATGTTATGTTTTATTAATTTTGCCTTAGAAAGCTTGTACAAAACCTACATATCAAATAGCCAGAGAACAGCGATTTTGTGTTAGGAACGTTACACACATATGCTTGCACACATACATGCAACAGTAGACGAAACTACTTAAAACAATGCATTTAAATTCTGAGTTTCAAATTCACCTCACAAGAAATACATTCCTACAAACCAGAAATGAAAGCTAATCATTTAGCAACTAGACCTAACCAAAGCTTGAAAAAAAAGGAGCTGCTAAAAGCCCGCTCCCCTTCTCCCCCCCCCGTCCACCCCCAGTATAAAGGCGTGACTTGCAGCAGCCT
>JAOWBP010004015.1:14003368-14040056 GCA_028571105.1 Tragopan temminckii
AGCAACTACTGCAGCACCAGTGCAACCCTACACAGTCAGGAAGAGTGAACACACACCTCTGTAGAGAGCCAAGATGAACGTGATGGATATGAACTTGCAGTTGGCTTTAAAAAAAAAAAAAAAAAATCGGACAAACAAACAAAAAAAAAACACAACAGGATGCCACAGAGGCAGTTTGTTTATGCATGTGTAAGATTTGTTAAAATTATTTTCAAATTAGAATTCCTGAAACTATTACAGGGGAATGAACTAAAGAAAATAAGTACTACTTTTACTTAGCTTGAAGTGAAAACAGAGTTAGCATGCTGTGGTAGTACTTTTCATACTCTAAGAATAAAATGAAGGATGCAGAAGCACATACAAAGGCAGAATTTGGCCATAAGAACTGTGCTTCAACACTGGAAATCTTCCCGTGACCAAGAAAGCAGTAAGGTATCAGTTTGAAAAATTCACAAGAGATTTACTATGCACTTGGAAACATGATCTCTAAAGCAATAACCCTGGTGAGTTCAGATAAAATATAGCTGGACAAAAAAGTGAAACTTAACAAAATTGTTTTTATTTTCTTTTAAAATCAAAATATTGATGATTTGTTGAATCTTTGTAATTTCTGAGTAAACATTAAGAAGCTAAATAGTGTACAGTTATTACTGTACAAGAAAGTGCACCATAGTTTTCATTTGCCCAATAAATATACAGTAACATGAAATCTTGTTTTCTTTTTAAAATGTAATCTTGTGGGAGTCTAAGGGTACATGTTAAGGATGAAAACTCGAAGTAGACAATAAAATGCAGCAGAAAATACACAACTCCCACAGGTCTTTTCTTAGGGCTACCCAACCTGATTCACTATCAATGAACATGTATCAGAACTGTATGACAAAGTAATTTAACCAAGTGTTTGTTTCTTGCTTTCAACCCCTTCTTACAATTTTAATGCATTTAGTTATGACCCATTTGTTTTTTAGTATTTGTGTTCAGTAAGTTCAAAACAGTCACTTGTTAAAAAGACAGATCTTTTCTTATTCCCATTGTAGCTATTACACCAGTGGTAGTTTTTCTTGTTCCAATTCATTCTTGTCCCAGTACTTTCTTTATTTGTGTAAATGCTATTATTATGGAATTGTTATTAACCTGAAACTGCAGCATCAGATAAAATAGGAAGGAAAAAAAAAAAAAAAAAGGAAACGGAGATTCCAGATTCCAGTGGAATACGTAAGTGCCAACTCTTGATAATTTCTGAAGTGCTTTTATAATCCCATCTTTCTATCCCTGCTTTCTACCACATATGTGAAAGGCCTACAGGAGCCATCAGAGCCTCTAAGGAGCTGACTGCAAGGCAGGGACAGGAAAAATCAGACAATAAAACCACAAATTAGTTGCACAAAGTAAATGGAACAATCTGCCAGTGACAGTGACTTCTGCCTGGAACACAACCAAAACCAAAACCTTGTAACAGCAGAGACACCAACATTTTTGAGAAAATATTTGTGCCTAAGGAAGAAGAAATGTAAGTAAAGTCATATTCATAATCCTGTCATATTATTCATGCACGTATGTTTTGCAAGCAAAATGCAGCAGTGATTAAAGACACTGTATGTCTTAGTACACGAACTAAGCTAAGCAGATCTGCACTGCTGAAAAGTAATCAGTTCAAAAGACCCAATTAAATGTCTCACAATTTAAGCAAAATAAATAGCCTAAAGCAATGCTTATTTACTAATGAAAACTTTAGTAGTGCAGCATCATAATGTCTGAGCAATTTACACAGATTGTTCACACAGAGTGAACACGAGCACAGCATCATGCCCTGTGGGTCAAGCAGGTTACAGATGAGAAAGGTAGGGTTGGGTACCAATGTACGAGCTTCATGGAGCAGCATTTACTTAGGAGGCACAGTACTAGAGCAGAGCCACAGCAAATCCAAGTGCAAATCTTCAAGCACAGTGCCTAACACCCAGGTGAAATGCTGCAACAGACTCAGAAGAGAAGAGACTCTCAGGCAGAGATCACAGGATAATGGTAAAAGCCCTTTAAAACCTGTTCTTGCAGCATGGTAGATCTTTGTTATCCAAGGCTTGATATTCAGCAAATTCATAACGTAGTTAAAAGTTGAATCACTTAAGACAGCTTCTGAATCATTATTAAATGAATAGCAACTTGAACAATTACACTGTTGAAAATGTGTAGCTTTATCCTTCACATCAAATTGTACAGATCTTAAATACATTTCAAAATATCATCCACTTTAATTATTAGAATAAGGTATTTTAAATGATAGAGGTGATTTCTTACTGAAATTCTTCTGAAATGTGGAAGTCTTGATACCCCTGTACCACTCAAACCTGCACTGGACCTTCAGGACAGTTCAGCACAAAGCAGGTTTCAGTCACTGTGGGTCTCACAAATTCAGCAAAGCTCTTCTGCTCGCAGAAATGTATGCCCACTGTAACTGCAGCTTAGCCTTCACGTAAGCAAAACTTACTAATTACATAACTGACCACTGAGGCAACACAAGGTCCTCTGGTTTACCTTTAAAAAGAGCAGGATGAACACAGTTTCAAATGGGATGTGTGTGTAGGGTTGGGCCCTGACCTTTAACACACATTCCCCCCAAGTAATGAAAAAATATTATAACCAGTATCAATTAGGAGCAATTATTTATAAAAATGTTCACCTACTGCAGTTTGAATATAGAAAAGCCATCACATTTTTAACAAGGGAAATGGGAAATCACTATGGGATGCCCTACTTAGATTAAATTAGCAAGAAACTTGTTATCAGATCATATAAAAGATACACCATAATAAGATGTGACCTTGCAGAACCTTGGAGCCAATCTGATTTTTTCCCTCTGTAACCCTTCCTAATTATCTGCAAAGTTACAGACCCTTTTGTGGCAGGTTATTTTTCCGTGAATAGTGAGGGGTTTGGGGCTTTTAAATATTTAATTAGTCTTCTGATATGAGAATTGTTGCACATGACAACTGCTTCGATTTTCAAACTGTGTTCATCCTAATTATGTTCAGATTTAGATTGGTCATCCCAAACCTCTCACTCTTGTAATTATTTACTCCTTAAAGATCATTCAGTAGAGAAATATTTTTCACTCTGATGGCTCTTTCTTTCCACAAATGGCTTTTCTGGTCCGTTAATTACCCACTCAGAGGATTAGAGTTTGTAATAACACAAGAGATCCTACATGTAAGATGAGTTTTACAGAGTGAAAAAAAATAAATTGTTTTTTGTAAACTTGCCTAGGGGAATATCCCCTTTTTGGGTTATAATTTTCATCAGCAGAGGCCATGTGCCACCGCTGCATCTCTACCAACTCCACAAGGCTGGGGAGTGATTTGTTTGCTTGGCTCAACAGAACATGGAGCAAAGTGCTGAGCAAGAGGCCAAAAGACAACTTGGTTATTTTACAAGATTTATAAAAGTGCAATCTGCTAGCAAGATGGTAGGATCCTTCTGCTCATCACTCTTTATGTGGATCTCATGGCTTTAATGTTATATATATTAAACTGTTAGCTATTAACAAAATTACAACTTTTCTCATTTCATCTGCACATTTTTTTCCAGAAATGCTGCCCCTTGGTAGGTCTTTAATCAACTATCTAACAGTGGTATCATTTTCTATTAAAATGTGTCTGAGAGTCCTCACTACAAGTACTTTCTTTTCTTCTGAGAGGAATACCTGCCACAAAAGCACTGTTATTCATTACCCGCAGTGATGGCTGGATTCAATTATCATGTGGAAAGCTCACTAGGCTTCCAGGTACAGGACTTCTCCTGCAGAAGCATATCCTTCTGCTCCAGTCTGGGAAGCACAATTCACTTCTTTGTGACTTGAAAGTAAGGGATTAAGTTAAAACTTCCTGTTTTAAACCCAGTAACACTTAGGGAATTTTGTTTGTACACTTTTACATCTCCAAAAATCCCATGGATTGTGTGGCTTTTTTTTTCCTACGTAAGTCAAGCACATTCACCTCTGTAAGAAACCCATCAGAAAATTCAGTGACTTGACTCTGTCAACATACAGATAATCTTTAATTGTGTCAAAAATATTCATAATCTAATCCTTTTATCAAACTGTCTACCACTGAAGGAGTCTCATGTGCCTGAACAATTAAAAACCCCATGTTAGCTATACATAGTACTGTATTACATTTGATGCAAATCCTTTTCTATTGAAATAAGCACTGGGCTGACAGCAGGAAGTGGCTGATAAGAAAGCAACAAGGCATTGCTGATGGCATTCATGATAACTGAGCACTAACTCATAAGTGTTCTGTCTACAGCACATTACCCAAAGTGCTCCTGTTTTAAATGCGGCTCCAGGAGGTGTTCTTTTGCTATAACTCAGCCACAAAGGCAGCAAAATTATCTAAGAAAGCTGGATATACAAAGTAAATGATGTTTTTCATACCCATCAGTGATTCTGGCGCTAGAATAATACATTTGAAGGCAGTATCAGTGCCACTACATCCTAGATGAGAAAACACCTACAGCTTCATAAGTGTAATAGCTGAGCTGACTTCAATGCTCTTAAGAAATTCAGTTAACATGGAAAGGTTATAGGTTTCAAACTGGTTATTGTTACAGTTAAATAACTCAGCCTAAATTCATGTATGAAATGGTCACAGAAAATGGAGCACAAAATCTGAGCGATGTTGAACAATAATTTTGGAGTGCTAGAAAAATACATGTATTAAACTCATTTTAAAACTGCTTCCTTCCCTATATATATATCTATATATATATATATATATATCACAAGGAGTACGATACCTGAGAAGCAATGAACAGTAAGGTTAAAGATCACAGCTGCATAGATTACTACTAAGAACAGAGGATAGACACTCTTGTACATACAACAACAAAACACGTATCTTGTGATATGAAACATTACAGAGCTCTGTGTCATTAAGTAGTAGTAAGACCTCTTCCTGTAAGGTGTTAGAAACTATACGACTTTGGTCACAGCAACTTGCTCTGTGAAATTATTCCGCTAACTTCTTTCCCAAACATTACAGAACCTGGGGTGAGCAGGGGGTGCTGTGTGCATGCTAGAAGAAAATCAAAATTCAAAAGCTCCTGTAGTTACTGTACTTTAGTGAATAACTGAAAAAACCACAGTCCTCAGCATTCAACTCATAGTAAAGATTCTATACTGACAGTATACTATGAAAGAAGCTTGACATGGAAGAATTCTGTATCTTAAGAGCCTTTTCTCCCCAGTGATGTACCTATAGCAGGCTAAAAATGCATCAAATACTGAGTATTCAATCTATGTAACACTCTTAAGACTGCATTAACTTCATTGCAGTAACTTGTTTTATAGGCTCAGTTCATCATGACCTATAAAATGTTAGGCTGAAGTGCTTTAAATATCTGCTAACACCATGTGCAAGCCTGGGAGTACAAGACACTGTGCTGTGAAGCGGCAAAGACGGCACTCTTCTGAGAAAGTAGCACGCACTCTTATGTCACTGATATAAACAGGGTAAGCATGCTAAATTATGTATGAAACAGGCAGCCCATCTTTATATACACAGCAGTAATTCTAGTTGAATTCTTTGTTTGATTTTATTTTATCAGTATGATAATAGTTCTTAAGCTTGCTTCTTAAACATAAAAATTGTCTATCACAATAAATTAAAAAATATACATGTAAACTCATTTCAGTCTTAGTTATTGTATGAAAGAAAAAACTGAAGACGTTTTTCATTTGTGGCCATAGAATTTTTGCTAATTATTGTTCTGCAATACATAAGAAATAAAACGGAAAGAGGCAAATTATCTGTGTCTTTCAGTAATCGTGGCCTATTTATTAAGCAATTAGATTGCAATTTCTTTATTAGAGAGATAAAAAAAAAAGAAATGCTTTAAAATACTGTTATTGCTTGTATCTTTGATCCTTAAACTTTTCCATTTCAGCAAGCTCATTAATGTCAAAATGTCATGAATATGACCGCCCCTTTTTAGGCTGTATAGCCTGGGTACATGCATAATCTGTGGGATTCAATAAAGAAGTTTTTTTTCTTGTTGAATTCAACTAAAAAGCTTAATTGAGCCACAAAGGTCAGAAGGTTCTTTTTATTATAAGTAGGAGATTATTCTGTAGCAGAAAGAAGTTTCCAGAATATGAGATCTGCTCATTTTTATACTACTCTGTGGACATGTTTTAATTTTTAAACCATTGCTACTGTTCTCTTCTGAATAAAAAAGCTTCACTGTAATAATTTTAAAATTCTATTTCCTTTGTGTTACTAATGAACTTTTCACTTTCTTTCCGAGAGCTGGCTTTATGATACTAGAAAGTAGTCATAATTTACTTACGTATATTTAATTCATAATAATCTATCCTAATTTCCGATCTATACTCTGCTCTGCCCATCTTCATGTACCTTTTCCATCTCAGTTCTGTTTACTAAGTGATATTCAACGGATTTCCTATAGTGCAATGAACCTTAACAGGCAGCTTTTAATTGCCTCGCATAGGAAACCACATCACTATTAATTCCACAGCAACAGTATAAAATAAAACTATTGCTTCTCAGACTCTAGAGCAATTAGACCTCTCGGCTATTTGGCTAACTCTGCTTCATGATACCCAGTGCAGTTAATTATATTTTTTGATGTTAATAGTCTCTGTCAGTTTCAAGCATAACTCCTCTTTGATGAATATTTAAATTATATTTGAATAAAAAAATAATCTTGGTTACATTTCATATTCAGCAGTCATCACAGCTTAATAAAGGTCTCCTCGGCAAGGGTTGAGATAAATGGTTATATGAACACATGTAGAAAGTCCTAAATCAACTTATCAGATAACGTGCCTGGTTTGGCTCAGTGTTACAGAGGATATATTGGGGTGGGAGGAATTAATAGGCTTCGATTATTGCAGTATTATTCCATATGAACTATATTTGACACAGTAATAATATATAAGTAAATTAGAATTTTTTAATACTGAAGTTATGAATGCAACTAGAACTGGAACTTCTCAGGGCTAGACTAGAAATTCAGAAACTACATAAAAAGTCACATAACTTCGTCCAAGATAATATTCAACTACAACTTCGTCCAAGAGAAAGAAATGTTCAACTACAAGGTGCTGAAGGTTAAACAACACTGTCTATGTCAAATTCTCACAATCATAAATTTTCAAGAGAGGTAATTAAATAGCGGAAGCATATAATATATGATTAATTGTAGGCTAAACAGTACATACAGCTAGTACAGATCATCTCAGAAATCTGAAAAAAAAAAATGCAAGAAAACCAGAGTCTGAAGAATCTATTCTATGTGGTACTCAAATACACAACAATATAAAATGCTTAGAAATGTATGTATACACATGTATAGTTACTTGTATTTATTTTAACACATAAAGAGCAAGGAAAGCGATGAATATGTATATACCATCTTGCTAGATAAGATGCTGACTTAAGAAGAGTTTGAATTTTTTTTTTTTTTGCCAGTAATAAGGAAAATAAAAGCAACTTAAATATATATGGAAATACTAAATGAAATATGAAGCTACACCCTGACAAAATAATTAATCCAATCTTTTTTGAACTAAATCTAAATTTTAAATGTCATTAGTTGGTATCAATGATTCTTTTATTGTTTCTTTGTAGCTCATCCAATGCTGTGATTATAGTAATGTGCGTGTGTGCTTGCACATGCATAACAATTTCCTCTGCAGAAAATAATAAGAGAATACACCACAAAAAGACTAGTAAGTACCACTGAGAGCTATTTCACCTTGCATTACACTGCTCAGAACCTCAGAATTTGAGGGTTTGTATTTAATCAACTATGTAATACCATGGTGGAACAACTCCATTAATAAAAATAAAAATAAAAATCAAACACTGTTTTTAGTGAGTAAACGAGACCTACTACTTTCATATTAAGTATTAATGACCGTGAAAATGAACAATGCTAGATAAGGTTATTCTCAGTCATGGTAGTTCCAATTTTTTTTCTTGCAGTAAAGCCAAGGACTGTGGTATGCGTCATAAATATTCTAGGCTCTGTGATTATGCCTACTCCATGAAAATATGCTATGTGTATTACTGCTTTTTCTCTGTGTGAGTCATATCTAAGTTTTGAGACTAACACAGAGGAAAAACAAAACAAAACAAAAATCAGTCAGGTGAAATGTGCAGTTCAAAAAATAAAGAGCATTTTAAGTTTCTACCGCAGAAAAATACTGATGGGGCTGTGACAGCTGTACTAAGGACCTACATCTATTTCAGATGAGCAGAAACCTTCATTTATCAAGGATACTTAAAACAGGTATCAAATTTTGATAGCCTTGTATGGTAAATGTTTAGAGAGGCTACTGTCAGCAACCTGAAGCTGATACTACTGGCATGCCAAAGCAAAAGGAGAACCTCACATATGAGATGTGCACAAATACCACAGCTGCTCTGTAGCACATGAATTCCGAGAATTTCCCTCCACACATCACCCTATGCTATCTTGTGATCAATACCGGTGTTTCTCTGACATGGAAAGGACAGAAATGCAAGCTCTTAATGATCAGAAACAGCAAAAGTCAAGGTATACCCCTTGCACTGAGACACTTTCCACAACATAATATCTGTAGCAAAGGGAGGCAATCTTCATCCGCAGAAGGAAAAGCAAGGGAAAAAGCATGAATGGCAGCAGGGGTCAGCAGAGCCTTATCTGAACCTGGCAGACCCCCAAGAAAACCTGCACCATTACCACAATCACAGGCTTTTTTCAAGGGCTCACAGGCAGTTTTGAAGGGCAGAGGATCAAATCCTGCCCAGGAAAACTGTCTTAAGTCACATTAAGAAATGCAAATGGGTGGCATAATACTGTTTAAATGCTTCTTTGTGGAAGTGCTGCCAAAGCTCTAATTCTGTTCTGCAGTGACCCCATAGCTTGTTCTGCTTTCTGTTAGAGAAGATGTGCTGTCTGAGGTTTGTGTTGTTCAGGCTGCTTCACTTTGATGAGGAAGATTAATCAGTTACAGCAGAGGTACTACTGTCCCTCCCAGCCAGCAACCTACTGGCAGATTTTCTGTATTCACTCATGTTAGGGGAGAAATCAAAATTGTTTTCACTTGAAAGAAAACTAAGACAGTATGAGTGTTTCTACTGCAGACCTGACAAGGAGGAAAAAGACAAAATGCTCCAAAGATGTGTTTTCTTCAAACAAGAACCTGTTTTGCTTTCTTCCAAAAATGCCTCACTCTCACTTGTTTAAAGGATTTTTAAAATTATGTATTTGTTGAACATGTGAATGGATGAAAAAGAATAAATATCCCTGTTCTCCCTCTCCTCATGTTGGAGGGATTAAGTAGAAAATAATGCCTCAGGAAAAGGAATGGGTCCAACCCTTCCTTAATCTTTCTCTAGACCATACTATGGGCAGAAGGTGTTCCACTTCCATTTTGAAGACCTTCACTTGAGTGCAGCTGGCCTGCAGACTGATGATGGATCTAACAGATTATGAGCATTATCATGTGATCACAATATGAGCATTACCATGTGTTCACAATAACAAGAACACAAGCATGAACTGTTCACTGCTACCATTGATGGACATGGTAATGGACAGTACAAGTGTTGCACGGGCTAGGGACAGGACGACTGCATCAGACAACATCCTGACTGCTGGAAACGATTTATGCCTTTTTTAATCCATTTACCTTCTGCAGTAAAGTTTTAAAATGGTGTTTCAAAGAATTAAAGTTCCCTAAGTTTATCTATTACACCTAATATATATATTTCTCTTTATGCTTATGTATTACAATGAGTTTACTTTTTTGTGCATAGTTAAGAAGGAAACTGACAGTGATTGAATATGGAAGAATAATACATCTACATTTAACATGAAAATTTCAAGACCATTTCACAGTGCAAGATCGATGCAACTTTCTGTATCAGAACAACAATAAACTGAATATATCAACTGTAAAACTGTATTGTTAATGATGTATGGAAAAATTGTAGTTTAAAGAATAGGGAATTTTTCTTCTTTTCAATGATCACAACTATGGTCTCTGCGTCAAAATTCAGATCAGAAACTCCTCTTTAAAGCTTCAAGGTATTTTAGCTTTTACTAGGAAAGAAACAAGGCTTTCTGTCCTGAAGTCAACATTTATTGAGCTTTCAACACTCCACATGCTTGAATTATGCCTCAGTGTATATTTATTCCATAGATTCAGTGTAACTTGTATCTGCCAGACTAACTAAGCATTTAAACATACAGGCAAAAAAAAATTCAATTCACTGTACCGAAACCATAGAAGTAGTCAAGAGGTCTAATTTTTAAAATAAACAGAAACTTTTCCTAACCCAAAAGTTTAGGATAAGGAAAAATGATTCTTATTTAAAAAAAAAATCTATTTTTAATTCATAAGAGAGAGGTCCCACCATGCCAAAAAGCTTCTTGGCAGCTTAATATTAAATTATAAAATTCATATGCAATGTTTCTGAACATTTGAAATGCACTGAGTATGTACTTACACGTACTTTCAAATATCTGTTCTTATTTTAAGCTAATAAAACAGAAACCAACCAGTGCGTTGCACATATGAAATCCTCAGTGACTGTCCTAACAGCAAACCACGCCCAGGTGCAGCTGGAGCCCACAGAGAGGGGCTTTGAAGTGGAGGTTGGAGACAGAACATCCTCAGCACCCAGGCAGTTTCAAAATAACTCCAGCAATCCACCTGGAATCTACTAACAATGGAAGTGGTTGTCAGTAAACTTTATCCTGTTAATTTTCAAATCTCTGCTGTGTCTATAAAGAGCAGTATTAGTCAGCCTTATCGACTTCAAAGTCTTGTGACAATTTCTAGCTGCAGCTGCAGGAACACACCTTACGAGCAACACACCTGGCGAGCAACTGCAGCAATTTCCTCAAGCTGCTTTGCATCTTCAGTTTCCCTGTTCCCTTTAATTCCTTTTTAAAACGGAAAGGAAGCAGGAAAGATTTGTCCTTGGCAAAGGAGAGCAGAGCACCAAGAAGTTTGACTGCCCAAATATACTAGAAATAAGCTTATTTCTACGCTAGGCCTTAAATCCTGGTAGGATCTCCAACTTAACTATATACAAATGCTGGGGTTAATTATCAGAGAAGTATGGGAGGGGAGAAGGATTTTCTAAAGGTCTAGTCCCTTTCTTCAACGCTTCAATTTTACCCATGCTACTCTGAAGTTTAGAATCTAAATACATGAGGAAGACTTTATTCTAGAATAATTGGGAAGTAGTTTCAATCAGGAACTAAAAATTTAATAACCACTTTATAAAGGTAAAGCACAGCAGTGAAGTCATTAGTGTTCTAGCTGGGCTTCCTAGGAAAACATTAAGTTAAAAATCTTCTAAGAACTGTAGAAAAGAATGAAAGAAGGAAGAATAGCTGAAGTTTTTCAGATAAAGAGGAGCTGATGCAACACAAAGTTTGCTAGAATCTCAGAATCTCTCAAAACATAGCAGCACGTGTGATTGGCTGTGTTAAACCGGAAAGCTCATGTCATTTTTCGATCTTTAGATTTCACAGTATTGATCTCATTAAGCTAGTGTTTTCACATTGTAACTAGAGTAAATGTAGTTGCTCTACAAAAGCTGTGGAGTAATGCTGCAAATGAATGATGAGTATTTAATAATTGCCTCAACTACTTTTAAATACAGCTCTAAAATGGACTTGGAGTGGTGAAAAGCAGTGGTAAAGACACAGCTGTCTGAAGCAATGAAAACATCTCATTAATCCTTAAAAGTAAACACTTTTATGATGTTAAGATGTTAACTAGCAATATAGAAATCATGCCAGATTATTTCTAAAGGTATGGAAAAAAAGTTTTCTTTGTGTTCATTTATTCTAATGGATGAACTATTTTTTTTCTAGTCAATGGAAAAAGAAAACCAATGAGTCTGACAGTCCTTCAGGTGAGATATTTCCTAAGCACTTGCTGCCATCAAAAAACAGCTGATGTGATACTTTTAGATAACAGATCAAGGACATGAATGGAGTGCCAAACAATAGTTTGCCTTAGAAAACAAAACAAAACAATTACCAAAAAAAAAAAAAATTACAATCACCCATAAATAGATGAGATGCAGGAATTTTAATATTTCCATAAGACATTTTCAGTGTTCTACTATGCTTTCAATATAGCATAAATTGACCAATTTTCTAAAAAGATTAAATAAGGCAAAGGAAGCAAGCTTTCCTACTTAATGACAGGATCTAAGAAAGAATACCATGAAACAAAACTTCCAAATTACTATAAATGCCACACACAAATAGAAAGCAGCACATTAAATGATCTTTGTCATTTCTTCAGACAATGAAATAGAATGAAAATGATAAATTCTTCCTGAGCACAGACAGGCTGAATCAATGTCATACATACGATCGCATACGATCGCATATTCATTTTGGCCTGTTGAAAAAGGGGTAAGACTAAAAGTGAGGAAGTTCAAAAACATTGTCTGCTACCATCAACCTACAGCTGATAAATTGAAAGGGGAGGATTGAAATTTCAGCTTTCCAGTAACAGTTTCATGTCACTTTAAGCAAGATTGTGCCTCTGTATTTGTTTCTGACTACCTTAATCTGTGTATTTGCAGTGAACATAAGGAGGACTTTGATCAAAACACAACATGCATTTTACACAACAAGGAAGTCTACAGAGAGGCACTAAATTTACAAAAGCAATTGAAGGTGGTTTCAAAGGGAGTTGACAGATTAGAAGATGATGACACTGCTGCTGCAGTCTCAATGGAAATCTGGCCTGATCTAATTAACAGCAACGAACTAGAACCACAAAATGATAATTCAAACATGATTTAAAGAAGTTATATCACCTTTTTATTATCTAAACAATGGAACTTCCCCCTCACTGATAACAGAACAAGTCACAGGTTGAATACAGAACAGGAATAAGAGGTTTGGTATCCTTAATTTTCCTCTACCATATGAAAATAAAACTTGATATTAAGAGTAAATATTTGACTACAGAAGTAGAGAATGTCCACGTGTTCACATGAAAATAACAAAAAATTGCCGTAGTTGTAATCGTAAAAATGAAGTCAAAAAGTGAAGTCAAAAAGGAAGATTATTTTTAAGATGTGTTACAGACTTCTACACTCAAAGAAAATACAGCATCATGCAAGATGACTTGCATGCTTGATTTCATAAATCTGTGTACTTGCACTGGAGAGTTTCCAGCTTATTGCCATTGCGCCCTCCCCCCTCTTTTTCTTTCTTTTTTTTTTGCGGGGGGGGAGGGAATTTCCAACCCAAATTAAAATATACTGGGAGAAAAACCTCCCATTAATCCTGAATATTTTTGTTCACTGCACTCCCTCAACTTATGAGGAGGGTTTTTTTCAATTTATTATTTTATTTCTTTTTTTACCTGTAGAGAAAAACAGAAGGCCAAATAGATTTTATGTAGTCTTAGGATATCCTTCAGTTTAATGAGTAAAAATGCTAGTGAATGATTTGTGCTGACACTTCCACAACTGCCAGTATGAGTGGACTTAAGCTCATATGCAGCCTACAGTACAAGAATTTCTTTGCATCTTGGTACTGAAGCAAATTTTGTACTGGCTCATCCTCCATCTTATATGACAGTCACTGTCACTAACATCTAATGTAGCTAATATAGCATGTGCTTGTATGCATACATACACACGTATAATGACATTGTCATCCTGGCATTTTCTAGTTTATGAATTATGCACATGGGAAGCACATTATTCTCTACTTTCAGAAGAAATATGTATGTTTGTTAGGGAATCATAGAATCGCCAAGATTGGAAAAGACCTCTAAGATCATGCAGTCCAATCATCCACCTATTACCAATATTTCTCACTAAATCATGTTCCTCAATACAACATCCAAACATTTCTTGAACACCTCTAAGTACAGTGACTCCATCACCTGTAGAAGCTACAGCCATTTGGATACCACCAAAGTGCTCTCTGACAACTTAAAAGACAAGAATGTAAGAAATCTCCAAATAAGTGAATTATTTCATTTTCCTTGCACTTATATTCATGCTTTTTCCTTGGCACACAATTTAAAAAACCTCCCTAATTGTAACTGGTACTTGTTAATTTCTTCTAATACTACTGTATAGAAATAAATTATCTCAATATCAAACTTAGAAGTGCAATACAGTATTTTATACAGTATCACTTCAGTTAAGATATTTTTCCTCTTTGATCTTCAAAATGGCAAATATATTTTTACCTTTGTGTCATAATTTTGTAGGCGTCTGGAAGGAAGCATTCAGTGTTCTCCATCTGGAAAGGGTCAGCATCACAGATCTTGTCATCTGTCCGTCCATAGTTAGCGCTTTCTATCATAATAACATCACTTCCTGGACACCGGAGGTCAATGGAGTAGCCTTCACAGGAGAGCTCTCTCCTAACCAAACCAAATGGTAGTGCTGCTCGGCTGAAACCTGAAGAATAAAAAAAATGAGATTGAGCTTAAAGGATATAAAGGATAAATATATTTTTTCTGTCACATAGGCAGTAACTCTCAACAGCACGCTAAAAGTAAAGGAAGTGCACCTTTAAACAGTTTGACCCGCTACCAAGTGAAGCAGCCTTCATGAACCTGTCACATCCTGACATCACTTCTGCTGTGTCCTTAATCTGGGAAGAGAGAAAATTCTTCTTCACTACTTCTAACCCTTGACAAGGCACCATGTCTGCAAGGTTATTTTGTGCATTCCTGTTCTCACCTCTCTTCTCCCTGCTTCTTTCTCCCTGCTTTGGGCACAGACAGGTCATGTTGGAAAGTGGGAAGCAGTAGAGCAGGCTGGAGTTGAAGAAACAGAAGTGATTTTAAAAACAAACAAACAAAAACAACAAAAAATCCCCCCCCCACACACACAAAGAAACAAAGCCATGATTTCAAGTTAATTTTTATCTCCAACCCCAGCAAGAGTTCACTTTCTTTTGCTCAGCTACTTTATGTCCCCAGCATGGGTATGTCTGCAACACTAGATCTAATATACATTCTGATACCTAGCAGAACTTCACTTCTCACTATAGGTTTTACAGAAATTAAACCACAAGCCAGAGCAAAAAGACTTTGAACAAATGCATAAATGACTAGTACAACAAACTGCAGATGTGTACTATACAGAATCTCCCTCCAAAAAAGTATTTCAAAGAATTCTTATTTTGAAAATATTTTTTTCTGCGTGAGCAAATTCTAGTAAATAGGTAATCTCTCTCTAATGAAGCAATATTAATTTATGGAAAACACACATACAGTATCAAAAAACTATTAATTCCTTGCACGTAGCCACTGGTATATTATTATTAAATAGAATCTTTCTGTCTCTTACAAAATGAGGGCAGTACCAAGAACTAGAGGACAAGCTGAGTAACACAATAAGTGATAAATACCTGTATCTTTAAAATGATAAATCTCTGATAAATTTTCAGCAGAATCACACATATTTCCTTATTTTTTTAAAAAAAGTTGCCCTCAGAGAGCAGCACAAGGCCATTAATATTTCAGTGCAGGCGGTTGGAGACAAGTTGTGACAGCAAAGAGAAACAGCTAGTAAGTATGGAAAGCTGGAACTCTACAATGTTTTCAAAGCAAAGAAAATAAGCTTTTTTTTATTAAGAAAAAAAAAAAAAGTCTGATGTGTTAGAAGAGGCGAGGAAGCTAGGATCTAAAAAGATCAAGAATAACTTGAGATAACCCCTTGATAGTAAATTTTCATATGAACCAGAGGCTGACACTTTTTCTGCTGAATTAATGATCTGTGGATTCAAACTCCTACTATATGAACATGACGATCTGCTATGACTTTGAGGAACTGCTGCTGGTAACAGCCATGCTGGTATCAGGACATGGCTCCCTAGCAGCCATCTTCCCATCCACCTGTTTTCCCCTCTTTAACACCACTGACTTTTGCTCAAGTGGATGATGTGCAGAGGATAAGCACCAGGCTACTCTGGGCCCAGCCCCTCGGCACGCAGCTGAGTTTGCCTATTTTAAATTTTATGCACCTTATGCAAAAGGGGGAACTGCTGCCCTGCCAATGCTTCAGTATTCACTAATGAGAGAAGAGACCATGTTGCTGTAGAAAGCACAACTCCATTTAAAATGCACTTCTGGCTGAAGGTTTAGCTGAACATGTCATATGTAATAACAAACACTATTATTAGAGGCTTGCTGAAGTATCATGAGCTGAAAGCTCCGAAGAGTTGAAATGCGAATCCATCGCATTAACACCCTATGTATTCCTCCCATGCAGCAAATTAATACAATGAAGACAGAATCTGTGCACAGCTCACTGAGGGCATGAAATGGGCATGGAGAAAGGCCCAAACAAAGCCCTCACCACACAAACATGCAGCAGTTTTTTGATTAATTACCATCAAAACAGCCACAGCAGGACCAAAAATAATGCTGCTGTTGACTGCCATTCCTACATCCTAATGATCCTGTCAAATTTAACACCATCCCCTTAAAACTCGAGCCCTCCAGCTCACACCAATGCTGCCTGCACATTTTGCATACAGCAAGGCTGCCTCCACCAGGGGCTCAGGCAGGGTCCTCCCACGAGAACCCCCTGCATGCCACTGCACAGCCCTGCCTTCAGGTTTCCACCAGTAAGGAAAGTGAAGCCACTGGTTCTGCTGCCCAAAGGGGAATTCTGCCAAACAGGAGAGGCTGCAGGCTGATACTCCAGAGTTCCAGCATATGGACAGATGCAGTGCCAGGCTGACACAACCACACCAAGCTGATTGTGATGAGCATCAAACCGTTCCTGCAGACCCAGCAGCACAGCCAGTACTTCAGATAGGATGAGTTCAAAGACAAGACTGCCATACTTCTGCAGAGATTAGCTGCCTGCAAATCCTACATCATCATCTGCAGCAATTGGGCACTGCTGTAAGCACTGTGAATGTATTTCATCCTGTATAATTTTTTCCCCATGCAGCCATCTAGGAGAAGTTCTGTATTAGGACAAACATTCAAAATACTACACCAAGGTTAGGTCACTACCAGCAACACAAGACACACCAGAGATTGTTATGTACCTGCAATATTGCAAAAGCAGCAGTAAATAGAAACAAACAATGCAGTGTGTGTTAGGTGGTAAGACTACTCTAAGGAATTGCCATGGCACAGAATTTTAACTAAATAAAATAAATAAAATTTAAGTCCACTAACAAAACTGCTGTGATGTTTATTCTGAAGCTTTATCTGTAATCTTTCCCTATCAACAAAGAAAAAAAAAATAAGCATATCAACAAGCAAAGTGTAATTCAATCCATCTTGCAACCCTGACAATCGAAGAAAGAACTAGTGGGAGGCCCTGTGAGCAAAAAATCAATATTGCAGCTTTGTGCCGTGCAAATGCGAATACTGCCAAATAGCAGTGCTTAGGGTAAAATGAACTGTTTTGCTCCATTTTCTCCTCTCTGAACAAATGATTTTGAAACGACAGCTTTTTTTGGAGCTATAAAATGTCAAGCAATAACTCCCTGTGCTTTAGGCAAGTGATTGGAATAAATACCTCTTGGCAACAGGTGCAATGACTTAGGACTGAAATTCATTTACATTCAGGAGATAATTCCCGATAAACAGATGCACTGCCATAGGATGTAAGCCTGAAAGACCGGCATCTTAACACCGCTGCCCAGTTCTGCACTATTCCAGGTCTTTTCAGACATAAGCATGTAGCTCTGTCAATAATTACTGTTGTCACCAGTAAATTTGTATTTCCAGCGCAACTCCTCAGGAGTACTTTCAACATCATATTTTCTAACCAACCTGCATTCAGCCTGCTCGGCTTGCCTCGCTATACCTTGCAAAAACGTATTTTGTTTGGTTGTCCTGCACAGCTGAAATCACCGTTCCATCCTTGCGCTAATTGCTTCAAGGCAAACTGAGCAATGACACCAAAGGAGGAGCATCCCTGTAAAGAGCTTCGTGATCACCACAAACACTTCTGGGGCCAGGGCTGGCACTTTGCATACATCCTGAACAGTAACCCACATAAGATCTATTACTTATCTATTACCAAATGCCACATCTGCTGCATATGCTATCTCTGATTCATTTGTATACATGTATGGGTTTTGCCTTTTTTTTTTTTTTTTTTAAATGAAGGAAGAATAATACCTACTGAGAAAAAGAGCATAGTTTCTGTCATGTTGACTGTTTTGATTGTAAGAAAACTTCCTGACAAACATGTTTCCTGCACATTTTATCTGCTCACAAATTAGTTGAGCGCAGGCTCTTTATTGAAAAAAAGAAAAACTTCTTTTACAAAATCACACAAAAAAGGTAGAGGAGATATTCAGTGGTAATAAGCATTCTTTAATGCTTTACTGATCAATACAGAAACATTGAGAAAAAATATCAAAATGAAACATCGCATATGAAAATCTTCCCTCTTGTACTGATGTCTGAATTTAAAACATACATCTCCTACAAAAGAAATGTAACTCAGAACTGTGTTTCTGAAATATATCAGATTCAAATTTGGCTAAAAATGTTTTATATAAGTTTGCAATGCCTTATTTACAACTGGTTCCTTACTAAGAAATGATTTGTCTATAGAAAGATAACCTAAATTTGTCAAAGTCCAAAGGAAAGTTAATAATTCACAGCTTCCTGCCCACTAGCACTCCATCTTTTTGAGCTGTCAATAATAAGAGTGTGTGCTAAGTTTGGTAGATAAAAGCGAAAAGGAGCCACTACATTTGAATGTTCACCCCATACAGAGGAAAAATAGTGGAATGTAAACAGGCTAACATCAGTACTTCTCGACATCAGAACCAAGGAACCTTTGATTAAAACTTAAAGCACTGAGAGAGTAAACATGGAAATATAAAATTATTTCAAAGAATGCGGATACTGGAAGAACTGAGGTTCCAAAACAAATCTTTGCAGAAATATATATATATATATATAAAGTCTCAGTGAGCAAGGAAATACTGCTGCTTGTGTTATTCGGCTCTAACAGAAAGGTCTTTTAAAAAGAGCACATCTTTTCAAACAGAATGTTTACAGTTGTCTCTTTCACAATCTCTTTTATTTTACCAAATCACGAAACATGATGATTCAAGTTCGACACAAGATGAAGCAATGCATCTTGGGCAGAATTTCAATAATATATGTTGAACAAACGCAGAGCCCAACAAAACCTGCACTCAGCATCCTCTCGGTTACTTGGTGAGGTGCAGATGCATGCACAGACGTTGCACAAGGACAGCCGAGAACACTTCACCATCTGAAAATCATGTAAATTCTGAACACGGGCTCTGCAGAGCATTTATAATTCTTCAAAAAAGCCTCGGCTTCCTGCATTTTCTAAAAATCTGAGGAACTATGTATGTCAAGGGAGACTTTTCTCTCCATCTCTCAGCGCCGTATACGTTTCATACAGACAAGCATGTGATTTTGTTAAACAGCTTTTAAATTATCCAATACTGGTCAACAGATCACTACCAACAACTACAACGATAGATGCAATTTAAAATGACAACTGTGCTTTCTAATTCTATCTTTGAAGGGGAAAAAAGTCCTTCTGGCAAGCATGTCTATTAAAAGATTACATTGGCACAGTGAGAGCTTCTGATACTGCACAGAGGTCTGGAGTTCACAGCACTCCGCTCCTCTTTCACTGAAAGCCACCAGATAGCACACGAACAGCCAGAGCTGCAGCACGGCAGACAAAACCCCACTGTTCCAGTCTGGATAAAATTAGGCAGGAAGCGATCATTGCAAAACTATTCTCCTGTAGCTGTATTCTTTACTGCTTTAAGTATAGAGTCATTATTTTCATTTAAGATGATGGAAGCAGGGACAGCTAGAGGAAAAAAAAGGATTAGTTATTAAGTTATTGAACGAAATCTATTTTCTAGGAAGAGACATTTTTATTTTTTTAATCCATTCATAAAAACGGGATTAACTGAAAACAATGTACGTGAAAGTGCGTCCTTAATTGGAACTTTAACAAAGAGGTCTTAAGCCCTAATGAACACACTTGATCATTTAAATGCGCACATAAATTACACTGAAGCAAGGCAACCATTTCATTGAATAAATTAGCTGTGAGGGACGATTTTTAGCATTGGTTTCCAGAATTCAGTTTCTCAGACATACTCTGGCATATTTTAATTATTTAACTAAAATCTGGAAACCTATCTCTTGCAAAACAAAAATAGGGTTTGTTAGTAGTAAGAGCTTTTAGAAATATTAAGTAACTAATGATGGCTTTTTAATGATCAATTTTTACAACTTACTAGACTGATTTAGTCTTAAAAAAAGCATTTAACTTTAAAAATCTGTCAAATTTCAGTGTGAGCAGCAGAATTACAACACTAAGTAATTTTCTGTAATTATATACTTAATATTCAGTGTGCACAAACACATAGCATGGTACAGCTGATTAATGAAATTCAGGACAAAGCCTAAGTTACACCCTCTGACTCACCAGGACGAGTCCTGCCTTCCAGTTCACTGAAACTTATTACAATTTTCCTCGTGCATTTCCCAGTCTCCATGCAGTTCTCAAAAATATCCCTGTGAGGCTCTCTTCAGCAAAAAAACCCAAAAGAGCTAAGGCTTACCTGCCTTCTGCACCTTGTTGAATGATTCAGCAAAATCACAAGTTAGCAGCAGCATCTTAGCTTTTTAATGTGTCAATTCTTCCTGTACATGGTTGGCGAAGATCTCATTTAAATTTTTGCAAACATCTCTCACCCCTCATTCGGAGGGTGAGAACTTGACTCTACAAGTTGCTCTTATTTGTTTTCCTTCCCTTTTTTGGTGGTGGTGGCTTTTTTGTGGTTTGAGGTTTGTTGTTTTTCTGTTGTTGTCAATGTTTTTTTTTTTAATAGCAGGCAGGAAGAGTGCTACATTGACAGAACTGCAGACTGAAGTCTTTCAATCACCCGGAACAAGAACAGCCAGACAGCAGCCAGGCAAGCTTCACCATTTTAGTCCATCACATCTTAACTCTATTTTGAAGGAATCACCACTATGGGAAAAGAGATAGTTTGGTCTTCATGCCCATTTAATCCTTCACCTCCCTGCGGAGGCTGCCACAAGAGTGCTAATTAATGCTAAACTGTGAAAACGGGCTTCTGCACTTTGAATCCCGCCACACTGAAACTGGATAGAAACCACTAATTCCTTTAATGAAAGTCACCAAACCAGAGCCTGGTTCCTGGCAGCGTGTTAGCAATGCCTACATATGGCAGATGGAAAGCACGTGATCTAAACATTAAAGTCTAAATATCTGGTGTAAAAATATGCATGTTATTCGGTTCTCACTTAGAACCAAATTTTATTCTCAACTGCACGCACCTTCCCCACCCCTTTCAGGGGGAGCTCCATGTGTGAGAACAAAACTTTGCCCTCTTGATCTAAAATTATCCCAGTTTGAAATGGTCTTCATCTGTCAATGATATTTCTTTTCTTTTGCCAGCCAGATGTCTGTTCTCAGGCTGCAAGAATCCCCTTCCTTTTTTTCCTTCACATCACACATACTTGATACTTTGCCAACTCACAGAAAGCACTACCCTTTTTCTTTCTCACTGCTAAATACACTGCATCTTCAAAATTTCTCCAGGCAAATAAGTCCCATGGTCTCTGTAAATCCCCCTCCTGGAGGTTATCTCCAGTTTACCAACTGTGAACTCACTAAGCACACCACCTGTCAGGAAGGAGAAGCTTCTGAATTAGAAACAAGCTCTGAAACAAGGAGGTAAGACACACAAAGGGTGATGTGTCAGGAATGTTGTGTCAACAGGATTTCCCGTTGAATTACTTCCTCCTCTGCACAGGACACTGGTAGCTGAATAAAAATAAATATTCTTTTATTTTTTATGAAAATGTATTTGGACAACAATTTGTATTTCCCTTTATCTCAATCATTTTTTATCGGAAACCATCTGTTGAGGGAGGGTGGGTGAAGAGGAAGAAAGGGCTATGATTTCCATCAGTAGTACTCAGAGTGAACAGCTCACAGAAATGACACACTTTTGGTGTTTCTCTTTTCCATTTTGAAGAAACCCAAAGCCTCATCACCTCAGAAACCATGCAGAAATTAACCAGTGCTTTGGGAATAAGCACATGAGTGAAAGCTGAATCATTCCAGATGACATGGTGGTGTCAGTGATAACCCTTGGTGTGATTCCTAAGTAGGTTAGCCAGAAAAATAAAAACTTTTAATCTCACTAAAATGCAGAGAGCTGGGTTGACTCTTATATTTTGACTCATTTTGAAGACAACATTCAACAAGCAACGGTTTAAAAATATTAGATACAAATATAGTCATAAACAATTATCAGATATTTAATAAAAAATACAGTACAAATGCTGAGGTGTGATAACATCTGAGACTGTAGTTATAAAATCATAAAGGGGGCATTTTCTTGTTTACAAACAGAATTATGTATACATTAGAAGTGGAACCAAGCAACAATTTAAGAGTTCATACACTCTCTCATTTCAATAAAATGATGGGGTGGAGTCTATTGTCACAGTATAATTTACAGTGGAAAAATTACGTGGTTAATTTTAATGACAGCAAGCCACTTCATATTTAAAGAGTGCTTATGAGTATACAAACAGCAAAGCAATACCCCTTCTCATTCAGTATAGCTTCCAAAATATTACCAAGGACTCAGGAGTAGAAAGACGACCATGGAAACAAAGGCTCAAGATTCCACTGATGAAACTGAGAACCCAAAACATGCAGTCATACGCTTTGAAAGTAAGTAGAAGAACAATGCGATAAATCTACTTGAAGGTAAATGTGCCATCACTTCAAATATTCCCCCAAATAGGTATGAGACAAGAGTATCAAGCAATCTCAGAAAATGCCTGTCAGAGTGAAAGGCTTTCTTCCTGACCTTACCTTCTTTGAAATGTGTGGATTTCTAAAAGACTATTATAGAGAAGAGGGGGATATACCATGTGTAGTTTTCACAACATACCTGAAGTTCTGGCAAATTCCAGGAATAATGTAGTAATCCTGCATAGATACTTCACAGCATTCTCTGAACAATAAATTGCATGAGGGAAGGGAGACTATTTGCTTACAAATTAAAAGGTGATTTAAGAAGTCTTAAGGCATATACACATTTCTTCCATGCTCCCTGCACAGCAGGGAGTAATAATAGCAACAGAGGTACCATTTCCTGGATAAATAAACAAATACGCACCTCTGCAACTCTGTCCAAATGCTGTTAGTGACCTACAAAGGGATTAAATATCCACAGGCCTCTTGCAAACAGATACAAAGGATGAGTGAGATACATTGACAGAAAGGCTAAATTCCACCTGGACTCAAATTCAGGACTTCTGAATTCGGGTTCTGCTTTCATTGTCAGAATTCATTCCCCCTTCTGCCACAACTGTTACAACATGAGAACAAGAAATATTCTCAGTTTTCAAGAGAACTATCTAATGAGTGCTCAAATGAAACAAATGAAAAATCAGGATCCCTGAAACCTGTGTGCTAAGACAGAAAGTACACAATTTCCCTAATTATGTGATAGAGTTCCATAATTGATGCTATTTACATCAGAAAGTCACAAAAGGGATGAATACACACTGTAACAGGCTAGAGAAAGGAAAACCTTGCATTTGCTAATTACTGCTATTTAGAAGTACGCATCTAATAACTGAAAGACCATGTTTCCAGTGTTGTTCATTGATCATAATAAGACCAATAATAAAAGAAAGAACCAGGAAAATTGCATCATACCAGGAGAAAAAAATATATACAGTAGAATATTCAAGCATAACAACAGAAAGCAAGGCAGAACTACTACACTGTTAATACAGATGTGGAAGGTAAATTTCCTCAATAATTAATTCATTCTACATAGTCTTCCACCATACCAGGTCACAGTTCTATTTTAGAAACATCTTTCCCTAAGAGTCTAAGCAAGTATTTCTGGAGGAGGCTGCTGTGAAGTATAAAAGATGCAATTGCTTCACGTTTCTCCACAACAAAACACCACTTTCCTCTGGAAAGTACCACGTTCTCACGATACATAATTTAGGTGTACAAACAGGCGGGTAGCTATGGCAAGTCCGAGGGGATGATGGGCAAGCTAATGGCCGGGTGGCAGGCAGCAGTGAGACTGCAGGTCCCGGGGGCTGATGCCTCCTACCCTGCCCCAGTCAGCTGCCTGCCAGGGTTCCACAACTTGTCAATTCATGCACACTGTTGTTTTTCCAACAGTGCTGAGTTTTATTAATCGAGATGATTTCCAGAGCAAGCTGAAAGTGTGATCAAAGCAGCCATGATGGCAGTGTAATTGAGGAGGGAGTTGCTAATCTTTTGGGAATGCCAAGAAGGAATGGAGAAGGTTAGGGGTGTCCAAAGGAGGCAGGAATGAGCAGGTGTTAGGGTTACCATTTAAATTAGGCATTCTGATATAGTCATTTATACCTGAGGATTCAGATTCCCTTGAAAACACATAGTAAAGAAGCTGTATTTTTTTTTTTTTTTTTAATTTTGTACAAATACTATTTCTTCTAAGTCTGTGCTACTCCAAAGTAAGTTTTTGTCAGAAACTAAACACAATTCCACAGTGGAGCTCCAGTGCCTATTCAGTCTCTGCCCCTGCTGAATTTGAAGTCCAGATTCTTCTCAGTTTCAGTAATGCAAGGCCCACGTTATCTTTAAAAACTTAACGCAGAAAACGTTGGAAATGCAAAACCAGACAGAGCCCTGCTTTTCTCAAAGATGGTTTTCACATGCGCAAGCCTCTAGAAGGTGACAAGGGTATTTTATGAATCAAACAGAAAATACAGAAATAATATTATCTCCCACTGAAATGCTATCATCTCTGAATGAGGTGTTGAGACGCAACATTTTACAACTCTTCATAATATTCATTTTACAATATTGTATCTACTTGAAAATAACAGAATTTTAGGTAAGGAGAATCTTAATTACCCCAATTAAGTTCTCATCCTGCACCACTAATGTCATTGTGAGCTTTGCCATTAACCTGTGGGATAGATTCCTTAGAATTTAACCTGGACACTCAATATTCTTGTTCTAATGAAAAATACATTAATGAGCTTCATTATGCTACTCTATTTTAAAGAAGAATCTTCAGTAGTCAGTTCTCTCAAGATCCTAATGGGCACTGGTACATTAGTGATCTAGGACTACGCATATTAGTAAGCTTAAGTTTGGGCCACTCTAAGTCTTTTTAGGGACTCAATGAGCTTCATGTTCTATCCAAAGGATAAGCAACACCCACTGACTCAGTTCAGGAACTCCCTGCACTAAAGCCAACCAAACACATACAAACTTTTGAAATTATGACTGAGGTGGTGCAAAAACAACAGTCACCGTAAAATAAACACAATGAAAACTAAACTAAAATCCCTCCCTATAATTTAAGAATGACACAGATTTTCTATCTCGTCTGCATGGAGGATCCTCCACCCGTTTCAATTGCTACCTTCTTCCCAGTCATCCACTGGGAAACATTATGGAAAAACTAGTGATCTTCTGTGACCTTCATTTTATTTTATTAAATGCAGCAGACAACTCATGCTGAATACGAAATAAAAAATATGCAACCCAGGAAAGTACTTCAAGAAAAAAATGCCTTTTGGAGGACCCAATTTCAGTCTTGAAATATAACAACACAGATCTGCCAATGATATTTAAATAAAAAAAATCTCTTGTGTTCAACATTCTATTCTGAATTACTAAATTTAGAATAGGCCCTGTAAATCATGATTTAGCCAATGCTTTATAAATGTGGAAAACATATACTTGAAATACACATGATGTTAGATCAGACTAACGGTATTCCCTATCTTTAACAATGTTTAAACGAATTTCTTTTTGGAACATGTGTGCAATTAGTACACTAAAAAAAACCTCAGAAGTGCACTGTTAGCGTACACAGTTGCGGCTGATCTATTGTTAATAAGGCTTTCAAGGTGAAAAGAACATGAATTATAGAATGGCTTAGGTTGGAATGTACCTTAAAGATCACCTAGCACCAAAACAAGGGAAGAAACTGGTGCCTGCAAATACTATTTTGTCTTTCCTACAATTCTAAGGATAATGGAGAAAAGGGTCACTTGTTGAAGTCCCTTGCCTTTGAAAAATTCCTGGGGTAGGGCGGGAGGGAGAGAGAAGTGGTGAGTGCAGATGTCTATTATCCCTTTTAGTAAGCGCAGATTAACAAATCATCACTCAACATTATACTCATTGAATTTCAGTTAGCTGCTGTCTGAGCAACCTGCCTGAAATTCTAAAAGCTCAATGGTGAGTCTGATTTGCAGCCAGTTTAGAGCAGCATCAGTCTGGGATGGTTGTGGCTAGTCATAACAACAGTAAGGGGTACTCAGATTTGGAAGGGAGGGGACTTACAGAAATTCCTTTCCTTAATTAAATCAGAGAAAGAGAGTCTGAAGTGGCAAATAATAAATCACAAAGAATCCTCAATCTGGTTGTCAAGGAAACTAGTATGCCTCTGCCATAATTGCTGTGAGCCCAATCTTGCCCTTTTTGACATCGAGCCTTATCATGCATTCTGGTCAGAGACTGAGGAAGTAGCTTGTCTGTTCCTCTCCCGCAGCCCTGCACCTAGCATGGCGCAGGCCTGACAGACAGGCCGCAATGCTGCCCACCATTTGGTGCCACTCCTCCAATCTGCACAGCAGCTAACTGCAGGATTCCAGCATGCTTCCGTCACCTTTGACATTACAAATGGGACTGACTGGCTTGATTGCGGCACTGAAAGGGTTCTGCAGCTGTGTTTACTAGATGCGCACTTCTAATTTACTGTTGATCAAGTCTTGAGCCTGGTTATCTCAGCTCACCGCAAGTCCCAGGAACCTCCACAGTTGCCCTGGCACTCCCACTTCCCAAGCATGTCTTCCCATCAGAGATTGTTCCCTGTTTTACTTGTGGATATGTGAGATGGCTATAGAAGAGAGACGCATAGGAAAAAGGAAGTTCGAAACAAAACAAATGTTTCAACAACAACAAACAGAGCAGAAAAGATTAAAATTGATTCAGTGCCAAGCCATTTAGTTAGCTGACTACATTACTGTCTTTTTTCCCCCCCACAATGATCATTACCTTTTATAAACATATCTAAAGTTGTTTTTTCCTTTTGTTTTTGGTGGAATTGCACATCACTGCTGGACACACACAAAACTTGGAGCATACGCAGTTCCCAGTACTTCAACACCAGGAAGGCCAATAGAGGGAAAATGCTATATTAGTGTCCCTATCTCATCCCTCAAGAAATCCTGAAAGATTTTAAAGGAAGTATCTTCAAAGTAAGGAAATAGGAGGAACAACAGGCAAGCACATTATGTTCCCAGCTAACTTTAAGCAACAGAAAATCCAGTGAGACAAGATTTTAGGTGGGAAAAAGAAAAAAAAAAAAAAAAGAAAATCTCCCTTTAGGAACTAGAGAGATAAATACTACCAAAAGGGCTTCTAAAGGAAGATCTGTGATTGATTCTTGTTTGAAATGCTACAACTTGTTGACTGTCAGCTTGCTATTTTAATAATGGATAAATCTGGTCTTAATTCCTAATCCATAAGCCAGGCATCTGAAGAAAACACAACACAATTTTTCTGCTGTAATGTTCAAGTATTCCAACATAAACTAAGAACACTGGTAAAAATTTTTGTTCAACACATCTGTAAATATGCAACACAAAAAAGTATTAAGTGGTTGTACCAGATAGAGATCAAAGCAGAACAAACCCTTTCCAAACTGAATGCAACTCCCTCCCCAAATTCCCTTACCCTGGAAGTACAATGCAGGTTTTTTGGTAACTAAGTGAACTTGGACAAAATCATCTTTGAGTTTTTTGACAAAATAGTTCATAATATCACAGCATCATTAGATAATTCAGACCAAAATGGACTCCTTCCTTCTCTTACCCACCCAAAATATTCTTTAATCCAAATACCTCTTCCAGATAAAAAGCTAAATTGTACATATGAAGAATTATTCCTACATCATTTAATATCTTGTCCTTGTCATCCCTGTTAAGAAGGTGCAATTATGGATTAATTACAGCCAATTACAATAATGCATATTAGTGCCTGTATCACTGCATTTACCACTAAAATTCAATCACCTTAAGGAAAAAAAAAAAAAAAATCATGAAAAAGACAAATCAAGGTTTCCATAAGGAAAGATAATGCAAAAACAGTGAATGTGCCATTTGGGCATAAACATGTTCATTTGCTAAATATGCATGCAGCATCCATCAGAAGAAAAAAGGCCTTCAGCTGATTTACAGATAATTTACTACGGCGCACACTTACCACTATTTTATTCTTATTTGAAAAATTAGTCTGGATTCCCAAACACAATGACGGCAACCTGCTTATTTTTATGTCTTTTGCAACATTTAAGTGATTTTGAACCTTTAGGGCTAAACATCTCCATGACAATCTCTCTCTTTTAAGTAAGAGTTTGAACATTGCTCCTAATGTCATCTGACTGGCTTTCCCAGCGCCACTACATGCTGGAGAATGAGTTCAATAACACCCAGCCCCTGCTCCATCATAATCCACTGTGGAAAAAAGTACCTCAGTCTCTTCTGTTGGTAGGAAGCCATAGCAACCTGCTATTTCTCCTCTAAACTGTTTTCCAGCTTGTCAATTTGACTTGTCAATTCTTTGGAATGTTTATGTCATCTGTTTGAACAGACTTTATCCATCATCTTTTTGTCCTTACCTTTGTGCTTAGGTTCAAACTAAACTTCCAATTATCATCTGCACTTCCAGACAGCTAAGAGCCATGCAGCAGGCAGCTCCACACCAAGCACCAGCCACCAGAGCCCAGTGGGTTGGGCTGGGCCAGCTGCAGGGTCTGACCTGTTCTGAGCTCAAAAGCTGCTTCAGTATGTCTCTGTAAAACATCTCACACAAAAAAACCCATCTTCCTTCTGCCAGAGTTATGAGAAATGGTTATTAATTTTAATTGGTCTAAACTAGCTTTTGGTGAAATTACATCTTCAGGCTTCATTACCTATCTGAACACCCTATCTTTGCAGTTACAACTGCCAGTCTTCTACTAAGAAATAAAGTCAACGCATTCTGTATTTCCTCACAGATTACCAACTATACTGAGCAAAAGATGGCAGGAAGCAAAACAGAAAAATTAGAGAGATATTGAAACAAACTGTCCACACTGCTCATTTATAGGCAACTTAATGCATAAGCCGCTTTCTGTGAGTGTAGCACAAGAGTGAAAAAAAAATTCCAAAATAACAACTCCCAGCTGATCGCGTACCAGAGGAGCTCGGGGCTATCTCACTCTGACAAGCTTTATGATGGCTTTTCCATCAACCTGCTCTTCACCTGCATAGCAATAAAGCAGCCATTGGGACAGACACTAACTAAAAAATTTGTTCAAGTCTTGCTCAGGGTTGCTGGAACAAGGGCTCACAGAACATCACAGTGGAGACAGTTTTACCATGAAAAACAAATTTGGCACTAATATGAAATATCTGACAGTTTGGAGTCTAAAACTTAATCAGTTTTGAAGGTCTATGCTCTATGAAAAGTAATTGTTAAGACACAAGCAAAATAATTCAATGAACTGGAATCCAGAGCTTCAAATTTTTTTTTTTTTTTGAAAATATTTCATTCTCTTTTAGGCTTGAAAACAGTTTGAACAACTGGCTTTTACTAAGTGTAATTTAGTAAACAAAGCATGTTACCTTGTGAATTAAAACTACTCAAAATAAAATCTACTGTGACCACAATTCATATTAACATGGCAAGCTCTTACAGAGTGCCTTTTAAAGGAAAGAAATATATTCCTTGTGTGTTCAAGTGTAGAGCCATAAACCATATGAGTCCCTATTTATTTCAAATTTCCCATGATGCCATTTACTTCAGCTTTTAACCTTTTATGTGACATTGAGCTATTTTACAATCATAAAATAGTAGAAAAAACGACCTGTTAATTTGAAAGGGACACATTACAACATCTCTCCCTGGCACTATAATATTTTAATTTCTTTTTTCAAGGCAAACCAGTTGGAAAGTGACCATCTGCTAGTCTGTTAGTACCATTCAAGCAAAGTAATGCACGAAATGTCCTCCTTTCCCGGCAAGAATAGGACCATTAACTGAAAGGGATTTCGGATACCATCATGCGAGTTTAACAGACTGATTCACAACAAAATAAAATCTCTATTTCTTTAATTATTGTTGAATATACTGACCACAAAGATGACACAAAAATGGTGCCATTCAGTGTAGCACAAGAAATCTGAACATTTTAAAGAAAGAAATTAATAGTACTAAGTCTCTTATGAAAATTATGTTCTTCTATTTTCAGCATTAAGTTAAATGCCAGAATACTTCTACAAGTAGAGCTCTATTTCTCACCTCAAAATATACAATGTGCTTCGAACAGTGGGTAAGTTTTCAATATCACTTAAGGTTTTGAATATTTCAAAACAGTTGATAACAGCAGCAGAAGAGGAAACTCGACAAGCCCTCCAGGCTGATAAATATAGAACTTTTTGGATGAGTAGAGCTCAATGGAGCTATAATCTTGGCTGGCACCTGTACATGATACTATAACACATACAGCTAGAACTGCAAGTTTGTGAGAATAAATTAAATTAAATTCACATTCATGTTAGCACTTTAGAAGATGTTGTCAGTACAACTTAGTATGCATGCAAACCACTGCACTTTTGAAAGTTTTACCCTAAAAGGTATCAAATAAGAGCATACTATCTCTAAAAGTTAAAAGAACTAGATATATTGGTCACATCTTAATGACCCTTTATTTCCATTATTTGTAACTGTATATTCTCACCATGTCTAAAGAAAATTAAGTTGAAACACAAAGTAATTGGACTTCAAATTTTTAAATTCTAGCAGAACTTTATCATACGTTGAATTGTGAAATACAGCAGATGTCAAACGCTATTATCAAAATGTACTCCATTGCTGCCTGCATTGCTGGAGGATATTTCACTTTAAAAGCTTTTTTCCTTCTTGCTCTTCCTGGTCTTCCTCTCCCCACCTAAAAGTAATCAAGTAATTCAGGAATTTATGATAGTAGTAAAATACTTGCTAAACATAACAGGCTTTCTCAGTTGTTTTTTGAAAAAAAAAAAAAAAGATCTTTTTGACTGCTATTAATGATGCAGTAACAGTATCAACTTACCCAATAAATAAGTCTTACTGCTTCCTTTATTTTTGTTTATAAATTTCATAATGGAAGTTTGGCACTTCAAACTGTGCATTTCTTGGGGAATACTGCACTTCAGGGACTGTTAAAGTCACTCTGCCTTCAGCCTTTATCATGCTACACGAGGTATAATAAACACTGAGAAATGCGCTGCCTATTGTGTGCCTTGTTATAAAGCTCACGTCCAGCAATTCTCCTGTCCTTTCTGCTTGAATTTCCGTTACTTCCAAGCCATTTTCAGACATGTTCTCACCAAGCCTAACTGATTCAGAGCAAATTCAGACGACAGACTGATGTCGAGCAGTACAGGCTCAAGTTATACAAGTCTCATTCACACAGCTAAAAACAATCCTACTGCATACTACATGAAGTCACAATTGGCCCTTTTCAGCTAAGTATTCCCACTACTTTGTAAGGAATCTCTTGGACTTTCAATGCTGCTGAGTCTTCCCAATCAACACATATTATCAAGCTTAACCTAAGCAAGCAGTAGACATTGAGTCATGACTTTCTCAGAATTCAGAATATACTTTTAACGGAACTTCAGGGAAGGCTGTATATGTCAGATGTGTAACTTCTTCACCGAAGTATGAGATAATTTGGTGCTGTCTTGCAAGGTGCAGAGAAAAGTTCTAGTGAAATAATAAACTACAAAAGAGAATAGAGCAATCCTCCAGTTATACATGGATGCCATCTAGGAATTTAAAAGCAGCTTTACCTACAGTTGCTTTACTTCTTGGACTGAATAATTCAGATTTCCAGGGAAGGCCAGATGACACTTATCTTGCCTTGAAGACATAACTGTTAATGCTCTGAGTGGTTTTAATTCTCATAGCAAAAGCTAGGCATACACATAAATATGTATTTATTTGCTGTTATTCTAATTTTGTTCATAAACATCAATAGTTGATCAGCTGAAAAATGTGTGCAATTTTGAAAGGCTTTTGAAAACATCCACGTCTGACTTGACCTTACGACCATTTTCTCCTTCAGGCAAACCAGTATTATAACCAGAACAACACAAGAGGATGAACATTGTTGGGGAGCTGCTCACTGTGCCTGTCATACCCCGTTAATGCAACTTTGATTTGCCTTTGTTCTGACAGTAGCAAACAGCTGCTTGTAAATGAGCCACAGTCCCTGGGCTGCCTCCCATTATTCCACACTTTTGTTTGACAAGGTCACTTGCTGTGGGGATTTTGGGGAGAAAGAGTGTGCAGCCTATAGAATTAGAGTTAAACCACAGGCAACCCAGCTTGAATGCTCTTATTTTTTTTTTTTTCATAGCACCAGCAAAGCAAGAATAACAAAGAGAAAATCTTTTGCTCTGTGAGCAAGTCAAACTTTTATTTTTCCCTGTGTTGATTTCATAATCCTAAAACTATCTTATAAAAAGCAAGTCATGTTTTCATAAATCCCCTTTCATTCAAATCTTAACATAATTCATATAAAAGATGTATTTAATTACAAAATAGGATTAACAAAAACAGATTAATATTTCTTCTTCATCTATTACTACAATTCATTATGAGACAATAGAAAGCTACGTAACTAGCAGCAACTCTGACAAACACTGCAGAAATGCTAAGAAACAATCTGAAAGATTTATGCCAGTTTCCACAGGAAATTGATTTCTTTTTGATAGGAACTGAGACAGACTGGTCTTCCAGAAAGAAAAGCGTCTCATAAGCAAATTACTTCTATGATAGCTGCCTATTTAAGACTAGGAGACATTTATTTGACTTGGAAGTTTTACAGTGTTATAGCGTTGAATTAAACTGTAAAATCAGTATGCAAAGGCATTTAGATACTATCTTGTGCTATCGGATCACCCTGAAACATTCGTCTCCCATTTTGACCTGTGATCTTAAAGACAGTGAAAGCTGTCATTTAGGACAGCCTGCTTCTTTGTGCTTTTGAAGCCACGCATAAGCAAGGAATAGGTAGCAAATATTCAAAGGGATGGCGGATACTATGGGAGGAGACAGCTAGTGGCAGTTTTCAATCACAGATGAATTAGTGCAGAGTGCTTTCAAAATTTACAAGTGAAGAAAGAAGAGGTTCTAACTTTAAAAATGTCTTTCAGACTCCTGAAGGAGGCTCACTGAAAACAATGAATGGAAATCAGTCCAAAAACCTTCCACAGCAGCCAACTGTGCTATTCCAAGGGGACAGTCCCAATTGTTCAGATTTTTATCTCGTCAGCCCAAAAAGTAGCTCAGCTCTTCCTGATCTTAATTGTTTGTTTCCTACTTTTTTGTTAAGCCACTGGAAGAAATAATGTATTAATCACAAAGGCATCCACATTAAAAGAAAGTTACTGACATTTCTGTAATCTTTGTTTTAATTTCTAAGGCTAGTGGTGTTCTCAACAAAAAAGCAGACTACTGTCGGGTAAATTTACACATCTTTCCCAGACAGAAGATTTACAACCTCAGGATAGGCAGTCTTCTAGTCTCTACCCTCTTTCAGAGGATCCAGCTTAAAAATCTGACTTTCCACCAGAAATGCTTCCAAAGTTATCTCTGCAGAGACTCATCTTTCCAAGTTTCGGTTGGAAGGAACTCGTCATTGTCAAAAAGCAGTTACAAAGAACACAGTTTGTGACATACCTGAAATACTCTAACTTTAACTAATTACACTCAAATTATCAATTGCTAACAAATAGTCAACAATAGTGAAGTTTAATGATAATTTGTGATGACAACACTCACTTTCCAATAAAGCATGCTGAAAACATTCTGGTAGCCGACTGTTGGAGTGCAGGACAGGAGGTTTTTAGCCTCATTTGTATTCAAAGACAGGCAAATCACTAAAACTCATTTACATCCTTCCATCTTTCTTAGTGCATGTCAACAGCAGGTGGTCTATCGATAGTACCTTTGAAATAAGTAGGTGGTTTAAATTGCCTTCAAATTTCAGTAAAAACCCTGAATTATAGAATAGACCTTGAGTCTTAACTTTCCTGTTTTCTTTGTGTGGGCTGTAATAGAACATGAATAAGTACAGCACTTACTTTGTTCATATTTTAATCTACATTAAAAAAATAAATTTTATACTTAAACCTAGTCACCTTAATCTTGAATGTTAGACACAATCACCTCAGAAATTTTCAAAGGTTTGAATAAAATCCTCAACAGAATGGATTTCTATGAATGATTTTTTTTTTTTCCCCTAAATGCACACATTTTTAGGATAAGCAGATGAAGACTGACTCTTGGATGCATGTGTTTAAGTCTTCCTGCTGCTAGCCCATTGGAAACTACTACTCTGAATAGATTACGTTCACTACACACTTTCAGGGACATATGTCTTCTATTTTTCTTTGTGGCACTGTGACTATTCCAAAAAGCCAGTTTAAAAAACACAAATGTCTGTTGTCAATCAGGACCAATTTCTGATGAAGTGAGAAGAAACACTGCCTAAGACAGGAATCAAGGACATCTTCACGCCCAAAAGAATACAGAGCCAGCAGTAAGCAACATCATAAATGTGTTTATACAAAACTAGAATAGATTAAAGTAACTAAAACCAGCATTTGGTTGTTTTTCCTCTGTGATGTTTGCTTTCACGTTCTGACAACTCCCTCAGAATTTCTGTGAAATGCAGCGTCCATCAAAATTAATACTTTGATGTCTGGTTTCAAACTTCTATAAAGAATGCTGTCTTTTGAAAGCAAACACAGAGGTCAGTAATAACTCCCTAGACAGTACAGATTATAGCAAATTAGTTTCCACATTTTGGAAAATAGGCATAGAAAGGATAATACAATGTTCCAGTATCCCTGAAAGACTAAGCTGGGGTCAGGGTCCACAAATTCACTGTAACATGAGAGTGCCTGTTTACTACTGCTTCTGGCCTCAGTTAAGTGTTAGTAAAAATGAACGTGCATTATTCTCATTTCCATATCTGAATAACATTTGATTGCTTATAAACACTTATCTGGTTGAACAGAGGGTTCTTTTTCGATGCAAAGAGATGTCAGGATGCTGAAGGTGCCCCGTATGCTACAAAGCATAGGGGAGCCTGTACTTCACAAGGAGTTAAAGATTGTTTAAAGACCAGGACAGTCATTAAGCTGTATTTACTGTCTAGACAGGAATAACTCCACCTAACCATTCCCAAAGGTTGTTAGCATTTCTAAAAATTAAGCAGCAGCAGGAAAAGGTTAAGATCAACTTACTAATTAAGTTACACGCACAGAAATCTGGAGAAGAGAAGGGAATGTAAATCTGACATCCCCCAGTCTGAGTACTAGCCCTCAAATATGGTGGTTGTTTTTTGTTTATTTTTTTCCCCATGAAGGGAAACTTTAAGATCAAGTGCCTTGCTGCAAGGCTGATCCCTAGTCACAGGGCTGCACAAAAGCCCTATCAGCTTGAAACAGACAAAAGAAACCCCTTGGAGTTTATTTAAATCGCTAGTAGACAGAGGCAGCGTTCTAATTCTATTCCCGTGCTGTAAATCTCCTGCCTGCCTTTAAGTTTAATAAATACATTCTCAAACACATTCTCGGATCCTTTTTGCCTTTTGCTCTTAAAAGGTGAGTTCAAGATAAACCACCGAACAATGAAGCATGTTCCTCCCCTAAATTATGATGTTAATTTTGTAATAAAGGCAGAGATTTAGGTCACTTCCACAGTGCTTAGCCAAATCCCTAGGGTACTTGATAGGAAAACAGAACTCCACCAAGTTCCACTGGAAGCCATCAAGATAAAAGAGATCCCTCCCAGTGACAAGTGTTCCTCAGACACTCCTTTGGAAGTGGAGAGACGGGATTGTCCCAGACATCCCTCAGACTCCCAGAATGGACAGAAGCTTTTCTGCACTCAGAAATGTGGAAATCTAGAGGAAAGCTCAGAGGTATTTGGTTCCCATTGCCACACATTGCTCCTATGTATGACATGAAATATCATTCGTGAAATTTACATATTGGAAATAAGAACAGTCTGTTGATGCAATAATTATTGAATCTCTAGCCAAGAATAACTGCATGAACAAAGAATAGATGACAAGTACAGCTATTGCCATCCATATCTTTGGAAAAGCAGAATGGATTAATGTAAATCAAGTTTCTTTGAATCACTTAACTTTAACTTGCTGTTTAATTCAAAGTTCAGTAATTAAATCATCAGAAAGAAATCTATATTTAAAGAATCAATTTATTCTGATCTACATCTATTTGTATTATTAAAGAAACCATGTCTCAGTGATTGATAATCAGACATTGATAAACATCGATTTTACACTGCTTTCGCACTTCCATTTGCCAATTACTAGATTCATTACTCTTCTTTTGTTACACTAGAATAGGTAAGTCAGTCTTCTTTTTTAATTAAATGAATATCAAATTCTTAAGCTTATTTGTATGTTGAACCTTTTGGGAAGAAAAAAACTAGAATTCAAATAAGGGTGCACCCTTTCAATTGTAGTGTACTACTGCCATTTAAATTATCTG
>JAOWBP010004015.1:14054358-14088605 GCA_028571105.1 Tragopan temminckii
CAAGAAACGGCTGATCTGACTTTTCACTGAGGCCATTACAGGATGAAAAGATCAGTTTCCCAGATGTCTATTCATGTCTGGACTGGGGAACCTATTATAATGAAAATCAGAGTTAAAAGGTCTGGGGCCTTACCTGGCCTGAAGGTATTCTCTGAAAATCCTGTTTTTCCTGGTCTAGGAGTCACCTACAGAAGTGACCCCTTGAACAAGGTAAATGAGTTTTTCAGAGGACTGACATAAATTCCTATGCATGAGATGCTATTTGGTCTTTGCTATTTATCCATTTCCTTTCGTCTAATGTGCTTTAGCAGAATCAAGAGCTGGAAAATGCTACCATCATAGTCTCCCCATGAGTACATTTTAGGGGTACCTAAACTAGGACATCAAAAGAAGATTAAGGAAATAGTTTCAGAGTTAATTTAATCCACCATAAAACTGTGCTGACATAGGAAGGGTGAACCCTACATTCTCCTCATCACCTTTCAGCCCTTCACCCCATCCTCACAGACCAGGAATCCCACAGTAGACTAGGAAAAGGGTCAGAATCACCAGCAGGATTTGAAACACTTGTGTCCCCAAAACCCATGAAGCAAAGTGACCAATGCTACTGATGCATTTCAAGTAAACTCTAGTTCTCAGGAATGAGCCAGATGATTCCACCTCTAAAATCAGATACAGATTTAAATTAGAGTTAATTGATTGAAAAAATTATTTGAGAAGTTAATTGTTCTCAGAGCTTGCTGAATTGCTGCCTACAAACTCAGAGACAGAAAACAACACAGATTAAGCACATGGAGAAAGTTTAAATTAATTTTAGGGAGCTGGAACCAATTATCATGAACATTTATTCTGCATTAGATTGGCACAAACAGAAACATGCACTGCCAATAGTTTAGATATGCAAAAGGGAGAGAAAGAGAGATCTAACCCATTATATCAAAACCTATACACTGATTTTAAGGCAGTCTGATTTTGACTGGGTAACTGCATGCTTGGGTATTGTTCCAGATACACTCCTTTTATGACTACAAATAATTTCCTACCTACATATATGTAAAATTTATCTGATATTTGCTACCATTTTGGAACCCGCTGAGTGTTTAGTCAAAACTGTTCATCTATGAATACATATTTTATGCAACAGATGCCAGAGGAAATGACTCAACATTAAGTGATTAAATTTATTTTTAAAATAATGTTTCCTTCAGCATCTTTAGTTTGAGAAAAAAGGACCCCTGGATGCTCAGAGTTCCAGTACTTACTCCCTCTACAATTTAGGGCAAGTAACTTGACCCTTCCATGATTTATTCATCTATAAAACAGAGAAACACTAATGAAACAGCAATAGAAGTTTACAATTCATAAGATGTTCTGAAGACACCGTGCAATACAAAGATGTAATACACTTTCCCACATGCTCTCTTAAGCTTTCAAGTAACTTTCCTATTTTCCTTTTTAAATTTCTCTGTAATTTTTACTTTTCTAGTTAAAAAATCTGCTTAGAAGCAGGTTATTAACACAAAACCAGGTTTTAGTAGGGGGAAGATAAAACAGAGTGGATGCACCTAGCTGTTCTTTCCTATTATCATAGTTGTGTTTTTTCCTCCAGCAAGTTATGCAGAAAATATCAGAGAAACGGGGAAAATGAATATGCCACCTAATGAGTTGGTGTGGTCTAAGGTGAGCTGTGTAGCTGAGCAAACCTGCTGAGTTAGCCACACATAGTAAGCTTTACCCATACAGCAATCCAGATCCCTGACAAGACCCCTGAATACCTCTCTGAGATTGGGCAGCAGTATCAGCGCAAGTACACCGGGGGATGCATGCAGCTGGGATGGGAGCAACAAGAAGTTATGTTTAACTCAGTATAATGTGTGCACTACATAGATTTGACTTCTGTTTGGTTAGTCTTCATAATTTAAAAAATGGCAGAGACAAATCCATTGATTTATATGGAAGCTCTTCTCATTCAAGTGAAGGGCTTGAATTTTCAAGAGTTTTTTAAAACAACTAATTTCTTCCTGATTGAAATGGAAGTTAGGCACCGAACAGATTCAGAACTACACCTGTAACTGTCAGCTTTGCCTCACATGTTAACTAGACATATTAGCTTGAACAGTTTTATTCCTACTCGAAGTGATAATGAAATGACAATTTTTTCTAGCTGTTGAAACACAAACTTCTTTTTTTCTCTTGGTAACACCACAAACCAGTTAGGGTATTAAAATAAATGAAAGAGAAGTAGACAGATATATGGATTTGTTTTCACACAGCCATTGGAGAATTAACCTTGAAAACCACCTAGGAACCTTTAAATATGCTTTAGGATTGATAATAATGCTTCTAGATACACTTAAGATCATTTTATTTTTTTTAAACAAAAATAATCATATAGCAGTGTATACACATCACACATGAATCTAGAGATCACAGGAGACATTTTCAAGCTAGTTTAAAAAAAATTCTGTTGATTTGATAGATTGTCATTACTGATCAAACATGCATTTCTCTATTTTATTTTATTTTTTTAAACACCTCATATTCTGTTTTAAAAAGTGCATCATTAGTTTAGACATTAGGAAAAAGCTTTTCACTCAGAAGGTGGTGACACACAGGAACAGGCTGCCCACAATGGTATTCAAGGCCACACTTGATGTGGCTCTGGGCAGCCTGCTCTAGCAGTCTGTGACCCTGCCCACAGCAGTGGCATTGAAATTAGATAGCATCCCAACCTCTACGGAGTGCTGGAGGTGAGGTTGCACTGCGCAGAGCTGTGGGACAACCCCTCCCACCTCCTGCAGGCAGTGCTGGGCCTGGTGCACCCCAAGGTAAGTCGGCCCTTTGGCTGCCAGGGCACAATGCTGCTCAGATTCAACTTGCTCTTAAGGTGCTATATAAACATTCCCAAGTGCCAGGAAATAGTAACTTGCAAACCAGAGGCAAGAAATAAAGCATGCATGAAGGTGCAGCTACTCTAAAACCTATATATACATATATTACTTAAATGCTCATGAATTTTGGATTGTATAGAAGGGCTATGAATGAAAACTAACTTCCAGGAGAACTGTAGAAAAACACAAGGAGAAATCATAAAGAAACACTTGCTCATAGTAAGGAATGTATCTCTTCTATAAACAGCGCACAGTAAAACTAAAATGGCGATTGGGCGACACCAACATTTCTGAAGTTTCTTTGGACGTATTTTAATAAATGTCTGGTAAACTTAACAGTCTGAATTGCTGGACACTGTATTAGAAGTCTTCTTTTACCATTTCACATTGAAACCACAGTCATACTAAGACTAAAACAAATTCTTAAAGAATGAGAAAACATAATCGGTTCTGCTAGTGATTAAGTCTAGCTGAAAAAGAACATGTGAGGCAAATGCTTCAGAAAGCCTGCCCTTTTGTATAAACAACAGATCAAAGAGGCATTAGTAAAATTATATAATCCTGTTAAACTGGATCCTGAAAAAGGAGTACTGAAAGGCAATTTAGCCTCTACCGCTTCCTTAAACCACCACTTTTTATTTATTTTGACTTGCAGATCTTTTCAACACTCTTCTAGTACGTACATACTTCCCTTCTCCTAAAGTCACAAGACAGAACAATTAATATTTTTTAATCAAAAAGCCCAACAACATTAAAAAAACACACATTTTTCTTAAGTCTGAGAAACAGCTGTCTTCAGCTTTTCACTGACAAATTTTATAAAGAGAAAAATTCTCTCAAATTTGCCTCTTGCTTTTCACTGAAGACTTGAAAAAAATCTATACACAGATGGACAGAGATTTTTCACACGTTGCTCACACTGCACTGTCACCATAGGACCACCTGCAATCTTGCAATGCCCATACAGGTGTTCTCAAAAACACCTGGGTAAGCTGTTTGCCCAAGGACTATGTACTGGAGATAAGAGATAATTAGCAAATGAAACTATTCCTAGCATTCCTCCTTCAACATTAAGTGCAGAGCTGCAGCAGCAAGCTGGCACCTGGTAAAGGGAAACACTAGATGTGATCATTTCAATTTACACATTCAGCACTACATCCCATATGCTTGTCAATGTGAAAGTGTCAGTGATAACAGAGATACCCTAAGAAAACGCTCTGTTGAAATGCTGACGTGAAGTTTTTATGTATGAAGCAGACCTTCTCCTCTGGACCATCTGTAACTTTCTCTTTTTTGCCATGAGGCATGTGCTAGCCATAAAATCTTTTCATTAAAAAATAAAAATAAAATTATGTTTGACTTTAAAGAGAAAATTATAAGCTTTTAAACATCCATAAACTGAGTATATGTACTTAAGTATCATTCATATGAACACACTACTTGCTAAGCAAGAAAAATCTGCTCAGCAGGAGAAGTTTACTGCAATCAAATATAGCAGAATTTTTAACAATACTTCAAAATTAAAGAAAAATATCTGGCACTGTGATTTTATAACTATATAAATTTAACTAAACCATGGCAAAATATGAAAGTATCTCTGACTCTGAGGTATATTTTTTCATGCCAATGTTCTGCACACATCTAAAACTCACAGGTGTTCTTCCAAAATTGTCTCTTATGATTTCATAATGAGGAATTCCTTAAGTATAACAAAAGTAGGAAACCTGTGAGATAAACGATGTGTTTGCTGAGTTAGAGAATCATTTAAGGATAAGCAAGACAATGCAGAGAGGCTAAATGGTTTCCTCTGCACAGTGATGTTTGTGAAGTGGGGCAGAACATCAGAAAAGGCTGATGGTGAAAAACAGGATGACAAAGTTTACAAGGCCATGATGTTGGCTCAGCATACTTTTTAAATGATCTGAAAATGGGGTGAGAAGTCTCCTCCATAATAATTTCCTCTAGAAGTCTACAAAAGAGAACAAGTTTATGATCACAGTAATGAACTCAAAAGCCTTAAGATAAATACTTTTTTTATATCCCAAGTTTTAACTGAGCAATTTAATTGAGCAATGAGTCAGGATAAATCTGCTAGGACTCACTGACAGTGGATAATTAAGAAACATCCCCTGTAAGCAGACTACTTTACGTATTTTACTATTTTGGTACTTTCCTCTGAAGCTTCACATACTGACTACCTGTAACACTACAACACAATGGAAAGCACAACAACAATAGCAGGGAGGCAAATTCTCAGACTGCAGCAAGTGAAGATAAGCCCAAATGCAGCAACCATAAACACAAAAACAAACAACAACAACAAAAAAACTGCTTACCCTTAGAAGGCATCAGCTACACAAGAATCTCCAGCAAGATACCTTTGCTGCCTCTGCCAACCCTTAAATGAGGTCTGGGAAGGTCCTGACTCCATCCCTTCCAGTCACTCAGGGGCACTGCATGCACCTGAGTTCCTCTGGATTGGTCCTGCCTTCCCACCAGGTGCTCAATCACTGTTTCAAACTGTGGCTTAGCATTTCCACTACACTTACCAGAGAAAGAAAACAAACCTGAACTAGAAAGACCAAACATACGATTAAGTAATTTACAGTTCCTGTAAAAGTGTAAACACTCTTAAAATCCCTAGAGAAGATTTGAATGGACTACCTAATATGAGAAATGAGTCCTCTGGAAAGATACTGTTTTTCTCTTTGGGGTTGAGAGCAGATGCATTTCTGCTGAAATCCACCTAATAGAACCCTTGTAAAACCAAAAGCCAATCTTTGCCTTCACTGCTTAAAACACTTGCAGACAAGCTGGAATTATCCTTTGCCATCTTCATAATTAAATCAAGGAGATTCATGCTCTAGATACACTGACATAGATGACAGAGACTCATGAAGTAACATTAATTGTGTTAACTCAGTCAAATCAGTACTAGATTGTAACAAAAACTGACACGTTTTGGACTTGTTTTTTCCCCCAAAAATAACATACCTATTCCTCTGGCACAGTGGTTTCCCAAGCACCAGTGGACACACAGGTCTTAGTCAGGTTTTACCTACCCAAAGGCAGAGCACAGTGACAGGTCTGCCATGACATATACTTCTGCCACTCTGATTACAGGGTGATGTGTGGTAGAAGGGTACATGGCCCTAAAAGCAGAACCAAGTGCCTTCTGCCAGTCCTGCACTCCGTCAGCCCATCTCTGGACACAGGTGTTAGAGCCAGCACAACCAGATGAAGACAATGTAGGCCAGCTGGCCCCACAGATTGGGTCATGCCCAAAAGACTGATTGTGCCCCACCTGCGTAGCTGTTCAGGGACAGATGTTCTCCTGCCCCAGCATGCAAAGCACCCACAGCCTTGCCTTTCAAAGTCTTGCAAAGGCACACTACACTGCCTTTTGCAAACGTCTTCTGGTAATTAAATCTTAATAATTCTGCTTTGGAAAGCAAACACCTGACACAGAAAAGCTGTGCACATCTCCACATGCTCCAGAGACTTTCCTAAATAATTTGTCAGCAGTACTAATTAAAAGTGTGTAGTGTTAATATGTTAACATCAGATATATGAGCAGAAATACGTATTTACCACAGAAAATTGGAATTTGCTGGGGGAGGCAAGAGATGCACGTGGATCTGTTATTGTGTGAAAACATATTTCAATTGTTTTCACAAAAAAGTATGTAGGTTGCTCTGAAAGTAATGCCTCCTATTTATTTCCACCAGAAATTACAACAGATACAAAGAGCACAATAACACCATTTGATAGAGCAAACTGTCAGCTACAAAATACCATTTTTGAACACAGTCACCACCATTAGCTATGCATTTTTACCAGCAATGAACAAGAGCCAGATGTCAGACTTGTAAAAATCTGCTGTCTGGAATGTGGCTTCTCTTTCACATTGATGTCACCACCACTGAAATGGCACCGCCCATCACCTCACTATGCTGCACCCACTGTTTCATCTCCACAAATGTTCAGCAAGCATCAACAAATGTCAATGGGTGCCATTTTTTCCTGCACAGAAGAATTCAATGACACCCCTTTGCTTCACACGTACTTTCACGTCAGACACCATTCTGTCTGACTGTCCCTCTGCTGCCATCTGTTGCATGGTAGCAAAATGTAATTGGGTGCTGATGGAAAGGTTCAGCCTCTGCCATACCAGCACCATCTGCCTCTGACATCATGGGCCAACATAATAAAATATGAGGCAGTACTTTCAGAGCAGTCCTCAGATTTATTTGAGATCTATGAATTACTGTTACACATTATAGCCATTATGATTTGTACGCTTTTTTTTTTTTTTCCTTTAAAAGAGCATCAAAGCCTTATTCTGACTTCATTAGAGCTCCTTCAAGTTCTCCTAAATATAAAGTACACAGTAAACAACTACTGTGTTCTCTGAAAGTCTCTGACTACAAGGTCTAGATGTATATTCAAAAGACAGGCAAATCCAAAAGCTCTAGCAAGGGACTTAGCAGCTCAGGCTGCGGACATGCTGTAGCGTTGTCTGTCCTCCTGAGTCAGCAGAATAAGCATTCCCTTAACCTTCAGTACTCTGGTTGACAAAACCAAGCACACGTCTGTGAAAAACCCAGAGAAAACCAAACCTAAGCACTCCATATCTGGTGATGTTAATCTGCCATCATCAGAGACACCTACCCAGGTTGCAGATTTAATTTACAAGGCATGACTTTATTTATGAATATTCAGGGAAAAAAAGAGAAATTTCATGTGACCATACACAGACACTTTTTAAAAGCACCTTTTTTTTTTTTTTTTTTTTTAAATATTTCACTACCTTTAAGATCAAACTATGTACATAATTTGTTACATTCTTAGGTAACAAGCTTCTAGAAATGGTCACCTCATGCAGACAAAAGTAAGGCACCACAAAAATGTGAAATCACTTCTTACTGATATATCTACTGTTACTACTCTTGATAATCATTTGCTTCTAAGCGGTTCACTAATATGAAAATAATAAAACACTGTCAAGATGCAAACGCACAAAAATTCTCAAAATCTTCAATCTTCAATAAGCTCGTGTCATTTTTTCATTGTGTCATCTGAAACAATTCATTGGGTCTTATCAGAGAAGAGTTTCAATTTTCTATCATTCCATTTTAACTTGCCTCATCAGTTGAACAAAAGTACTTCATGTAAAAGGATTCCTCTAGTTGCCTTAGCTACAAATCCCTGCAGTATTGTATAATTGAAATCTACTCACGTAAGTTAAGAATAATTAGGACCCCAAATTAAGTCAAACACAAAGTTAATTCAAATAGTCAGCTGCTGTCATTTAAATGGTTACATGGTTTTATTGCTGCTTAACATCTCTGAATGCTTTTAAGTGTACACTTATGCTGTTGTTGTCATGATTTGATCTCTTATTCCAAGCGGAAATATCAAGAGCATAAATGTTGGTCAGATCACAAACATTTGCACTTACATCAAAGACTTTTCTCAGTAAAATTTTTCTCCATTATTGTCACTATTGGAAAATAAATAAAAATGTCAAAAAAAGACTTTAAAAGAATGGAAACAGATAAGGACAAAATTAGAATTACTGAATCTGTTACAAATGGCATTAATACAACAAAAAACATTTCATAGCAACTATTCAGAAAGTCTCTTCACTTCAAAAAAATGTTTCTAAAGAGAAGGAAACATAGAAGTACTGTAAAATGGATCCACAATAAGCCCAGGAGCTAGAAAATAATGTACCCAAGAGATGAAGTTGTGTATAGCTGGTGTTGCCACAACTGAAAACTACTGATTTAACAGTACGAAATTTAAAATACCTTACATAGCAACTTAATTGCTATACTTTGTACTTAACAGAACAATTGTTCTATTGTTAGATAGCAGTGCAACTGGTAAAGAAAAACACCGGTGGTTAGATGCATTTCTTGACAGTTCTTCGGCCAGCACTTAGTTTATACTGCAGAACAAAACACTGCAGAACAAAACCCTTCAAGAGATTTCATACTGGTTGACTTCCAAACTTCTGTATTCTGAATTTTCTTAAAATGTATTTCCATAGCATGCTTTATAAAAAGATACATGTCTTTATGCTCCTATAAAGACACTGAAGAACCGAAGTTATTGATTACTGAGTGGGATTTGAATTGAAGGCCTAGAACAACTGTTTATGTATGATATGCTACACTAACATTTTTTTTCCCTCAGTTGGAACATCAATACATGAAGTGATGCTTTGTGGACACAATCCATCTTTACAGGTAATAATCCACATCACAAACCATCCAATTACTCTCTAGTACTTTCCATGCTTCACTCTTCATGCATGCCAACTTTATCTACTGCAAATTAAATGATGCAACAGAGTAAGCAGCAAGCTATTCTCTTCTGTTCACTAAAGGCATATTTATCTTGAAGCCACTAAAAAGTATGTTAAGTTCTGAGCCACAAAACCACATTTTTCCATTAGACTTACAATGGTGGATGTTAGCAGTGGTGCAAAATAAACTGACTTTATTCTTGAAGTAACAACAACAATAATCTTAAAAAAAGAAAAAGAAAGACAATACTAAAGGCAATTGCTTAAGTTAGAGAAAAAAACTGGGACAGCTCAATGGGGAGAAACGGGAGACAGTAATGTGAAGCACGTTGGAAGATCAATCTACATGCATAGTCAAACAGGATCAGTGGCTAACAGGCAGGTCTGACTCAAACTAGTTAAGATGATTAAAAAGTGATATTAAGATGATTAAAAGTGATATGAAATAGCACTGAAGTCTTTAAAAAGAAAACATTTCTCATTGCTTTTTCAACTAAAACGTAGCAGATAGAAGAAACTGGTTTCAGTGTCAACTTCCTATCATATTTCCTAAATGTATTACTGAACTAAAATTAAACATTAATTGTACCTTCTAGTAGGATGGAATAAAACTATCTAACTCCTGAGAGAGACATCAAAATCCCTGATAATGGTGAACAAAAGAAGACAGCTCTCCTTCCATCGTCAAGATCCCTCATAAAACTCGCTCAGTGCTGTAACCAACAGCTGAAAATTATGAGGTCCCTTTGGATTTCTCATATGTATGTGTTGCTCAGGCAACAGACCAAAAAAAAAAAAATCATTTTGCTTCCAAACTAGTCTCCCTCACAACACTTCATACACCAAGAAAACATCAGTGATTATTACACTAGTATAAATCAAGAAAACAAAAAGAAGTATTCCCAATTACCTAAACTTGTCCCATATTCCATGCGACCATAAATACACACACGCATTTGAACAGGTTGCCTTAATGTCAGTGGGGCATGGATGAATTATCTCCATGACTGAAGGAAGCAAAGATCTACCAACAGAGCAACATTCATAAAGCTCTATTTCTTTACACTTCAAAAGAAAGCCAGGAGGTGGAGATTACAGAAACACAAAGAGTTTTAGCACAGTTCGGTTTTGAAAGTCACTGGAGTAGTTCAGGACTCTTTCTGGAAGGGCAGAAATTTGAGATAGCTTTCAGTAAAAGGATTCTTTCAGCTCCTATCTATTAGGAAGAACATTACAAATGTCAATCCAAACAAAGCATCATTGGATAGACTACTGTTAGGTATAAAAGTTAGTAAAACTGGAGCTGATCCAGCTTTATCAACTTATCAAATTTGAAATGATTAATAATAATAAAAAACCTGCAATAAGATCTTAACCATATAAGCCCATAGTACTATGGAAAATGTAAAACACCACAAAATCATTTAAGAATCTTTACTATATACATGCTTGCTTCATTTCCTTATCTTCCTTTCTTCTCATCTTATACTCAGACAGTACATAATAAAATAAAGCATGAAAGAAGGCGCGTACATGAAAGTTATATTAGAGCTGAGAATCTGAATGAATTTCTTATTGCAATACTCTCATTCTAAATAATTTGCTGCTGTTACAGCACTTACATTTTAATTTAAACAGAAGTATAAAATGAATTATTTTTCCATACTATTTATTCAGATACCACAACAACAGATCTACGTGCTAGTATAAAATCCATGTGTTTACAAAATTTGGGAAAGCATATTAAATCCAGAATTTTTATACTTAATGATAATTTTTGATAACACCATCAGAAGGACTGTAAATCTAATAAGAAATTCAACACTGAGGAATTCACTGATATGAGATGCATCAGGTATTTACACCTCTGTTTTGTACTATGACTTCAAAGTACAATATAAAGAAAAGCAATGTCATGAAAGCTATATAAAAAACCTGATTTCCAAAACAAAAAGCATTCTTTCCACTTAACACAAAACAAAAGTGAAAATAATTAAAATAGAGGACTTTAAAAAATATAACTGGTAATAAAAATAAATAACGTATTTTGCATATTTAGTTAATAGAGTACTAAGAAGCCTAGAAGTTTTTTAAACTATATCCAAACTGCACTACTGTCTTCTTGGAAAGGTATCTTAATAAACTGATCCAAAAATATAACCAGATTTTTGTATTAAAAGGGAAGAAAAATTCCCTTAGGCAACTGCATTGGTCCAGGTTAGCTGAAGTCAAGTCAATTCCCTCTCACTGTAGTGGTGAGTGGCACCGCTGGCCTTGCCTTCTGAGTCTCCAGAAGGTTACTGCAATGAAAGATAGTGAACTGGTTTAATAGCTTAGAGGGCTCTGAAAATACAACATCTGTTCCTAGCAGAAACGTGCTGCTTTTCTACAGTTTTAAACGGTACAATGTTCCTTTCCTCTTCTGAATACTGAGCTTGAAATGATGACAAATCTCCCCTTCACAAAGGAGAACATTTTTAAGTGACTGAGAAAAGGACAATAGAACTATTATTAATCAAACAAAATTTAAGGGGGGAAAAATATAAAATTACTAAAACCCTTACATTAACATTTCCTAGAAAATTCTCTAGAAAAGACAGCACAATATTTAAAAAAAAAGCATTTTTCTCCAAGGTTCTTCTACATTTTAAACAGTGGCAGTATTGCTCTGTTTTGAAAAATATAAGGTTATAGCACAGGATCCTGCAGATCTCTCTGCTCAGGGAACATATGAAAGGATAATTCACTGCCAGTACATTAAAGAATCTCTGGCTTTTCCAGACAGTCTGTCAGTTCCTGTTATCTGAAAATGCACTTGAAAAGTTTAACAGTTATTTTTCCTTAAGAAGAAATCTCATCTCATTGTTTGGATCAATTTCCTTTTTAGAAGATATGTTGTGCCTGCACCTCCCTCAGGAAAAGGAAAAGAGTCGTAGGCAGTATGAATCAGAATATTCCAGTGGAAACCTGCACGATATCCCAGCTTCTTTCACACGTATTTTCTTCTAAGCAATCTACATTAACCAATCAAGAAAAAAAAAAGAATTGCTAAAGAATGTTAGGTATACATTATAGAAACGGAGACAGAACTGAGCTGTGCATTAAGATGAGCTATCAAAGGACTGGCAATAATCTCACAGCTCCACCGTGCTGATTCACAACTCCACTAAACCAAGCAGCCGCCTGTGTCCCACAGCCTTCATCGTGCTAAGCTCTACAGCCAGGAATCAAATCAGTGATCCTGTTTGCTCTTGTGTGACTCTGTAATGGGCGTCACCCCTTGCAGAATCCACTAATTAACAGAAGTTGATTTCTTCTCAGAGTATGAGACTTTGAATTTTTATACTGAGCAAAGTCCAAATACTACTTCTTTATACGTGAGTGCAAAAACAGAGGTGTTCCTATCATTTGTTGACTACTTGTGACCTGCGCCTACAATATGCAGTCTGAGTGGTTTTATAGGAAGCTGAAGGTTTGAAGCAATACAGTAAAATACCGAATAACTTCGTAGTGGCCCAATGCACGATATCTGCATTTAGTATGTATTTTCTTTAGTGAATGCACTAGCAATGCACTAGCACTGGATATACACTTAAAACCGCTTCCAGTTGAATACTTAGCTCCTTGGCTGGCATAAATGGAATTTACAGGAATTATTATTCTCAGAGTAATGTTAATTAAAATGTACATTCAAAAGCGAAGACAGGCTGGATTCTTTTTAAACAACACTAATGCAGTTTAAGAAAACAGAATGAAACAGATAATGAAAGCACGATGCTTCTTGCTCTGGACAAAGCACAGATAATAATTCATAATAAAATGAATTAAAATTATATTAAACCTTGATTAAAATAAAATGCAAGAAAAGAAAAACTATTTCAGTGTTTTGCAAATGTTTGTGCTTCTCAAACAGAAGAGTATTAAGTATATATACACGTCCAAAATCAGCAGAAAAGGTGGACTTGTAAGCCAGTAAAGCCTAAAATAGTTTAACTTGTACTGCACAAAAAACAATTTTAATCATAATGTTTAGCTCTGACACCTATTTTTTGATATGCATATTAGTGTATCTGTCTTAACTTGCTTGAAGAGAAACCAATAGTATATATAATAAGCTTTTTATTCTGTTTTGCTATGGAAACAAGGCATGTGTGATCCCACTATCTCTGACTTTCTGTATTTTCTCAGATAATTTTTAACGTGTTGCATGATTTCACCTAATTGGAATGAAGAAAAAAATAAAGACAGACTTGGTGTCAAAAGTTAATTCCTTTCTTGCAATTGTAAGGCAACAGAGAAATAACGAAGAGGAGTCAGCTAAGCAGGGCAGCTGTGGACAGCACTGACCTTCCAAAGAAAGAGCCTTGTGCAGCCTCAGCCTTGTCTCCCTGAGCAATCATCCAGGACATGAGGCCACACTTCACCCAACCACCTGTCTACGTCTAATTCAAGCTACTTTTCAAGACTGCCCTCTCAATCTGCCTTTTCTAATAAAGCCATAGTTTTAAAGACAAACCTATAACAGAATATGCTAGGAAAAAAAAGGAAAGAAAAACATTCTGAAATAATGTCAATATTCAAGGTCATTACTTCAGCTTTTAATCCCCTTTTCATGCTTCTCCTCTTTTCCTTGTTTAGGGCTGCAATGCTTGCTGTTGATGGTAATAATGTTTTCCAAGTCTCTACACAAGAATATTGACCTGTTGTAGACCAGTGTACCAGCAGTATATAATAACTTGGTGCTGTTCTCCTCCCAGCTGCCAGTGCTTGTCTGTTCCAAGTTCATTTCACCTGAAGGGAGAGACTGCTTCAAAAGCAACCTCACTTGGACCACTCTATCCAGGGGGGGAAAAAAAAAAGCAAAACCAAAAGCTTTTCAACTGAAAATATGATTTTTATTTAGATAGGTGACACTAAAATAAAACTGTAGCCTTCCTGTGATCATGGGTGCTTGCTAATTCCCCAGAGAGTTAAAGTTAAGGTGCTGTGAGAGTAATGAAGTCTTTATCTTGATTGAAAAATATTTTATTATGTGAACAAATGAATCACTGGTCCACACCCAAAGTTTTTTTCCTTTCTTCCCCTCTCTCTACAGCAACATTAAAATGTAACAGCAGGGAATTCAGCCAGGTTTCATCTCCCACACCTACTGCAACAACTTGCATACACACAAAAGATTTTTACTGAAAGAAAACTAAGTTCCAAGTGAGAGTTAAAGATTTTCTTATTTCTAGCAAAAGTTAGATGCTCTTATTTTAACCTTTGTTCATGTTCGTACTTCCAGGCATGAAGTGCTACTAAAGCACGTTACACTTGGCATCACTTATTACTGAAGCAGAAGGCAATGTAATCTTGTGAGAAAGTGTAATAATGCGGTATTCATTTTGCTTCTGTGGCTGGAAGCCAACTCTATATTAATATTCATTTTCAGTATACAGAGCCACAATATTTCATTTATTTTAAGAATTTACAATTAATTTGGTATGATTCTGTTATCTGCTCCCAATTTCCTTCCCTGTTTCTTTTAGCTGAAAAAGCAGCTCTCGTACAGACTTTAGAAAAGTAAATTCACAACTGAAGCATCAAAAGATTGCTACTGGCTACTAAAAGCAAGAAAAAACAGGGACAGAACAAAATGAACTTGAAATATTACAGATGACAATGAAAATTAGCTTTCTGCAAATAGAAAAAAAAAAAATCAATCTGCAGAAGTTCTCAGTTGACTTTTTCCTTTCCAAACTCAGCTGATAAAATGCTACCTGCAGTATGCTGTTTGCTACGGTTGCTAAACCAGAGTAAGTAAATTGTTAATCTTCTTTTCCTTTCTGTTTTCAGGAGTTTTCAACCACCGCACAGCATTAAACTGCAAGTAGTCTGGTGAGTCTTTCTAAAATGCAATTGCTGTAAATCCCTATATCTGGTACAGTAACAGATAAAACCTTAGCATTTTAAAGTATAAATAAGTACCTCTAATTCCTGCACACTAGTACATTTAAAATTATCACACATTACCAACTAACCAGTCTTTCATAAAGTTAATAATTCTCCCGATACGCATTTATCTTCCCTACCTGCCTAAAGAGACTGAAAGGTAGCATACCTTCCAGCTGGGACTTTTCTTACAGAAGTGAGATTCTACTCAAGACTACAGACTTGGCAGACATCAAGAGAGCAAGCAGTACAGCAGGTACCAAATCAGGAGGCACGATCAGTGAGGAAATCATGCAAGAGCTGCAGTATGCCTTTTGAAGGCAGTTTTCTAATAGTATCCTAGCAATGCTTAGGAAGAAATAGGGGAAGTAGGAGAAACTGACTGTGGAAGCAATTTAAATGAAATTAGATTTCATTCCAGAAACCTTCAGAAAGACTCTTAATATGTACTCATGGCTATGTTCATTTTATTTTATAAAATAACACATAAATATATATATAAGAACAATATATTTTAGCAATGCTTGTCTGTCAAGATCCAAGTTTTAGTCTGGAATAGATGCTAGGAAATTACACAGTAAATGTGAAAGACCTTATACAATATTTATATTTTTAACCTTTAGTTTTACCATTTTTAGGGACTAGATCTTTTGTGTTTATATAGATTTGGGAGAAAAGAGAGGGGGAGGCTCAGCAGCTTTCCTGAAGCATCTCTAAAAATTCAGCCTTAAAATTCAGAGAATTTTAACAGTCTGTATGCGTCTGCTTTAAAAGATGGTGAGATCACACCACAGATGCACCAAAGCAGCCTATATTTTATATACCAATTACTGAATAATGTAAGAAGGCATAGAAGTACTATTTTATTACCAAACCAGAATTTTCACCTGCAATCTAGTAAAATAAAATGATTACAACCAGAAATAGCCTCAAGTTTCTTACAAATATTCATCATTAGAAATTCAAAAACCAGGTTTCCCTGATCATTCATTCATGCTGCTCTGGCTATTACTAAGTGGGAGGACTATAAGAACAGCTGGGAAGACAGACTAATTAAATAAAATGGAGTTTATGAAGTTTTCTTTAAAAAGGTTTTTTCTTCCTCATCTCCTTAATTGAACAGCTATTTTAAACAGTACATTTGATAGCAGTGAAGTATTTTTTTTAAGCAAAATTTTTTTTTAAATAGATGCTATTCCTGTATGAACTATTTCCTGAAATTAAACATGCATAGCTCTGATCTTAATGAAGTGAGTGCTGTTTTATTTCCACCCTGCCAAATTAGAAAAGCAAAATAGGTATTTCATTTGCACTATTTAGTCATTATATATCACATTTAACATAGTATACATTGTTCACAAATAGCACAATGAGAACAGAAAAATGAAAGATAAATAGATGAATTCAAAGATAAGGAATCTACCAACCAAGGAGATTAATACTGTCTCTTCAGTTGCCTGAACTTTACAGTTACAGCATACCACATTGTATCAAAACAAGAACAAAAAAGTTTTGTTTTTTTTTTTAAAGAGAATAATTTTGAATCTTATAAATTCAACGTAGAAACTGACACATATACTCTTAGTTTAAAATCCTAAAATGTTAAGTCACCTAACCAAAATTAATTGTACAGACCATTCATCTCATTTCCAAATGTAAGCATAAAATAAACTAAAGCTTACCTTCAGTACACTGCAGGAAGCTGATAATGAGCAGGAACCAAAAACTTTGCATTCTGCAACCAGAAGACACCATTATTGATCCCTGTAAGAATTTTCTTTGTATTCCTTAATGAATCCAGTCATAAAAGCCCAGCATCATCGAAACCAGTGGTCTGCATTATTCATCTTCATATCTGGAGGAGAGGATTTGGAAAAAAAAAATAAAAGAAAGCTCATCAATAGCTGAAACACCAATAATTTGGAATACCAAATTTTACTTGACATGAAGACAGAAATGTTAATAAAAACTGGCATGACACCTGTACTGTAGCAGAGAATTTGGCAGGTTTGTGGGCTCTAATCTCTGAAGGTCAGTCATCGTTAAACAGAATGCCAAATAATGATACATGCTAAAGCTGAAAGTAGGAATGTTATTGATGTACATGCACTTAGACGCATGAAAAAAAGAGACTATTTACTCTTAATGTAATGTATTGGATTTGTTGATGTCTAGGTGAAGCTTTTCTCAATCTTCCAAATCTAACAAAACCAGCACTTTCCTACCTCAAAGAAAAGCAATAAAATTAAGTGCAGGGCAACTCCGTACACCCAGTGATTCACAGCACACAGGGAGCAGCTGAGCTGTGCAGCAGCAGCACCGCTGCAGGACTGCCCGCCACGCCTACGGTGCTCCCTGCTGCGATGCACAACATCCTCGAACAAATAACAGCAACTCTGCTGACAAAAGCGGTTCGGTTAGGAAGCATCGTTGGGATACTACAGTCTAGTGGATCCTTACACGACGAGCATCTACAGAGAACAGGAAACAATGAGCAATGCACTACCATCATTAGCTTCTGACAAGATTTGTCTCTGTGAAGAATGAAACAAGCTGCTCCTGTGAACTATGCCCAAAGAAGGAATTCTTAAAACTATCACTCACATTTGAAAAATAAAATTATAGCTGAGCACCCATGTACTTCCTCGCCCCCATCTCACTACCAAGGTGATGCTATGCTCCAACTACTATAGTTAATGTGGGAAGCTACACAGAATATGTATAAAATCAGTATAAAAGTATAAATCATTTTTAAGTGCAAAAACGGTTCTGTATACAAATACACAGAACGACACTCGGAGAATGACTGCACGTAGCAGCAATTACAGCTCCAAAGAGCTGCATCTGGCGCCACGCTGGCTTGGTCTCTCCAAGACTGGTAACAGGACTGCTCTTCCATGTGTGGACACATTTCTGCAATATCTGAAGTTAACATTAGTTTATAAACAGACGGCAAAGACTGTGCCAACGCTTATGAAAATGTAACTGGTAGGATCCAAGAGCCACTTGTGAGTCTTATGAGTACTGGAACGTGTTTATGGCTTTAAAAATACATTCACTCTTTTGCCAAAAAGAATTGGAAAGGATGAGAAGCACACAATCCCAGGGAAAGAAATTCTATGCAGATCGTTTTCAGAAGTCTAACTCCTTTTGTATTAGTCAATCTTACTATTAATCAAGGATAAGTTTGTTCCCTGAGAGCACAGACAGCAACAAGACTGATACTTCTTTCCCCAAGGACAGAAATATGAGAATTAAAAAAAATAACAAAATACATTATGGAATAATTTCTCCAGCTGTAAATGAAGGCGAGAGAAGAGGATATCACTGAACAGCAAAGTAGGCTTTTTTGCTTGGCTCCTATGTAAGAGGAGCAGTGCCGCTCAGTGCAGGCATCCCCCTCGCAGTGTACAAGCATGCTTGTGATTTCACACAGGAAAATGAAAGGGAACTGACATCTGAGGGCCACCGATTTATGTTTATTTACACATAAAAACAAACCCTTTTTCCAATTTCCAACTACAAGTAGGTGCTTCTCAATGGCAGGTGCTTTTACCCACACATATCTGAACAAACAGCATGCAACAGCAAGCAGGTGTGTCAGGGCAGGCCAGCCAGAGGGTTCTCCTTGGCACAGTCCCGTGTGCCTGCAGGTAAAAGCTGCACCCTCAACACAGAGGGTGAGACACCAGCTGTTACAGGACAACCAGAAGCAGTCATGAAGAGACTCATATTGTATCTCTAGACTTTTCACACTGGGCTGAGAGCATTTTGCAACTGAAAAAAATACACATCTAAAAATCTGCAAAGGATGCGCTGCATTCAGCAGAAATTACGACAACAAAAACAAGCAAACCCACCATGCCTGAAGATAGTTTGGCTAAAGCTTGGGAACAACCGGAATTATTTTTTAACCAGTAGCACTCAAAGGAAAAAATCACAGAACTACTTCACAGACGCTACAGACTAATCAGTATAAATTCAGTAAGCAATCAGAATAATCCAAGAGAATAAATGAGGAACAATAATGGCTATATCTGAAACTGCCAGTCTCCTGATTGCTCCCAGGCTGACCAGAAGATTTTGACTTCCTGAGACTCCATTTTTAGCATAATTTCCACAACATGCAGCTGCATTCCCAGATTCTGAGATATCTTCCTTCACCTTCAGGTGGATAGTGACATACCTGTACTTTAGCATCCTTCATCTCACTGCATCTTGTGGTTTCTGTATCTGGGAGGAGTATGGGAGCATTGTGTTAAAAACAAAAGCAAAAATCACAGCAGCACCAGAGGCATCTAACATCTTTCCAGGAAACAGCTGCAAAATTCACAGCAAAGACTTGCTTTTTTATTCTGTTATTTGTTTCTTCTGACCTTGTAAACTGACTAACTATTCTAATAAGAAATGTTTCTGAAAGCATATTGATGTTTTTGTCGTATCAAAATCAGCAAAAACTATTCAACTAGGAATAAATGCAAATTATTTTTAGGACAAACGTATGTACTTTGTACAATGTATTGTTCTCTCTAGATTGCTGTAGCATACAGACATAAAATTCAACTCAGCATGCTGCTACAAAAAGAATTCAAAATAAACTAACCTGCCTGTAACCAATGACACGTTTTTCTAAAAAAGCAAAAATAAATTTGTCAATGTTTTAAAGCAGAGGCAACAGGTTTTAGTTTTGCTTTTTCTTACTAAAAATTAACAACTTCCCAATGAACAATTTGTAATGCAACCTACCTACTTGAGAAGCTCTCTGTGCCTTCAAACAAATGTGCACTGCTACCATCCTGGACCAGCTATTTATCAACATAGCAAAGACTAACCCTGAGAAAGGTACCCAGACATGAGCTGGAGCCAAAGCCCACTTTGACTCCAGACGCTGCCGTCACTCGTGTCTTCCTGACTATGCATCTGTCAGAGATACGGAGGCTGTCAGTGGAACCTAACAACAACAAATCCCAAACCAAACAAGAAGGACCAGGAAAACCCATATTAAGTTACTTCTTTGTAAACAGAAGAAGTAGACAATGGCAAGCGGCTATCCTGCGCAAATAACTTATTTCCCCTCAGACCTTAATAAACCTTTTCTCTGGATCACTGACTGCTCGGGCTTGTGGGTGGAGCAGAGAGAGACTCCCTAGAGGAAAAGGTTGCTTGAATTTCAGAGAGCAATAAAAGCTGCCCAGAAAATTTCAGTTGTAACTTAAATCCCTACCTCTGGGCCATGCTGTGGTCTCTCACAGGAAAACAAAAAGAAGACTGCTGCTAACAGAAAGGCTCACTTTGTTAAGTTCCTTTGCATATGTGCTGTTAAAGGAGGCTAGATCAGTAATGGTAGAGTTGATGTTCAGACCTGCACACTGCAAAGGTACTGGGCATCTTTTAATACTGTATCCATAAGCCGTGCTCTAAGTCCCCAACATCTTAGCACCTGGCCTTGCTGCCTTGTTCCTCAACACTTCTAAAACTTCTTACAGACAAAACAGTGTTGCAGAATACTTGCCACTGCCAGCCAGCTCCCTCCCCACAAGCTTGCTCTCAAGAGCACCCCAGAGATAAGAGAAAGCTGCTTCAAGCATACTCCTCGAAATACTTTCATCTTAGAAGAGAAAGACCTCTAAAGGACTGCTGCTTCCCAACTCTACTCTGTTTAACCTTCCCAAGAGTTTATTTTCAAAAGCCAAAAAAAGGGTCTTTTAAGAGCTTCCGGACAACTGACACAGCATGCTCAAGAGCTGCCTTTCCCCTCCAGTTTCAAGTTTTTAAGGCAATTAAGCCAAACAGGACTGCAGAGATGTCTCCAGCTAAGCAAGTATGTTTTCCTCTAGCTAAAAGTCTTTCAGACTAACAGTGATGTATTTCACAATGTAGCATTTAATTTTCCAAATGGTCTTAGAAACTGTGGAGTGCTTGCAATCTTAGTTAAGCTCTAACGTCTCTATTACACAAATAAGAATTACACTAGCTTTACTGACAATGATGCACAGCGAAGCAAGGAATGGCAGCCACAGCCATACAGCTCATACATGCTGAGCACAGACCAGGCAGTGCTCCTTATAAATCCTGTATGACCTACCTTGCCACACATGCAGCACTCCCACCGCCTTTCATAACCCAGTTTATGAAACAAAGTAATTCTGTAATATATCTGAGACACTCTGCAGTGGAAAGGAGGGGGAAGAGGAGGCATATGTGAGTAGATATATATTCATACATTATAATAAACTGCACTGTCTCCTGAGAAATCATATGTCCATGTGCCTTCCCATCATGAGGCCTTCCCAATTAAAAAAAGTTAAACTTCTTGTAGTCTGTAACATGAGAATTCAATTAGTGCAGCGTGATTAGTAAAAGCTTCTAAGCTACACTAGTAAAATACTAGAATGAGACTATGATCCAAGATACATACACTACACAGACTTACAAGAGCTAGGTCTAGTTTGTTACACTTAACATACTTACAGATATATACAATTAGTTAGTCCCAAATTCTCAATAAGGTTATTAATGTAAGTCAACTTTTGAATAATTTTTACATTAGTGCTACAGTACCAGATAGCATAAAATTTTCAAAACTTTGAGATCTTGGAAAAACAAAACACTGAGGTCAAGCAAGACCCCGTATTGCTTTAGTTAGTGTATCTGTGGCAGCTATGATAAAGACTCAATACCTGATCAGTTCCAATTAAACAAGTCACATATTGAGAAAAGAAAGGAAAGGCTAAATCTGCCATTAAGCAACACTTATTTTCCATTAAAAGCAACTCAATGCTAAAAATGTACCAGTGCCTTATCTTCCACTCTGTATTCAACAGCTCCCGTTAATTAACATTTTGAACACTGGATTTTTAACCCAAAACAACTCTTTCCAAGCTGCAATAATGAACAAGACTTGCCCAAGATCACCCAATCTTAAAACAAAAACAGTGATTTCTATGCATTCAGCTGCCTTGTGCTCTGAAGTGAGATCTCCACGCTGGAGGAAAGCCTGAAATAGTGTGCAATAAACAGATGTATCCTAAACTTAGAATGAACACAAAAATGCCCACCCTCACCATTCTGGGTTCCCAGCTAATGAGAACAGCAGATTACCCAAAACATGAGACCTACCTATGCAAGACTGGACACTAAACAGTGCACTGACATGACTTTAACAGTGCAACACAAGAATTCAGTGCATCAGTACACCACAGCTCAATGGTCTACCTCATTCAATCACAGAGAAAATAAATAGGATTTAAGAGGAAGAGATGAAGATTTTTCTTTCTCATTCAGCCCAGCTTGGACTCACTCTTGTGCTTTACAGACATGCTACCCAAGTTCCATTCTGAACAAGGCTGCTTTGCCCTGTCTTGTTAACACAGGATAAAGCTTGGACACTCTAGGGAGTTTTCATTCAATAAGCCAGCAAAGTAAACCTTTGCTAGCACTAATAAGAATGGCTTTTTTTGGCTCCAGGCACTCTCCTTTTGCCAAGACTCAATTTCTCTTTTTGCCTTTGCTAAATGCTCCTGAATAGGAGGGGAGTAGGGGTGTCGCTCAATCCTCATTACAAATTTCCTGTATTTCATTTGAATTGAGGTGGTCTGATTGAGCAGTACCATGCCAGCTCAAACAGCTAAGGTAAAACCTTTTTTTAACACTGCTGCCCTCTGTGTCATGAGATCTTCCTGGGGTCTCTGAGATAAATCCCCAGTATCCAAAGAGCGGGAGAGGGAAAGAGATGCTGTAAGTCAATTACAACCCTTATCGGCTGTAATATCTGAGTGTCACGCTGAGCATGTTAAATATGCTGATCGCTTTGGACACCAGAGGCACAGTCTGAGGCTGCTTGCCCTTCTCTTCATTAAACTGTAAAACAAATAGCTCTCATTTTCAAACCTGCGTAGTACAGACTTTATGGGCATCAAAAATAAACAAGAAAATAATGAATAGCTATAAAAAACACACAGAGAACCCTATGACAATCTGAAAGCAGTAATCGTAACAGCTGAAGAAAATTCAAAGGCTTTTCAAACTACTCACAAAAGAGAGATCCTCAAAATAATCTATTTATATTAAAAGATATCATTCCTTTCTCATGAAAAAAAATCACTGCACTAACATCAACCAAAGACACCACAGTCTTGTAAGACAGTAAACTGTTTGCTGACAGCCTTGACAAGGCTTTGCAAAGGCCCGTATTTCTTAAAGTTGTTATGCCACTTAGCCGATCTCTTCCCCGGCCCCATCCAGCATTTTTCACAGCAGAGAGCTTGTCTGAAGTGGAAGTAGACTGACAAAGCTAACCAATGTGGAAGCGAGTTGGGGCAGCAGTCTAACAGGCCCCAACAGACCTCAGGCCTGTGTGGTCAAGTACTGGGGCAGCAGGGGGCCTTCCAACCTTCCATTGCTGGGCACCAGCAGAGAACTGGGCTCAGATACACTTTGCACAGCTGACATGGAGGCGGAACACGCTCATTAGATTCTCAGATTGCCATGAGCAACATGCATTTGGCTTACTAACTTCTAAAATCAAGCTGTGGTCTCGTGTGGACAAGAACATGGAATTTTAACTGAGGCTAAGGGAGTTGTTCAGCTCCAGTACATGGTAACTGGTTTTTGTCATGTGCACGTATCTGCAAATCTCTATTTGGGAGCACCAGCCCCCTGAAACGACTGCATTTCTGTGTATACACCAAAGAATACCATCATGATTAATAAAGGCCTGCAATAGCATCCATTTTAAAGCACCCTATTTTCTATCAGTGGTACTTAAGATTAGCGTATACAGTCTGTATTCAATATAAATGATACTGTCCAAGTTTTGAAAAGAAGTGTGTGGACAGCAAAGTCACTTTTGATTACTTTTAAAAATTCTGTCAAAATCTTTTGATGTCACCATAGAAATATCAACTCATCCAGAAGTAAAAAATATTTATCATTTTTTCAAAATCAGAAGCAGGTGGTAGATAAATATGTACACAGTGCAGTAGGTGTAATTTGCGGTATATTTTATGCTTACAGAGGAATGTGGTTCCAATGTCAACATCTGTGAGACCCTGGCCTAATCACTGTGCAGCGAAATATGAAACAAAATCAATGGTGGCACATAAGATGTAATCTCCGCTGTGTTTGGCTCACTGCACTGAATCTGTGACTCATAAATCACTGTTACTTGCCATTCAGTGAATCAATATTCAGATTCCCTCTTGGTCTATATGTATGACCACTAAATGAAATAATAATGACCAAAATCTGTCACATATTAGGTTATCAATATTACCAAAAAGGATTTCTTGGGAGCAATGAGGTAATCCAGGATAAAATATATCAGACGAGTTTGCAAAGAAGTGTGAAAAAGCCTCTGGCTAAATAGAGACAGTAGGAGAAAGGTACTTTCAAATATCTTTTCTTTCATCATTTTCTCAAGTATTAGCCTTTACAATAGCATCACAATAGTGCATTTGCTGTAAGACTATTTCAACGATACATACTTACAATTAAGTTTTAAAGCATGCTGTACTTAAGAACTGTTCTCCTTTCAAATATCCCCTTCTTAATATATTACTAGCTTTGTTTGTGTTTTGTGTAATATGTTAATCAGTTTTGGTTGTTTGCCTTTTTATTTATTTATTTATTTTCAAATCAGCAGCCTGACAGTCAAAAGCTCCAGAAGTCTACATATTAGTTCCAAAAAAAGCCAACAACAAACACTTCATAATGTCTTATCTCTCACGTATGTGACAAACCATTTAGTCATTAAAAGGTGACAGAGAAATCTGCGAAGTGCTGCGTACAATTATCTCCAAATCACAGCCATGAGCCATTGCATTATCAAAATCTGAAATGTTGACAACAGAAGAGAGAAAGAAATTGCAGACGGCTCAACTATGTCATCTTTGAAAGAAATATCAACCAAGAAAGGTCTTCCAACTATTTTCTAAATACATCTGAAATTCCCCAGGTAAGCAGGATTTACAGGTAGAAATGTCTCTGAACTTACATAACCCTTTGGAAGACTTACACATGCATAAAGCAAACACTGGCAGAAGACATACTAGATTTTTTTTAAAATGCAAGTGGCACTTAAAATTAGGAAGCTTAAATCTCAAAACCCATGAAATAAAAATAATCAACTCTTTTCTTTCACTCATAATTAGCTTTCCTAATACATATACACAGCAAAATCAAGAAAAGAAATAATGACTCAAAAGTCAAATATGCCAGTGCTGTGTGGACAGCACTAATGCTTTCTTGCATCTATACACAAATACACAAATGCTCTGCCCAACTATTGCTCACATATCACCGAGACTGCATGAAAGATACGCAATGGGTGTGGGTTACCATTGAATCTTCAGTATCTTAACAAAAAGTCCTTGCTTCTGCAAATAAATGAAGAGCCCATCTCTGCTACTGGTTCTACAAAGCTACTTAATGGCACAACCATAGTTAAAAGTATTTTATTGTACAATTTAATGAGCAATGAGCATTTAGATGACTATTCTTCACTGAGCTAGGCAGCTGGATGAATACCAGTCACTGAATTGAGGTAAACCATGGGCATTTTTATTTATTTGAACTATAATGGGAAAATACAAAGCTATATCAGTCAACTTTTAAATTCCCTTTGTAAAAACGCTAAGTTGAAAAACTACAATGATTAAACTCAGAGGAGTTACAAGCAAAAAGAACTCTAAATGATAATTCGACAGAAAAGTTCCTACTGCCTGCACATACCACTCTTTAAAACTGGCACATCTCCCTAGCTTCTTACGTAGTATTTCCTCTTCACTGTGAAGGAAGAGAAAAATGTATTTTGGAAATAGTGAAGGTCTGGGCCATGCACTGTGAAAAGGGAACTGTGAAGTGATATATTCTCATCATTAAACAAAATGGAATGTAGGTCATCTCCAGCACCGATGTAACAGCCACAGCAAGTGTTTGAGGATACAGGATCACTCAGTCACTTTCACTCAAATAATTTTGTAAAAGAATGAATGGAAAATTATTCAGTAGAGTGAAAGAAAACATTACATGTTTAATACACTTTTATATACATATATATGTATAATATAAATATATAAAATATGTATTTCATATTCCACACATCAGCAGTAAAGTTAGAGCATCAAATGAACACATACCCTCTAATGTTACGTAGCTTTATCTAGCAGACTAAGAACTGTCACACGTTTACAGTTTCTTGTAAATAATGCAGGTCTCGTTAGCTCAACGTGACAGACATCTCTACTTCAAAAAAAATATTGTTTTTTCTTTAATTGGGTTAGGTTACGGTTTTAAATGATAGCTTATTTAGCCTTTCCTGATTACAAACATTTGATGGCTTTTATCTATCGTTTTTTACTAGAAAAGAAAGATAATTCTTTTTTTTTTTTTAATGAAATTTTGCTCTTTGTATGTTCTCTGCTCCAGTTCATGAACTCTAAGTATAACTAAAAAGAAAAAAAAAAGGTCTACGTTTGTCTATCGACAATATTTATAAGTGAACAGAGTGAAAAGATTACAAAATTTGAATATGAACATTATATTACGGTAGCAATAATCTAGGTGTTTTACTGGAAAGTGAAGTGGATTACTGTAAATGAAATTTTAAATGTCCTTTCCATTTTATAGATAACACAAAATGACTCTTTTCAAGTCTACAGCGATAAGGATACATGTGCCACATATTTAAATAGTGCCTTCACCCTATCCAACCCTGCTCATGAATTAATGATTCAGTGACATTAATACAAGAAGATAAATGATAAAGAGGTTACAGCACAAGGGCCAACCGTACACATATACCTCTTTTAGAACAGCTAATACCTCTCTGCCAATTACAGTTAAAACTTTTTAACAGTTTTCAATGGCATTTTTACAATCTAAATAGCAGCTTATGCACACACAATTTCACACAACTCAAGCTTAATAAATCTCCTGCTGCTACCAAACAATCATTCTGGGGGATTAAAGTGCAACATCTGCTAACATTAATAAGCATTTTACATAGCAATATGTATAAAAGCAGTTGTTATCAGTCTTCTGAAAAAGCTTCTAGACCGGTTTGGCATAAATTATACCTTCATCATGCAACTGATAACTTTAGCTTGTGGCAACAGTAAGGTAGCTATCTTGCTATATAGTGGAAAAAATCAACCAAATTGTATACTGACTGCAATTATCATTGAAAGTAGAACAATTTTCACAACATTCGAAATATAAAAACATATGTATGCAAAGAATTGCAGGGAAGAACATGGTAAAGTCCCATAATTTAAATACTTTAAGAAACTGAAGCTCCCACTCTGCTTCCAAGAGTCAATTTCTTTGCTAATACCAGTTATAACTTTTTAATCCACACTGGGCTTTTTTAATTTTCATTTGTATTTCCACCAAAGCAGAATCTACTGTGAAAGAAGACATGCCTTTCTAAGACATAAAATAAACATCAAAGGTTTTATTTAATTAGGAATTTCAGAATAAATTTTTAGGTAGAATTTGGCAAACGAGCATGCTTTGGAACCGAGAGCTGCGTAATGTCAGCTGGAGCCAAGAGCACAGTTGGCAAACACAGCAGAAACTTTTACATGCAGCCCTGCCAGTGCCTCTCAACCCCTGCAGCTCAGCTGTGGACAGCTGAATAGCAGAGCCTGCCAATCACCCTACTACACTCTGAATGAGACAGTCATACTCCAGCTGGTATTATCATTTGAGAGTATTGGCAATTTTCAAAATGCCTTAAAAAAAAAAAAAAAAGGGGGTTATTTCCAGATCACTTTGTAAGCCCTACATTCTTACTGTTTTTTTATAAATTGAAAAGAATCAATAACCAAATTTGCAATAATTGAAATTATAACACTTAAAACGACTTTGTCAAGATCACCTCGTTGCATGGACACATATGGGGCAGTATCAGCAAGCTCATTTCCTTCTTTCATTCAAAATGAAATTTGTATTGAAGTACCTAGAGATATGAGAGAGCAGCAAACTGGATCAAATAAGTATGAAGAATATATTTAATTTGCTTTTCTTTTTAATTAGCAACGAATCTCCCCAGATGCTTGCATTATGAATTGTTTAAACATGATTGTTTTAACATTATTTTTAAGTCAAAACATTGCTTTAAAAAATTATTATTATCATATTCTCCTGACATCTTCTACATTCTTATCTGACACGTTAAGAGAGAGATGAAAAAAATCGAAGTAGTAAGATACTAAAAACAGTAGCAATGCCTATGCTTGACAACTACCATTCAGGACCTGATGCTATCAGGTTTTAAAGTATCTGCAACCGGGGCTGAATTTAGAATTTAGGGACTGATGGAAAAGTGTACTTACAAAATGTAAGTACATTTAGTATTTTTTTTTTTTTTTTTTTGGACCAATGGTTTCTTTATGTTGAAGCCTGCACCTATAATTCCCACACACATTTCAAGGACAGGAATCCCTGTCACTGGAAGCAGTGCATGGGAATTAAGAGCCCAAATGCTTCAGCGTCACAAAGTCTTCCTTCGTAAAGACACTTGACTTTTAGATTAGCATTTTAAAATAAAAATAATGTTTAAATTACTTCTTGCTGCCTGTAAAAACACAGCTCTACATTAAAGTGACAAATTCGTACCCTTTCCGTTTAGCATAGTAAAGACAATGGTGGCACCAGGCTCTCGTTCAAGCCGTCACCATACATGCCCTCCCTGCCACATGCCAGGCTTCTCGCTACTACTCAGATTAGCTTTTGCCATTACATCTGTTTTAACACAAGAATCAGTGCTGAGGCAAAATCTAGACAACGTTTCTGCTCGAAGATGACTGAATATTAAATATGAAATTTAACAGGTTTTAATCATAGCAGTTTGTAAACAGTGTAATATAGATGTCTGCCCTAATTTAGTAAGATGGAGTTCTCGCATAACACTCATCAAACTGAGCACAAAGAAACCTGTTCTGGCATTTCACTAAATTAAAATCTTCAGTCCCCACAGCAAGAATGCACAAATTTAGATTTTATTAATACCTTAAATCAAACTCACTTTCATGCAAGGCAATTTACAAGTCATCTTGTCTTGTGATAGCAAAGAACAGAATGGGGTCTTAAACATATTTTTACCGCTACTTTGAAGATAGTCTAACCTTTAGGTCTGATCTTCTATTTATAAGAAAAATAGCAATTTCTTTGAAATGCAACAAATTCTTGCTTTCACAAATACATTTTTAAGCCTTCAGCTACCGCACCAACAGTGATAGGGAGGCTGACAGCACAACAGACAGGAGGTAAACTGAAGAACTGTTGTCCCCATTTAGAAAAACACAAGCCTTTTTACCAGTTTCTCATTCACCAAGCAATACGGTGAATGATAGCAATACCTAAGGATCACCGTATTTCACACCTTGCCCAAACATTTCTCATTGTTCAAAATCTAAACCCTTACTAAGCCACACCAGCCATAGCTACTCAGTAAGGCAAACCAATCTAAGCGGCACTCTACACTTTTAAACAATTTGACTTTGTAACATGAAATAATACTATCCAACCTCATCCATTGAAAGCACTTCAGCCTCAGATTATAAATCCAGCCCAGAAGGAAATCCCCATCAGACAGTCAACCACGAACTGAACGATTACTCACCAGTAGTCAGTGAGAGTCACACTGTGGGGTAACGTAAAGAGGAAAAGAGCAGAAAAGCAGAAAGGGAAGCAGGCAGAGCTCCAGGGAACTCCACCGCAGGTGGCAGCAGGAAAGCCAGAGAGCAGGTGGATGGGAAAGCCTGAGGGAGGCACTACATCCCAATGTCCTGGTCCTGTGGTGGCGGCAGAGGGGATGCACGAGGTGTGGCAGTGGCTGAGGGAGCACGAGGAGACTGACAGTGGTGTGGACACAAGCTGACAGTGAACACAGAGCACTCAGAGCTGTGCACAAAGCAAAGGATATGTGAGTGGGGAACGTAATGCCACCTCCTCCAAGTGGATTGCCAACAGCCCCACACTGCCCATAACCCAATACACAAGACCAAACTTAAGCGCAAGCCATGCTAACTGCAGCTGTGAGCTCTGTAATCCACGCAAAAAAGTCCTCCAGTCCACAGCAGAAGGCACGTATCTCTGTGAATGACAATTCAAAGATGTTACAGAGAAAGGCAACACTCACACCAAATGTTACCAGAGAGGCCACCATAAGCACACAAGGGGATGCACACTTATGCGTGCATATGCCTACACAAAAGGCTATGCGCCATTTTTCATTTTGAGCCCCATTCAGTAAACTATAATTATGAATTTTTTTTTCCATTTCCCTATTCGCTTACAGATACTAAGGTATAATTCATTAAACTGGTCATCTGCGACGAAAAGTACCAGAGCCCTTCTACTAAGGACCAAAATATCAATAATTCACATTGATTAAGAAACAGTATTTCAAGAGATGATTAACTTTGAAGAACAGAAAACATCACAGAAATATTTAAAATTGTACACAAACCTTAGAAACACAGAGCCTTTGAAATAAACTCATCTATGTCTCTCCTTGTCCTAGGTGAAGAAAAGTGGATCCCAGGAGCCACAGTCCACAGGACTAATCCCACAGCCCAACCAGCAGACGCTGCGGCACCGCTGCCCACATCACACCAGGGTACTACTGAATACTGAGCACTACGCTGTAATGCAAAAGGTTTGTCAGCACGGCTTGAGAATTTACTGGTTTTAAATCTGTTGCGTTGTAGTTTCCGTCTCCAGAAATAAGCATTCAGACATTCAGATGAAGTGAATGTCAATGAGCATGCCTGAGAACACACCGACTTAGGGGAAAAAAAATAAAAAGAACATAATAACCTACCAAGAAAAAAAAAAAAAACTTAAAATAGGATTATCCACTTAGGTGGTTCTAATTCCTGCACATTACTGAAAGTGCAGAGAATCCTGCACTTCGTCACCCAAGACCATCACTCAGGAGTCCCCAGGCAACCCATCCACAGCACCACAGAACTGATCCGTTCCAGCCACCGCGCGTGCACCTGTGGTTTCTGGGAAGAGAGCAAAGCAAACTAGTGCTTCCCATGAAACATGGGATAAAGTCTTCTGCTCAGAAGAGCTCTTATGGTTTCCATAGTAAACTTCATTTACATGAAGGCAGTATAAAGGTTCCCACATGAAAATGCATCTCTGGTATAATTACATTCTTGCAAGCAAGTTACTTTTCCTCCCACTTGCTATAGTTCTTAGGTGAAAGGAAAATATTGACAAAAACATGACATGAGGGGCACATAAGAAAACCACAAACTGAAAAGCATGAAACCACCAAGCCATTTACAACTTTTTTTTAGAACTTTAACTATTCCTTGCTATTGGGCAGGCGGCAATCAGCTACCAAGCATAAAACTCTCTTTAATTTATAGCCTAAGGGTTCCTTCCACGTTTAAAAGGAAGGAACATGTAAAGATATACAATGTCTTTCTAAGCCTGTCTATTCTTTGAAATGTCTTCATTAAAATGGAGATTTTGACTTTTTGACTGTGAATAACAGAAAAAGGACAAACCTGCGTTCGGAGTACCATCATCGGAAGACAGCTCACAGAAGACTTTGGCGTTTCATCTCAGATATTTTGTATCACTACGAATTTGTGGAGGAGAGGGAGAGGCAACGGGGCTATTTCAGTTCCTGACCATTAGCTGAATTAGCACCGATTGCAGCTTTGTTTTACTACAAAGCAACTGAAAGCACCTGGCTCTGCATTCAGATCTGCTTCACGGGAGGAGTCACACTTCCACAAAGACCTGAGGGGCAGCCATGACAGGACCGCCACTGCAGGCAAGGTGACAAGAGATAAGCATCATGCAATGTCATCAGAAAGCTCTCAATCACCAGCCCACAGGAAAAAAAAAAAAAAAAAAAAAAAAAAACCGCCTATTTTTAAAAAAGATTAAAAAATTTTTTACAAACCATTTTTATTAACTAACACTTTAAGAAAAAGACACCTTTTCAAGGGTCAAATGGACTCGACCAAAGAAACCACACATCTCAGAGTTCAGCACTGGGGAGCTACTTCTGTGTACCATTTGTGAATCAAAGAAAATTCCACAGAGCATAATTGGATGTATATATTAAATATTCTATGTATGTATTTTCTACATTTTAAAATTTGTTTTGGCAGTATGTAGTACTTTGAACAACACCTAAACCATAGTAACGGCTGAAAGAATGTAATTCTGGAGACATTCATCATATCTCTCGATTGTGCAGAAGTCATGAAAACACCTGAAAAAACTGCCTAAACACAGCACTGAAGAAACAATTTTTTCCAGTGTACCTAGTATTTTTCATAAAATCCCTACAGATGAGTTTTAATAATGTTAATACCACAGCTTTATTTGGTGCATTGATTATAACATAAATATCTTAGAAATAAGCATAAATACTATGTTGGCTCCTAGCCGATCTTTCATTTACTTGACTTTCCTTCAATTAACACACAGGAATTTCAATAAACAATAAATACATAAAACTATAACAAAAAAGTGTTCTTTCAGGTAAAGGTACTCTTTTTCATTTCATTCAGTGTTCCTGTGAAAAATAAACAAGGAGTAAGAAATTTACTGGTTTTAGACTCTTGGCAAGATAATGTATACAAAAATCAAGGCTGGACAAAGAATTAAGCTGAATATAATTGAAATATATCAAACTTTAAAATGACCATTAAATAGATAGGTAACAAAAACTGATTTCATTCTAAGACACTATATTCCCTAGATGATAATAATAATGAAAAAAAAAACTGAGTGGCTGAACAAGGAGGCTGAAAACAGTACTTTCTAATCCTGCTACTGTTCAAACACTGATATAAATATCACGATCACCAGAAATCGTATCACTAGAAGTGATGATGAGACAGGAATTGTGTGCAAGTGACAGAAGCATAAAGATGAATTTCATTCACAGGTATATTTTAAATGTTAGACTGCCTTTCTGCGCTCTGTTCGGCAGATTTTTCAGTCATAAGCCAAAAACTACTGATTACTTGCATTCAATTTGCCAAATACAAAACCTTTATTAGTCATAACAACGCTGCTGTTCCAGACAAAGAGATATATATAATAATAATAAAAAAGACAAAAAAAAAAAAAAAACCCACACTTATCCTTTCTCCAGGGTTAGTTGTCCAGGGGCAGTTAAGTATAACTTAGTGTGGCTTCATTTTTAATTCATACTATAAGTAAAATGACTACAGTGTGGATTTGTGCTTTGATTTATTGTCTCGTAAGCAGAAGAATTCTAATTTTAAGAAGCTATTCATTATGGGATTTGTACAGAAAGAAAAATGCATAGTCTTTATCTTACAGTTATATACATGCACTCTGTAAGTGGTTTAAGAAGAACAATTTAATCAAGCGGAATTCTGCATGTATTTTTTCCTTCTAAAATATTAGAAAACATTTTGTAGTGATAGAAATGTATAAAACAAATCTGCTTATTTGTAATACTTTAAGAAATTATAAAGAATTCTAACAATCAAAATATTGAAATAATTGCTTTACCTGTTATTGAATTTTTATGCATTTTTCTTCCTTCTGTTCCTATCTGCTTCCTAGTTAGCATCTACAAATCAAGCTCTGCTCTCAACAATTCATGCTCTTAAATGGGTTGGAGCTCCACGTTCATCAGGGGGTAACATTCATCCTTATGCATTTGCTTTTTACTTACAGACAAAAGAAACAATAGTTTTCCACAGCTCAGAATGAATGATGTAAAGCCAATCGAAGAACCTACAGGAGTTTTTCTAAAATTGAAAATGGTTTTTTTTTTCAGATCATAATTCTTGTTCTAAATATAACCTAAAAGCCAGAGCTCTACTTTTTTTTTTTTGTTGTTCTAGATGTGTAAATACAAGATGTATGAATTACGGAAGACATAAGTCATATAGTGCTATAACGGTTACAGAAATAACCAACTTCTGAATATTCAGTGCTGAATATGCAATTTTCAATCCCCAACTATTATCTAATAATCCACCAGAAAATGCTTAAATCTATGTGCAACACTTCTAAAAACACGCTGATAAAAAGTATTTATTGTCAAAAGAAACAGGAGCATTTAACCTCTTCTTTCTGGTAATCGATAACAA
>JAOWBP010004015.1:14088653-14098732 GCA_028571105.1 Tragopan temminckii
ATTTTCCTTATGATATTCTCAATAACATTTTTTCTCTAGCTTATTTCATTGTAGGAATATCATATATAATACACATAACATACACTGGGAAGTTCTTTACAACAATAATTGCCATCTACACATTTTCTTAAATTGGAATAACTCCAGTTATCATTCTTTTACAGCATACTAAGGAAGAAAGGTATGTTTGTTTATATGACCATTATTTACTGAAATGTCTCAAGGTAACATCTTAAAATATACTGCAGTTTAGCTACCCTTAGTCATTCTGTTGTTACGCTTAGCGCAGTTATTTGTAAATGCCAACACAATCTAATGTATTTTGTTCAGTCATACACTGTGTTTTTTTATTGATAAAACATAATTAGTTTTATTAAATGTGGCTTATATGTTGCTTCTGCAAAGTGAGTGAATATTAACATCTTTTTTTTCTAAACAGATGGAATTTTTTTAAGAATTAAGGAACAGCTTGAATGTCACTTGCATGAAAACTGTACAAGTATGACATTATTGTCATTTTTGTTGTTTGTAGCCATTTTTTAAAGTATTTAAGTTACTTATCACCATAAAAAAAAAACAGACCTGATGGAACAGAAAATGAGTTACATTACTGCTAAAATGAAGGAATATGACTTTATTCAAGTAGGCTCTTCAGTGTAGCAAGTAAATCATCATTGTTCTACCTTCCAAACACAAGGCTGTAGAAGAATGTATCTTAATCTCAGCTGTATTATTCTTACAGCAGAACTGGAGTTATATATACACATCTCGATTTTTGTACTGGACAGCAATTTCCACTGAACTAAATTTCTGAAATGCCCTTACCTCACAGGAAAAGGAAAAGACACGCTGTATAAAGAAAGATCATGTCCACTGCCTCCCCATAATTCCTCAGCAAACTACAAATTAAGAATCCTCTCTTTCTTCATCATGGCAAATACATCAATGTCCTTAAATGCAAAAATGAAGTTGTAACTTTTCAACACCCAGTACGTACCAAAATCTCTACGAAAGACACCATTTATACATTTTCTGTAAGTCTTACCATTATAATCCTATTGGAGTGTAATTGCTGTGGCTAATATTCTTACTCTGTTATGAAAATGCTCAACATAAATGTGGCACTGAGTTGTTAAGATAATACATGATCATGCTGTGAGAGGGTAATACCTATACAATAGCCCTTGCCAATACCATAAATCTCTTTATTAGACAACAACCTATTACAGAAGATCTACTTAACTGTTTCCCTACTTAGAGGGCCATTTGGTGTTACAATAACAAGCTGACTTTTCACATTAGCAAGGATTAGCCAGTATAAATAATAAATCGACACTGAGTTGCTGCTCTTTTAGATATGGTAAGTCTTTCCTGGTGTTTAAAAAGAAAATCCACATTAAAACCCTAAGACCACGACGCTGAGGCTGAACATGTTAGTTTAAGCTATAAGAACTTTAAGCTTAACAAAACAACAACAAAAAAATTCAACTCTCATATCAATTTACGTGGCAGATATATTACAGGAGAGCATATTACAGAGTGCTGCGTCTGTTTTATGGAATGTGCATGCATACTGCTGTATTTCCTAAAAGTATCACAGCAAATCATCTTCAAATTTACTGGAATATTTTAAAATAAATTGATTGCTGCTATTTTCCCAGAGATAAATAGTGTAGAATGAATCTAAGTTCCATCTATTATGCTTTTGTTTGGCAAGCAAGACTGTAATATAAATGAATTGTTTTCTTCATTAAAAAGGTTTCAACTTTTTGAAAGATCATGTGCTTTCACCATCTAAATAACTATAATACAAACTGTAAAACCTATAGTACACCAGAACATTTCATTCATTGTGCTAGATTAAAAAGTAACAATTAAAAGCATTTCTCATTTTTCACTATTTACAAATAAAGTTATGTTCTGATACTCCTTGCTCTTTCTTGTCTGCATTTTTGTTAAAAGCTTAAGCCAGCAAACCCTTTCACCGTTTGCCTGCTTAAGCACAACTGTATAAATTCATCAATTGTACCAGGATAGAATCATCCACATTTTTATAGTACAGAAAAAGCAAAATTAAGAGTTAGCTTTGCATCTGCGATCATCTTGATTATGATTCACAACACTGCTTGCATAAATAGAAAAGACTTACCTATTGCTTTTTGGCTAGCACACTACTCTGCTCAAGAGGAACTGAAGCCCTCAGCACTGTGTTGTCTCTCTCATGCTGACATGACATTTTCAGAATCAGAGAAGACAGTTTATGCAACTGAAATCTGCTCCCCGTCACACAGAGCACCAAAACTGTTCTCCTGTACCTCGACACACGAGAACTGTTTCACTCCGTTCCTTCTCACACCTCCAATATAAAGGCACTCCTTCAAAAAAAAAAAAAAAAAAAAAAGTAGCATTTATGCCAGCTCTTGCTTACTAACGATTTTATTTTTTTTCCCATTGTTATTTACTGCTACTGATGGACAATCTTTCTAAAAGCTGTCTTGCAGAGCCTTTCTGCCCTGCATAGCAGAGCATGCACAGCAGAAGGAAATTGTACTTACTGGAAACAATTCAGCCCTGAATGCCCTGATTACTCTGATTATCTCATATGCAAGCTCCCTCTGCAGGCAGTAAGAAGAATTAGCAAAAATATGTGAAAAATGTGGGTAACAGCTGGCACAGGAACCCAAAAACTCAGTGACTATTTTAAGGGAATCCCCTCAGCAATCCTTCTTAGCTGTTATCTGACATAAAGAGTTAACACAGAAAACACTTCCTTCCTCATGTCTGTGTCTGTTCTTTTTCCTCAAAGAAGTTAAACATTCAGCTTTAGTCTTCCCTGGATCGAAACATACACGTTTCTTTTACAGTCATCTAAATCCTTTCAGGGAAGAAAAAATGTAAGAATAAAAAGATGTACTGCTTATCTAGAACCAAACACAAACAAAAGCTCACCCCAAACAAGAAAACAAAGCAATGCTATCTGATGCATCTGTCTAACCCAAACCATCACTGCATTTATTGCTGTGAGACAACACCCAGTGCCACTGTTGGGTGCAATGAGACGCACATGCCATCCAAATTTAAAAATCAGTTGAACTGAATGGTTAAGTTTATGACAAAAATCAACAATGTCTCCAGCAGTTGATATCAAATAATGAAGTAGCAAGGTAATTTTCACTCAATTGGATTAAAATTGCTTTTCTTATGAAAGGCATTCTCTTACCATAAAGTATCTTAAGTTTGTTCTTCCTAATAACACAAGTTTTCAGATAAAAATTCCACCAACACAGATGTGAAAAAGCTTCAATGAATAAAGCTATAAATGTTAAGTAGACCAAAATTAAGTCTCCATCCTGCTAACCTTTAGCACCCACATACCATCAAAAACCCGGGAAGACACGAGGCACTGTCCATTTCTCTGCTAACAGGGAAAGAATGGAAATACGCCAGGGTTTTTGTTTCTCTTATAAAGACAAATCCCACTTTCTTTCCTTCAACAGGTAATGCCATTAGATTCATCAAGTATATTCATAAAATAAAAAATTAGTTCCTACGTGAATTTTTGCTGGAAAAATAAACTTCAAAATAAAATACAATCTTTCAAGCATTCAGTATGAGCTTTAAAAAAAATAAGAAATAAAAAACCCAGCAGAACAAGACAGAAGTAGGCTTGTGATATTCTAGTAAGTTTACAGGCATTCCAAGGGACAGATGTAGGGCAGATTTGAGGCGTTCACCTCAAGATGCTGATGGCTGCATCCAGAGCTCTTCCTTGCTGCCAGAACACCTTTAGCAGTTAGATCCACAACCAGTTATTATTGGATATTATTATACACCTCCTCAAATAAGGAAAAGAATGAGGAAGGAGACGAAGCAGGAAAAAATCCAACATTTGGGAGAGATGATACCCTCTTCCACCACAGGGTACGATTGCCAGAAGGGCAGAAGGATTTATTCTCATTTTCAAATAATGTCAGCATTCAAGTGCCTTTCACATGGCTCCCAGCCCCAGCTGTCCCCTCCCCTGCATGCTGTGAGCCTCCTTCTCTCTCTCCCTCCTACACCCTGCAGTGCTCTGCAGGCAAGGACCCGCTGCCGGGAGTGGTACCTGCAGCATCGAGGCACATCACAGCCACCGAGACACCTTCCTCCCTTCAATATTTAAATGTCAGATCTACCAGGAAAATACTTATGGATTGGTCTTCTGGATAAAATGCATGCTGTTCAAAGGGAAGATGTATTGTTACTTATCCTGTGAAAAAATTTTCCAATTCAGTCACTTTGCATAGGAAAAAGTCTAAATTAAACTTCAAAGACTGAACACAGGGATGTCTGGACCAGACGAAAAGAATTATGCCTACCATAAAAACAGGGTTCGTAGATTTGTCAGAGAAATGCAACATCAACAGCAGAACTTCTCGCTGAGGATCCTTTTTTAAAACACCGCTTTATTTAAAGCCGACAGCACCTACTGCTCAGGAATAATTTTGAACACTGTTCACGCCAATGTAGAGCGCTATATTGAAAAAGCAACAGATACAATACAGTAAGAAAATACAGAGAAAGGTGAACTCCAGTCTCCTTTTGCATGTGACCCCTCACACTACCACAGCACTGATTTCAGAGCCAGTCTCCCTGTTCACACCGGATCCATCAGCAACAAGGAAAGCACTGCCACCAGCAACAAGGTTGGTCATCCCCTCCCCAGATGCCAGAAACAATTTTTATAGTAATCGGTGTTAGATTATGCTGTCATCTAGAGCAATAATTGGTTTGAGGTGTCGACTGATACAGAAATACCAACGGAGGGCAAAAAGGAAAGCAGCTGCCTCCTCGAAATGAGATTTCGGATTTTATCACTTCCAGAGGCAAGTAAATAAACAGAGTATAATTTTTAAAAGCACAGTTCTCCAGTGATGATTTGTTTTGGTCCTACTTGATTATCTTTATTTTTCAACAGTCACAGATACAAATCTAATTATAAAGGTATACCTCTCCGAAAGGCATGCATATGGAATGCTAAGCTGCTCTACATGCTATCTCCACTAGAGAAAATAGCAAAGGCACCTAAGAAATACCGCAATTTGCTTATTCACAGAGTTAATTCATTACCAATCTTCTTTACCATAAAAGGTATGAGCACTCCCAACACCTAATCTGTGCATCAAGGCCTCCCTAATGTAAGAATTAACATATTAAACTCACTTTCATCTGTACAGTATCAGAACTCAGGATCTTAAATAGCAGCCTTTGCTCCTCTTACCTCATTCAAGCATTTGTAGCTTGTGGTGGCCAAGTAATGTATCACTAGAATATAAACATAGTATAAAAAAACTCACACACATTTATCAGCACTAAGTCACTTTACATTAAAACTAATCCACTGTCACTCCATATTGGCACTTCAGAAAAAAGGGACCACCTCTCTTACACAGCAAACAGTGCAGGACAGTGCTTACACAGCAGCAACAACAACAGTCGCTTCAGAGGAGTTTCCCAGATCACAGGACAAAACAGGCCTAAACTCTACAGTATTTGTATGATGAAATGGAGTAAGACGAATTCGCTGTGAGAAAAAATGCTGCATGACTTTGGAAGGAAAATATTCCTGATACTGAATCTACCTAAGAAACCTAAGCAGCTTTTCAATAGCTCTAACTGGATCTCCTCTGAAACCAGCTCTTCTCATGACTGAAATACAGGCACCAATACTTAAATCTTCCTGTATAAATGTTAGTGCTTATAATATGCTCCTAAGAGATTTAGGAGAAAAAAATAAAAATAAAAAAAACACACACAAAAACCCACAGAACCAAGACAGGCCCTATTTTTCTCAGCCCATGATCACTTGTCAAGCCATGATTAATGCTGTGCTCTGTAGAGGGAGACATTACATCTAGGCTACAACAGACCTAAATTTTACCCTAAGGCAGAAGTCTGATTTAAACATCTCTATTCAAAGTGACATTTGTCCTCTCTTTTCAACCAGTTTCCTCTGAAATTCCAGTAAACTGACTTTGTGACATACAAACGGTCCATTGATTCTAACTTGTCGTGTTGCCTGTCCTTGTAGCAAAGTTGGTTTTGGTGACTGAATGAAGCAAGATGTTATGCATTCAAGAAAAATACAGGGGCAGAGTCCATTAGGTGCTCTATTAAATGCTCGGTTGGATAACAGCAACTACAATTTACGGCTATAAGGATTCCAGCTTACACAGAAGAGCTGAAGATAAATACTGAGGTCAACATTAAAAATCAGAAAATATTTTTATATTCAGGGGTAACAATGGCCTTCATATTCTGAGGTGATGAGCAAAGATTTTTCTTGTATTACAGACAAGAACACGAGCATCGTCAGGGCCACTCCGAAAAGTAATTACATTTTATCTCTTGCCTTTCACTCTGAAATGTCTGCTAAGGTATTTACATTTGTCTGTTAAAAGAACAACAAGTTAGACAGGAGAAAAAAAACTGGTGGTGATCACTTATCTCAAGTAAATACTATTTCTCCAGTGAATGGTATTATTCCATCTATTTTATAAAGTTATTGTTAGATCCTCTGATTTATCTGTAATCGCTATTGTAGGAATAAAAATAAGAAATGCTTATATCTTATAAAGAAACAGCCAAATAGCAGACCTGGACATGGAGAATAGTCAATATCCTTCTTACTGAACATGAAAAAAGGCAATGTTTGATAATATTAAGCAATTTGGACAGTGCTGGCAAGTTCCTACTAGCCAAGGTAATCTTATTTCTTGCGCTTTTCAGGGTAAATTGATTTTTTTTCCCTCTTCTTAGCCGCTCTGATAATTGAGCAAACTTATACTAGTGTGATGGGATTTTACTTAGCAGACAACACACGAAACAATCCCCAAACATGAAGCACCTTACTCATAAAAAAGCATTTTTGTGGTAATTAAGCAAGCTGTATTTAAGCTTGCTTTGTGCCAGGATAACAATCAATACCATTTTGGTGGAGACTGCACTCTACATGCAGGTGTTAAGCATTGTGCTTGCCTCAGTCAGCCTGTGACTTTTTTTTATTATTAAGCCTTTCTAAATAATTTTGGTAAATAGCAGGCTAGAGGAAGTTGAATCATTACAGTACCTCATGAAAAAAAAAAAATCAAAAAGAAAGAAACTGTGGCATGCACAAATTACACATTCTTCAAAAACCCATACAAAAACCCATTTAATTCAACGATCCATAACCTGGAGATGTTACAATTCCAAATTAGAACAAGATTCTTTTTTTTTTTTTAAGCAATCCATTTCTAGTTAACTATGATTGTCTATCTACAGAATGCTGTAAAACCTGAATATTCATTAAGGAAATGTATTTCTGTAACTAAACTGCTTGGAGTACAGTCTTCGCAACCCATGCTGTAGAAACATATCTCATACATTAATGGCAGAAAGAAACATGAAATCCAAGAAAATGTTTGACTGGAAGGGGCTCTAAGCCTGCCATCTTTCAGCTTTAATATGAAGAACAATTAGAAGAAAAGAATCATATTTGTCGAAGTAAAGCTGGAAGTAATTCCTAAGCCAGCTATATACTCACATCATATCGCACGTTCTATCTGTATTCCAACAGAGCCACCTAGTACTTTTATTTTCAGAACTGTTGGAAACAAAATGCATATATCTTTGAAAACTACTTAAATATTAAACATGATTGTTATGACTATTGAGAATGGCCCTAAAATATCTTTTTGTTTTTCCAGTTTTCTCGACATCCAATTACAACCGTGATTGCTTAAATCTTTTACTTGTTTCAAACTGAGAGTTAATAAAAAAAAAAAACCACTTTTAAGTCTAAAAGCAATACACAAATACTTAAGAAGCTGAATAATGTGTAATTTCAAATCACATTTGTACATCACAAACATCAATCCTAAAAAAAATGCTTCAAAGCTATTTAACGTGACATCTCCAAGTAACACGTCTGACTATGAACCTATGCTCTGAAGTACACTGCTCTGTAACTGACTGCTTGTCTACCTATGCATGAAGACTATTTCAATTATACACCAGATGTAGTTTAACTTCCGTCACAGTTCACCAGCTAAAACCCTTAACCGCTACTCCAAATTCTTCTATTATCAGTTATCCACACAGGTTCCTCAGAGGAAGGCAGAAAAGACAAGCAGCGATTTTTGACACAAAATATCTCCAGATGGGCATTGGTAATTTTGTTTTTTTCCCATTATTCCCAGGCACAGTCCTGTTCTCAGTGAGAACTGCAGAAGTAGTAACAGTTTTTCTTATATGCATGTCAACGTTTCAGGTGGACATGGAATGAGCTCTGGCTTTGAAATATGTAACCTTTTTAGACCAATTATCAAATAAAAAATTAAAATAAAAAAATCTACCCATTCAAAACATTAAACCTTATATTGGATGAATATTACTATCGATGTGTCTGAATTTATGACATACTATATGATCGTATTGCATGAACAACTTGAAAAAACGTTTTCCCTAGCTAGAGACCTCTCTTCCTAACATTCACTCCAGTGAAAGTCATGAACCTTTCTAAAAAGCTTCAACTCAAGACTGGAACATTTTTTCTTCATCAAAACTATACTATTTTTTTTAAATATCACCTTAGTGTCAGCTTTACATAATGTTTTTTTAAAAACAAAAATAACAATTCAACCCACATTATTAACCATAACAGCTACACGCTCCTAGGACTGCGCTATCTATTTTAATAAGGTGCCTCCTTACAAGCCTTACAAGATACTAGAATTCCTGAGCAGCTTTTTCTCAACTTTAAGCATTAAAAGCAGTGAGAGATAAATAAAACATTGAGAAAGCTTCTGAAGCTATCACACAAGGACTACGCAAACTTTGCTTTTTTATCCAGAGCTCTCCTCTTGCTCATTTTGAGAAGGGAACCACCCAGCAGCCTGGTGTTAATGTCTCTGCTGATTGTGAAAATTGCAGCAATAAAAACTCCAACTGCTTGTCTTAAATTAAGACTTGCAAGACTACATGTGAGATCTGTATCTTTACATTAGTTTTTATAACATTTGGAAGTTTGGTTGCCTGCTTTGATGTTGGTCTATTAACGAGCAGGAGAGCCAAAAGCCAGAAAAAAAATGTTTACTGGAAATTCTCAAGTCAAAACCTGAAGTAATTGGTTTCTCCTACCCCACATGATCCCATATCCCGGTTCCCCCAACCACCACTGCCCTGAGCCAGCTGAACAACGTCTGCACTTTTTTGCTGTTGCCAACCTACAGTGATTGAAAATGGCAGCTGAAGCACTGCTGCAGCACATTAGTTTTTCTCTAAGCGGTCCAATTTTGTCATCTGAACGCTGAAAATCTTCTTCCCGCTACTTTTTTTTTTTTTTCCTCCAAATCTTGGGAGATCTGTTAAATTTGGGGTTGTCATCATATAAACCAAAGCACAACATCTTCAATACAATTTTTAGATTATCCCTAATAGCTGTAAAGATAATGCGCTTTCTTCCCAGCACTCTGCATCCCGAGCAGACTAGTTAACAGCAACTTAAGTGTGATAATGGCAATTACACCAGTATGTTCCTTTTGCACAACCAAAAGGTACTGCTCCAGACAGCTGAAGACGCTAGATAAACAAACTGCTGAAAATTACCAAAAGTAATGATGTGCAATTTTAGGACCACTAAACACGCCTGTTTACAAAATGCCCAAACGCTCATTTAAGAATAACAGAAATCTATATGAATTATTTAATTGCAGGGGGGTTTCGCGAGGCATACCATATCTACTCAGTTCCTTCATTAAATGAAAGGAAACTGCAGCAGGAGTGAGGACATCCTGCTCTAAAGGCACAGCACTTACAGGGCTTGAAAAGAAAATAATAATAACAATAAGAAATAAAAGCACCCTCCCAATCATCAAATGAGGAACCACCCCCACCAGAAAGAAAAATAAATACATAAATAAACAAATGCTACATACCAAACATTTGAAACACATTTCCGAAAACAAAATATTTATTTCCATGTCTGTACCCTTAACTGCAAGGTATGGAAGGAAGGAATAGAGGAATAGGAAATCAAGACCAAGGAAGTTGATTTTTTT
>JAOWBP010004015.1:14106656-14122918 GCA_028571105.1 Tragopan temminckii
TGAACTGGAAAGCCCAGAACTGGACACAGTATTTCAGTTGTGGCCTCCCCAGGGCAGAGTAGAGGGGGAGGATCACTGCCCTCGACCTGCCAGCCACGCTCTTTTTAATGCACCTCAGGATATCATTGGCCTTCTTGGCCACAAAGGCACACTGCTGACCCATGGACAAACTGTTAGCCACCAGAACACCCGGGTACTTCTCCACAGAGAAGTGGGTCAGCGGATCAGCCCCTAAGCTGTACTGATATCTATGTTTTTTCCTCCACAGGTGTAGGACTATACAGTTATCCTTTTTGAACCTCATAATATTCCTCTACATCCAACTCTTCTGCCTGTCCAGGTCTTGCAGAATAGCAGCAAAACCTGGTGTGTCAGCCACTCCTCCCAGCTCTGTATCATCAGCAAACTTGCTGAGGCTACATTCCATTCCTTCATCCAGGTCACTGATGAAGATGTTGAACAAGAGTAGAGTCAGTATCAATCCCAATGGAACAATACCATTTACAGGCCTCCAACTAGAATCTGCACCACTGATCAAAACCCTCTGATCTCTGCCAGTCGTTCAGTTCTCAGTACATCTCACTGTCCACTCATCTATACCACACTGCCTAAGCTTACCTACAAGGATGTTATGGGAGAAAGCGTCAAAAGCCCTGCTGAAATCAAGGTCTACAACATCCACCACTTTCCCCTCATCTACTCATCATAGCCATCATAGAAGGCTACTGGATTTGTCAAACGTGTTTTCCCCTTGGTGACTTCTCCTGATAAACTTCTTTTCTTCTACTTGCTTAAAGATGATATCCAGAATAAATTGTTCCATCACCTTCACAGGCATGGAGGCGAGGCTGACTGGCCTGGAGTTTCCTGGATAAATACTCATCTTTATCTACAGGGCTGTACAAACCCATGAAGATTTAAATGCCTGTACTTGCTGTAAGGTTAGATTTACTTTCTTAAGAAGTTATGGCATAAAATACATCAACTTATTGGACCACCAGCCAGATGTCAGGCCTCCCCATTCCAACTGACTACCCAGACCACTGAACTATAGTCATGTTCCCTCTAGTGCTCTCTCTTTCTGACCCAGTGAATCCTGAATTGCTTTCTGTCTGGTACGCAGTTTTAACAGGAAAAGTGGAGAATATCTCCATCTGTGATCAAGCTGTGGGTTAGAGAACTTGTTAACTGGAAAGTGAGGTGCCAGTGAGTCCCTTCTGGCAGGAGAGAAGTGATCCTATTTCACAAAGGACAAGTCTCCTACTGCCAGCTGTAGAATAAAGGTACACCTTTAAAGGGAAGTGGTGATTACTGATGAATTCGTGACAGGATAACTGTGTTGGTGGGTGCCAGGTGCTCGTTAGATGCTCAGTTCTGTTTTACAGACATTCTTAGCAATGGCAGAGACATAGACCTTCTTAGTTTGATTTGTCTTGACTGAAGCAGTATTTGGCATAATGAGCATTAGAGCTGCAGGAATATTCAGCAAAAATCAATGGAAATGCCTACTGAACAGGAATGTCCTCCCCAAGTAGGCAGCATTGAAGTGAAGAAATTTTTAAGCTTAAGGGCTTACATTCCTTCCACATTTCTCCTTTATAGTTTAGCTGTCGGAATTCTATACAATGCCTAATGAAACTCCGGTCCATAATCATAATCATCAAGTTCGGAGATATGGTAATAGATTATGAACAAAAAAGAACAGAGTGTTCAGGATCAATCATGAAATAAAAGAATCTCACACTGGGTATTCCTCACCTCATGATTGCAACTTTCAAAATCCCTTATCAAAAGGCAGGGCTTGAGAACCATATTTGCTTCCAAACTTATACGTCCTAGTTCATATGTACTGTTTTTTCAGTATTCCACCAGCTCTTATACTGTAAGAACAAGTGTGGAGTTTTGTTGTTTTTTGTTTTTGTTATCTTTGTTGTTCTTTTGTGTGTATCTTTTTTGTTGTTGTTGATATTTTTATTGAGTTTTATTTAAAATGTTCCGTTGGTAGTTTTAATCAAGGCAGCACAATGCTTTAAGTACATTGCATCTGGTTCTGCTTCTCAGTTTTCCATGCTGCTCTGGAAGAGCTCATAACCCAAAGTTGATTGGTTATACTTGCTTTGATTTTGTTTTGTGGTTTAAGCCAAGGACTTGGTCCCTTCTATGTTTTTTACAAGAATCTATTTTTTCCTCTTGGTGCTGATTGCCACTGAGATGCTGACAGTTACGTGATTGGCTCCCTCTGGAGCAGATACCAGAGATGCATCATGGATCACTGGTCAGGGAGTGATGGAACAGCAGCACAGTCATTCTCCCCCCTCCACAGCCACTCCATACATCAGTACTGCTTTGCAATCCATCTTGGCTGGCATGGGCAGAGAACAGAGAGAGAGACCCAGATTTGTTTCCAGGCTTACATCTTCTCATTCATATTTTGTCACACTCATGTTACATTGCCAGGTGTAACTCGTAGTTGTAAGAACAGTCATTTTTCCTTCATTGAAACTGTCTATAAAAGCCTCTGTTTCAGTAATGATTTGTTATACATTACAAACACCTGCTGCACACAGAAATTAATATCACTAAAATATAGGGATCAAAGATATTCCACCTTTTTATCTCTAATTAAATGATCATTTACTTCCGACAGACCTCAATGTTTTTGACAAATAGTATTTGAATCTGATTGAAGGTATGGCTATGCCTTCCTAAACACACTGCAGTGAAAGAACGATGTTACTACCATGCTCCTGTTGTGAGGAACATCTATTGACTGCTTAGTATTACTGCTAATTACAAATATTAAAATATATTAATAATTAATTAAGATGCTATTTTCTATCCCACCATGAGCTCTGGCTGCTGTCTGTGGAATAATCATTACCAAAGTATGATATTTTTTATTTTATCGGGTAAATCACAGTTCTGCGTTTAATATATCAGTTAAGCTTTTGTCGCATGCTTGGAAAACGAAGTAAGAACTCTGTATACATTTACACAGGAGAGGGAGAACTTCCTGCATATACTTCCACTGACTCTTATTGAAGAAGAATAAACCACAAATTTGCATTATGCCATTTAGGTGCCCAATTTTGCCTTTCTGTTTTCTCTTCCTGTCCCCTCTCTATTATGGATGCATTGGTTTAATTTGCTTTCTTTAGAATTTTTGTTGATAGTAAAATGAATGTGCAAATTTCCTATCAGTTGTATATATTAATATAATTCCCTCTCAAATACAGCTCATTAAAATTAGTACTGGTAAAAGGTGAGATACATATTCATACAGTTATTTACATAAATCCCATTCAACTTTATGCACCCTAAGCTTTAATGCAAAGTATCTACTACCACAGGTAATTTTAGCACACACAAAACAGCACAGAAGTGACATCTGACTTCCCAAAGATTCAGCGTCCTTAAATAAACGAATTATTTGGAAAGAAAAAATTCCATAAGAAATTATATTTTTGACGTTGTTATTTTTATGAATAAAGATTTACTTTAGTATTCTTCATATTTTAACTCTGCCACTTAATGCAGTGAACTTCTGAGTTTCCAAGGAAGTTATTGGTCAAAATTTATTGCCTTACAATCCATTACCGTAGTAAACCTTACCAATTAGATTTTTTATTACAGCACTAAAGCTAGCCAGCCAACTCAGTTCTGCCTTGCAACTGAGTTCGAATGCATTTTCTAAAAGATTAGTACAAGATTAGTACAATCGTTCCATAAGAATATTAGTACGAAGCAACGTACAAGATACTACACACTCAAGACCCCAAAGTAAATTTTACAAAATGAATATATATTGAAAATCAATCAATTGTTTTCAGTTTTAGTGATGAAAATATACTTCAAATCAGTAGTGATACACTTATTGATCTGCAGGTTACTTAGTTGGATTATTCGCATTCTAACTATGAGAAAAGTCACCAGGTCATTATGTAGTCTTGGGGTATTCAGGCATCATCTATTCCTTGTTGTGAAAGACATTTGCTACTAAAAATATATGTTAACATCTACTGTGTACAGGTGCAGATTCTACTTAGCCATGCAGCTCTGTTCGTATAAGTGATGTTTTTCTAAGTAAACAGAGGAGATGCAAGGTCATGAGACGGAAAATGGCATATATCTCTCAGAAAATTATTCTGTTGGTACAGGCCTGCAACTTTCATATTTTCCTTTGCATAATGCAGCAACACATTATGACTTATAACAGTCTCTGTTTTTCACAATTTTCCAGTTAATGCAAGTAATGTTTAAATACTCTGAAGTTAGATTATTAACTTCCACAAAATAGAAACAGATGTGTGTCTTAGTATGCCATTAAATTTATGATTTACATAGTATTCCTGAATACAGCTGAGCAGAGGCCAATGATTCTAATTTGCTCTAGATTTACAATAACCTGATCTGGTTTTTGTAAGTACTGAAACACTTTAAACAAAATTAGAAAGCAGTTGTGCTTTGTGTGATTAAAGATGCAATTCCCTTTGGGGTAATGAGAAGAGTTAGAACATGTTTCTTTCTTTATGGATGTTTCTATTATAAACACGAGTACCATATATTATGTATTTTTGTTACTATTTCCTTCTTTTTAATTATAAAGTAAACTGATTGAGTTGTACTGGAGTTACACTGAAGCTCTGCCAAAATCTAGCTAAAGAATGCATGCAGAGGTTCATAAAAATCCTTAAAATTCTTCTGAGGGTCTTAGAGTCTTTTTAGACAAATACTAGCTCCTTATAGTTTTTAGAGACCAAAACATCCCTCTGATTTTAAATGACACAATTTAAAGATTTATTTTAAAACCTAATGTATTTCTCAGCTTATTAGACTGTGCTAAAACACAAAACTTTACAGGAGAAAGGTTGAATGGATGCATTGCAGTTTAGATATGGAGATAGAGAATTTCACTCTCTACAATTCCCTGAAAGGAGGCTGTGGCGAGATGTGGGTTGCCCTCTTCTTCCAGGTAACTAGTGATAGGGCAATAGGTAATGGCCTTAAGCTGCACCAGGGCAGGTTCAGGGTGGATATTAAAAAAATTATTAGAAAGATTGGTGATACATCAGAACAGGCTGCCCAGGAAGGTGGTGGAGGTCCTGGAGGTATTCAAGAAAAGGGTCAATGTCTTACAGAGTGGTGTGGTTTAGAGCAGTCACAGGCATGGGTTGATGGTTGGACTAGATGATCTTAGTGGCCTTTCCAACCTTAATGATTTTATGATTCTCTGTCTAAGGACAGAGATGACAACTGGAATGAAAGACATAACTTAAAACATAGTTTATCTACAAGGTGAAGTCAAATTCTGTTTTCACTTCACTAAATACAGAATTTTATAAGAATGAGGCAAAATGAGATGACATATGTTGGACATAAGCAAATGGCATGCAAGAGGAATAGCCTGTATATAAGTATTTAAGGACTGATGCAAAGATTCTGAAAATCAATAGAAGTTAGGCCTATAGAGATGCATAGCTTTGGATTTAGCTGGAAATGAGGTATTTCCAAATTCAAATGCATGACTCTACAGAAGATTTATTTTGTGTAGGGACATTCTTATATTTTTTTTTTTTTTTAGGTTACCTCAAAGATTCTTTGCATACTGCACCCCAAAAAAATCAAATAGATTTTATGAACATAGAAGTGCTGAACCAGGCCTTTAATATAAATAATACCCAGAGCATAATTTTATTTTATGTATTATATTATTCATTTCCTATTTTACATAATGCACTGAGGGTAATATATGCTCAGTATTATATATTCATATGTAATCATACTACAATATATGTATTTATATTTATCGTTACCTCTCAAGAAATGTTTAATATTATTAATCCTTTCATTTTAATTACATATAATTAACCATCATTAAAACAGGAGCATTACCTTTTAATAAAAGTTTAATCATACATTTACTGAAGCGCAGGATCAAAATGCTATACACGGATGAGATGTCTTAAAAGTGATTGAATGCATTCAATTTATTTGGTCAGTCACTCTTCCAGTGCACTTAGAGAAGTGCCTTTTGTGCATCACTCAAGAGATCTCCAAGAATAAGTTCCCTACTGCCTTCTTTGACTTGGGATTATAGCATTAGATGGTCATACAGACTAAGCCATAAGCATAACTCTGTCTACATACTGCTCCAAAATCTGCTTTCACTTTTAGCAGTGCAACCCTTGGCATGCATAGCACATGGTCCATTACACATATTTTTGCATTGCTGTGGGTCATCGTGATGCAGCACCGGTAGGATTTTTGACCCAGGCAGGCTGATGTGAACAAGGATGAGCATCACTCTGCCGGGGGTCTGACAACTGCAAGTTGAAGGTTTGAAAAACATAGGGCAAGAAAAATGTTTCATGATCCATTGAGGCTGAAGTGCATATAACTGGACTAGTTCTGCAGTTTCATTTGAACTATCTGATAAATGTTTCTGCTAAACAAATAATTACCCATACAAAAGGCATTAGGCTAACAACAAGAGATTAGCAAACAGCAACTAATTCAAGTAAAGTTTCTCTTATGCCTAGGGAAGAATTAATACTACAGAATTGTTTGTTTCCTTCTTGACAATTTTTTTTTTTAATTTTTATTTTTTTATAGAGATGAATGGCATTAGAACTTTGGAACCTCATATTTCTTTTTCTCCTGCAACTTAACAGTAGCTGAGGCCCCACTTCTGAAAATACACAGGCAAACTGTGTGAGCAAACTTTTGCTGAACCAAGACCATATACTTGGTCCTACAAGCACTTATGCCTGTTGAATTTCATCAACAATATTAGAAATTGCAAATATAAGGAAATATGTCACCTTACATCTTATATTAAAAATGATGTTAGGTTTTGGAGAAGGAGTTTTTAATTGTGAATTCATACTTGCTGCTTCCCAGAGCGCGGAGCTGTTTGCAGCAAGCTGCTGCTCCCAGAGCCCTGTGTGATTATCTTGGAGTAAAAACTGCAGATGAGAATTCCACATGTCTGAGGCAGAGCGCCTGAAAGGAAAGCTTAAATTTTAATGACAGAGCATGGGATGGTCATTATAGGAATAAACCTTAGTGATAAAAAGGGAACACCTGGTCAACAAAGAGTTTGTAGTATTTTTTTCATATTAGTTATTTCAAAGTCATATTAAGCTGTCGGAAGACTTTGGTTTATAATAAACATGGTTTCTTCAAGATGCTGGGTGAGTCTGGATGCACTTAGCATAATTTATTTTCCAATTGAGTCTGAGATGCTCAGACCTATTGAAGTTGACTTTTTTTTTTCCCCCAAAGAAAATTAAATCAAGTTATATTTTTGTTCAAAAAGGGACTTAGTTACATTTCTTAATTGTCAATTTTCTTCAAACAATTACTGCAAGACAACATTTTTTAATAAGTGAACATCCAATACATTTTGTGATTTCTTGCATTAAGGCTCACTCTAAAGACATTTGTCTTTTGCAATTACGCAGCAACTCAGAATCAATGGGAAGTTCAAAACGGTATTTATATTGTTTTTGAATCTTGCTAATGTGATTTAAAACTACCTTATCCCAATATAGTTTAAATCTCAAGGGAGACTGTATTTTAAAGGTTACCATGGCTGGAGGGCTTCATCCATTAGAAAAACATTAACTAAAAATATACAATGGACCCTTTTCTACTCTTTTCTTTGTATTTTCTACAGCTACTCTGTATTAATATTGACATGGGTAAGACAATTTAACAAACTTTAGGGTGATAACAAGGCCATTTTGCAATGGCTGTTTTGTTGAGCAATAAGATTGGCTGCACAGAGAAGGGCAGATTTTGTCTCCTCAGTTCCTGTCATTCTGATCATTGTATTGCATAAGACCTGGGTCAGAAAGTTTACGTCTCTAAAAACTATTGACTGCATGTTTTCAGAAATACCACAACAGAGATTCCAGTAAAAATCTGTAAGAGAACTTTCCACCTTCTGACAAGGCATTTTTACTAATTCAGAAATGGTTGTTGTTGAAGAGCTTCTGTCTTCATTATTTAATTCCTTTGTGGAGCTTACAGTCAACATGATCCCATTGAGTTCTTTATTTAATATGTTTCAGAGCACAGGACACCTGCCGACTTCTTTAATAATGAGTTGTCCTCAGTTGGCTTATATGTGAAAACTGTGCAGCAGAGGCAAGTAAAGAATAACCTTAGACATTAAGACTGATTCCATTAAAAATAAAATAAAACTATGTCCAGGCTCCACACCCGAAGTCCCTAAAATAAATTTGCAAGGGCTTTTCACAGCATGGAATCCAGACGGATTTTTTTTTTAATTGAATTCTGTGCCATGTAAGTGCAGTTTGGTGGAATTCAATTTCCATGTAGGCTCCCAGGAAAGAAATACATGCTAAGTATTTTTATTGCTAATGTTTTGGATTTAGTTTCTTAAGTATTATTTAGATTTGACTACGGGCAGAGTTGCTGGTGTTTACTGTAACACAGTGCTCTGTGCCTTTCTTTGGAGAAGGGACTCTTAAAAAAAGGATTGGCTAAAGCGTGGAAATTTAAACCATGAATAAATTCTGGGGCTTTGTATTGTATTAATAAGGCTCATAATCTACTTCTTTGTGCAAGCTCTATGAATTTGATGGAAAATCTCCATATTCCCAATCCAACCTATATTTTTTATCCCACTTTAATATATTTTCTCTACTTTGTTGGCAGCCTCTTTCAATCCTTATTAGGAGAAGTATGGAGAAACACTGTTACGGATGATTCAGCAAAGCCCTACAGTCTCAGCCCTGCAGTTCTTAAGTAAGGGAAGAAACCCCACTAAGATCAATGAGTCCTTCTTCTGCTCTGACTGGATGATAACTGAAACAGAGAAATCAATCTTTGGCCAATTAGTTTATCTTAATTCGCCTTATTCTGCATTCAGACATTCACATAATATCACCCACAATTCTTTTACTTTTGCTGAAACACATTATTTTACTTCAACCTACAAAACTCAGATGATGAATAAAAATTATCTCACAAATGAAAACTGCACTGAACACTCAAACTGTTTTTCTTAGTCAACAGAATCTGAAATTAAATACTCAGCAACATAGGTTTAGCCTTCTTAATTATTTCATATTGCAATAGGTAAATTAAGCCACTGGTGTTGTGTCAGCTCACCTGATGAAGAAACATGCACTCCCTTTGGATTCTGTCACAAAATATGGACCTAATCCAAACTGTGCCCAAAATATGTATTAGAAAACACATGTTCATATCTAAATCTACTTCCCCTTTCTCTGTGAAGAAATGGTCGCTATCTACTATATATATATTCTGTGTTGACATTATACACATCTTTATATATTATATATTACATCTTAGCTATTGCCTATTTTTGTTATATTGTCTAGGAATCTTTGAATGTTGAGTTCGTAGGATTATGACTTTTTATAATTATATACCTTTTTCAGATAAGCTTGCTGACACATTTGTAAGTTTTATTAATACTTTTGTTAAGTTTGTTAGGAAGTCAGGATAAGATAGAGATATATATCTTTGCTAAATCTGCCTATTGATGGGTTGTATGTACAACTGCTTTTCAAATTCTGCTTACGAATAATAATTTTATAAGTGGATATGTGTTCAAATAACATTTAGATTTTCTGTAGGCACTGTCCTCACTACATTTGGTTGCTAGTTTTGTGAAAGTGTTTTCCTTGTTACTTTGAAGAACTACACCTAATCAGCAGGACAAGAGTGACTAGGACAGTCTATACATATGATTATCAAAGGATCCAAACCAGGCCTGACACTGGACATCACGCAGACAGAATGAATTGCAAACCAGCCCAAATAACTAGGAGCAGAATTTGTGCAGGCAGTGAGGAGCTGGCCAGGCTGCAGGCAGGGGATGTCTCTGGGGTACAGCTTTCTGCAGCCAGACTCACTGGTTCAGGATTTTGGAGAAAGACTATGTTCTCCAAAGACTTTCTAATAATTCAGCTCCCTTTTATTCTACTGTAATTCTTTACTGTGCCGCTAAACTATTTACAAACAGATAAAATGATATATATTAGTTCACTTCAGCTTATGTCTCTTCTTCCTGTGTTCCACAGAATTATTTTGTAGTACATGAGGGAAAATGTCTATGTTCTAATTCAGTCTAAATAAAATGTTAAAATGCGACAATCTCTTCCAACGTTACCAATCATTACTTGCAAAATATTTTAAAATTGTGAAAACAAATGCTTTGACCTTGTGAGCTATGGAAATATTTAAAAAACAAATCTGCTATGCTTTTTTTAGCTAATAGTTGTAATTTGCATAGTTGAACCTTGAATGCAGTCATAAATAGATGCAGATCCAGTCTGGCATAATGCCCAGCAATGTTAGGGTGCCAGACAAAAAATCGGGTCAACCACTTACTAAGTAAGTCATTCTGTCTCAACAAGGTGATGTCTAACAAAGAAGCTACAAGGCTGAAGACAGATAACATATTCAGCTGCTGTTCAAAAAGACAAGAACTTTTCATTTATCAGGATAATCTACTACTTGTAATCAGTACACTGAGTGAACTCCCTCTTGTAGAAAAGAGAAAAGCCCATCAATTGTTTTTGCTAATTAAGATGAATATTATTCCTGTGAAATGAACCAAAAAGTTCTGTGTAACCAGAATCCCAAAAGAGATCTGCAATCTAAAAGAATAATTGCACAGAGTTTTAATTGAAAGGAAAGTGAGAACTATTTTTTTTTTGTCTTCGGTTTTTAGCTGCAGTGGTCTTTTACGTAGATTAGAAGTTCTTTTATATTCTTAGTTTATCTAAGACATGATTTTCCATATATCAAAAACAGCTCTAGAATTAAAAATTCATGACAAAATGGCTTTTTATTTAATGAAATGCTATTACTAAATATTATGTATTTAGAAATTATTTGAGGTAACAGATCATTTATTAACATATAAAGTCCATTTTTAGATTAAAATCTAAATGTTGTGACTGTTCATAGTAATGTGCATTTAATCCTTATTCGTTAAACACAGCTAGAGTTAGAAATGAGAAGGAGAGTGTTTTTTTCTTAAAATGATATTAATTATTTTCAACAATTTATTTTCTTCTGTGACATTTATCTTATTTTTAGGATTAAGAAGCCTTCCAATACTGAAAGAGAGAAGTAGAAGGAAGCTCAATTTCCCATTCCTTAAGCAAAAGACACCCAACTTGAAAATATATTTATATTTGAGTTAATATTTACATAATGGAAATCTGTAATCAGCAGAGTAATGTTGTATTCCAAGCAAGTCAGGAAAAACTCATGGAGGTACATATGGTTATATACATAAAAATTAATTCTCCCCAAAATAATCTATTACTGTTTTTGTTATAGTAACCCTTAAGGTTCAAGCATTTGTCCCATCATCGTTGCTTATAGTATAAAACACACCATTGGGTCTCAAAATAAAAATAATTACAACTTCACTTAACATGCAAATTTCCAGTTATAAATTACCTCAAATCAGGATACTGGCTAAATAGATTTATTTTCATGAAAAATGAAATGTAGTGCCTCTTTTCTGCCCTTCCCCCAAGCTTTCTTCACAGGATCAGCCTCAGGCAAAAATGGCTTTAAGTAGACTAAAGCTGCTGGTAAACACTTACCTTTGACAATATTATTGCCAAATGAACATTGCAGAAAAGGGTGTATGCAGCGCAAGTGTCTGTCAGTGGCTGCAACCTACATGCAATCCTTATGCCAAGTACCTACTGCTAATAGGCAGATATACACAAAAGAGACAGACCCTTTGATGGTTTAATCCCAAACATACTTAACTGTCACACAGTTATTATTATTATTTTTTTAATTAAAGATGACTCTTGAGATCTTCTTTAACATTTTTATGTTTGTGGATGAAGGAGGTTAAATGTAGTTCTCATGCAATTTTGCGACTCTTTCTTTTCTTTTCCCCCTTAGTTCAACATGACTTTTCCTTCTTTTTAATCACAGTCATGCCCCAAAAGGATCCTCAGTCCTGATCCCTGTAAAATACCTGCAGTTAGCAGTCAGGTAAAAATACATCACAGGCATTGCCAAAGCAGAACTCATTGTTATTATCAGAGGGCTAGATCTATAGGTCAAAAACAAGTGTTTCAAAACAGCTTCACCTGCGGGTTTTACTTTCCTATAAAAAAAAGTTTCAAAGAACAACTAACCTGCCTTGTTCATTGGAAATCATGTTATCATTCATCATAAAACTTGTATTTTGCTATTGGTTTTCTTGAACACTGCCAACTTTGATATTGTTTGTATCAAAGACAACAAAAAATCATTCCCACATATTTTAAATCTATCACTGTGTTATGCTCTTACACATTAAGGTATGTGAATAATCTCTTTTTTTAAAGGTCTTGAGTTCCTTTTGGGATTAGATGGAAGATCTTTCAAGTGTAACACTAAGAAGCAGTCACATTTCAAGCTGGAATTTTTGCTCCGATGGGATACTTTTTGAGTAATATTTCTTTCCATTTTAACAGTAGTTTTACTTCATGATGGTTTTATGTTGATTTCAGGCCACACTTTTGTGTAGTGGGAAAGAAATATTTTTTTACAAAGTGAATGCCCAAGACCTGTTGAAAAACATTTCTCCTTAGCAACATACTCATAAGATTCAGTATAGTTTGCTCAGACATGTTATTTTAGGATGACCTTTACATGTACAGTATGATGAATTTTTCTTTTTATTCGATTGTAAAGATGTAATGATCAAGGGGCAAAATAAATATTGCCTTTTCCAACCATCAAAAAAATAATAAAAAAAAAGGAGTGACAAAAGAAACAGTCTTTTTTTTTTTTTTTTTTTTTTTTTTTTTTTTTAAACAACATGATGGCATGCAGAAGAAATCATGACTCTTTTTGGAAAATATGTATTTTTAAATCCACAGATAGAGCAAAGCCCTAGTGAAACATAAATAAAGATCAATTCTATACAATTCAAATAGCATCACATACAATGCAACTCACCCTTTTCCAGCCTAAAGAAGAGAGAGATTTATGTTCTCTCCCTCTGGAATGAAAATGTTTTTAGGTGTATTCCCATACACCTAAATATATACATACAAAAATATATACAAGAAATTTTGCAGAAAAATTAAAAGTTGATCATTCTGAGGTCAGTAGCATTTCTGACACAGATGCTAAATCCTGATTTATTTTCTTTGGAAGAATTAGTATAATGTTCGGCAAATCTGTTCTAGGTAGCTTACAGGATTTGAATATTCAAATATTTTCAGTTGTATAAGCTGTATAATTATGAAATTATACAGTACAGTTATTTCTTAAGCAATTTGGTAATCTTTTATTAAAATAATTTACCTTATGTACTTTGTTATCAGAAACAGAAATAGCTTTCTGCTTACCATTCTGGGAAAGATGGAATTCACCATTCTGCCATAAAGGCCCTAGAAAGCAAAGAAAATATTATTAGTTATCATACTTTCATCTGCGGGGATTTTAGCTGCCAAACAATGCATCAGTATCAAAACAAAAAATGAAAATATATGCTCAAATCGTAGATCAATAGTTTAATGCAGTTTTGAATATATATATTACATGTAGTTAGCAGGTACCAGATTAGGAAAAAAAGCCCAAGCTATTATGTATAACTGTATGCAGAACTGTATGCCAGTTGGAATTTATCTGTACAGTGTCATAAAATATGGACACGGGATCTTGGCTTCCAACCAGTGATTGTGCTTTTGAAAATAAAACCATGGGCTGGCTGTCACTCTTCTATGGAGTCAGAGAAAACAAGGGAAAGCATATGCATAAAGAGTCAAGGTATAAGGGGACAATTTTCAGCAAAATGTTTAAAATTTTCTTCTTAATTCTTAAAAAACTTTGCATATACGTGTATTTTTAATATTTTCATGATTATTAAAATAATTAGTCAGCAGTTATATTTTGATGTAGAGAAATAGTGCTAGGGAGCTCTAATTTTGCAATGTTTAGGCTGAGTACAAAGGACGTCATACACCTCATCAGCATGCCTTCACTGGGCGTGGGAATGAAAGAGAAGATACTAGTCAACTCTGTTCTTCCTTCTGTTCCATTCTCCCTTTCAGTCACTTACACCTGACATAGCAGTGATTCTGTTCTCTTTAGACAGAAAGGAATCACTGCCACCAGCTCCTTTGACTAAAAGCTGAGCAGAGCGATCATTTTCCCTCAGTATCTGCACAGAGAGGATTTTGACTTTTCTATAAAACCTTGTGGTACATGTCCCAGTTGTACAGTTCAAGAATAAAAAGTTATCAGGACAATAGGCTAAATTTTGCTGTAATTTCTCACACAAAATGCAACATCGCTCCCACTGAAATGGCCAGGTAGAGTATAGGATCTGACTTGTACACGTTTTTCAGAGGTAAAATAAGGAGTTTCATGCCAAAGGAAGAAAAACATTTATAACCCACTTTTAATTCTTCACTAGCTTCATTCTTTGAGAAAATTAAATCCAAAAGTAAATATGCAAGGGAGAGAATTAAGGGATTCTATTTAAAATTATGTTTATAAAATGTTATTATAACCAAGAGAGAGAGTCACAAACCACTTCGAAAAACAATGTTGTCATCTAGGTAGTGCTATTTCCTTTAGAGAAGAAAGCTACAAACTGAACTAAATGTCATACTGATTCTGGGCTCTCAACATGACCGCACACACTGCTGAATGAAATGTCACTGTTCATAGGTAAGGGAGTGTCCAGACAGAGAGGAATTCCCCAGACAGGAGCTACCTTCAAGGGGTTTTCCTTGGGCAAAAAGGGGGGTTTCCACAGTGCTTAGTGCTGCAGAAATCGAGGCCCAATCTAGGTTGCAGCACAGCACAGCACAAGATACAGGGAGTCTGGATAAAGCTAATGTAAATCAGAAGAGTCCCTGCGGGCTGCTCTAATTTGCACAGAGATTCATTGGCCTGTATCCAGCCCTGAGTCTGAGCAGCTACAGAGATGGCTTAGAGCCACTTTTGCTCTGTTCTTTGTGGTCCACATCTTTGGTATGGTGCTATGTGAGACATAGCAGAAAATATCTCCCTTGTTTTTTTTCTGAGACACAGGAAAACAGGGTCTCCCTCAGCCAAAGGAGTAGTATTGCATGTAAGTGAACCTTCTGAAGATCCCTCTCAGCTGAGCCCTTCCCCAAAGCTTCTGTGTCCCCAGATCCCACTCTTCTTGGTTTGCAGGCACCTCATCTGGGGGAGGTGACCATCAATCCTCTGCCTGTTCGGGATTGTTGCAGAAAAAATCCACTCATTTCAGTGAAGTAATTCTTTGCCTTTCCTTTGCACAGCTTGCAAGTCCCCTGCCCCAAAGCCATAATCATTTTTTTCAAAGCTATTTATAAACCAATAAAATGTCACCATTTCATAAATGAACAAAAGTTCTCCTTGACCTCAAAAGAAATTATATTTGCGGAAGGGTGGATTTTGCCTCTAGATCTAATCTTCAGTTCTTAAGATTCCACAATGCAGGTTACAATGCTGTAGGACACGGACTGAAAATTGTGGGCCCATCCCCGACATATCAGCCACATATGGCAGCCTCAAGACAGACAAGTTGGTCAGGACTTTCACACGACAGTCTTTGCAGCTTTTGTCTAAAGTTAAGTACATGCCTTAATGTTCTTCTAAATCATGGCTTAAATCCTTACATGGATTCATAGGAGCAGAGCAGCTGAAAATAAAATATGTTTAGTATGACAGCTAACGTATGAGTTCTTTTTAGACATAAGTCATTTTTAATAACAGGTTATTTGCTTGTGTATAGAGGAGAATTATTATTTCAGAAGTGAGTCAAGGCTTCTCCTAGCTTTGGCTTTCACTGGCTCAAATAAACAACCTGAGTGGATGTGAGCGTGACCACCCAAATCTCAAATCTGGTTTGAGAACTGCTAACAAGTTTTTGATTTGCTTTTTTTTTCAAATCTAATTTGTCTATTAATGTTGCAACTACTTTCCGTGTCTCTGGCAGTGGCATTAGAAATGTCAGAAAACCTTATTCAGTTCTGTAATTCCTGCTTGCTCACTGCAGTTGCAGAATCAATAAACAAAATTGTCTATTTTTTTATTGCAGGCTCCTGAAGAGGGCAGCACATTCTAGATGTTATTGAACTGTAAGCCCTGACGTGACAGCCCTGGCTTTACTATACTGCATGCAGTGGAAGGGGAATCAAAACATCCTGGATACTTTGTGTAGACAGTCCCCATGATACAACAAGTCAGCAGTGGTTCTAGGCCGTTACAGACCAAGG
>JAOWBP010004015.1:14123018-14145079 GCA_028571105.1 Tragopan temminckii
CTTTGAGGTGACAGCCTGGGCTTCACTGCACTGCACACGGAGGAAGGGCGAATAAAACTTTCTGTATATTTTGTGTACACACTTCCCACGATACAATAACTCAGCAAAAGTCCTAGGCTTTTGACCAAGGTCAAAACTGATTATTAAAGAGAACATCCAAATTAGCTACCTGAAGCAATGTATTTAGAAAGAGATCAACAAAAAACTGGAAAGAAGTACTTCCACGAGGAATATGTTTTATCTTTAACACTGTAGATAACTTTTCCTATTGGCATTGCATTGACTATCAAAACTACTAAAGGGGTTAGATTTAATTATCTCACTTCTTTGCACATTTCATCTCAATTGCTATGGCAACATTCAGTTGCCTCAGCAGCGATATACACTTTAATCAGATATTTCTTCACTCATTTCTCTGTGCACCACAGCAGCGTAGTCAAATTTACAGCCAAACCCTGATGCATCTGATAACACTTCTTAGGAATTAATGGGTAGGTTTCCCCTGCCCATCACCCATACCCACAAATATTTCTAGAGGTTTGCACCCTGATGACAAAGGCTTTAGTAGATGAAAAGTGTGTATACATTAAATCTTTCATACTTCACTGATCCTATGTTGTTTTTTTTCTCCCACCACTCCCTTTTTCACATGGCTTCTACTTGTTCAGTAATTCTTCCCATCAAACTAAGGGCAGGTCTTTTTGTCCCTGCAGGAACTCTGTCAGGCCTGAGAACAGGAAACACAGTAATTGGGCAGACAATATGGTTCCTCCTGTATTCCACCCTGCCCTGAAAAGCTTTCTGTTTAATTACCCAGTCCTGATTAAATGCTTCGTCAGACTACATCATAGGTCTGTAAACTTCTTGGCCCAGAAACCAGGAACATAGGCTAAAAGAAAAGCAATTAGGAATGATGAGCAGATACTGGGGACTACATATTGAAATGCAGACAGTAAGAAGAGTCAGGAAGCTAAAAGTACAGGGGGTGACTGAATTCTGTTTATGGGAAATCTTGATATTTCTGACATAGAATATCATCCTGTTTTAAAACATGTCATCATCAAGGTAAAGTCCGAGCAGAGATAAGTTTGTAATGGTGCCTAGCTTCTATGATGAAAAACACATTAGAAATGCATTAGATGGACTGAATTGGATTGGATTGCAGTCAGACATATAGGAAAGAATGATAGACATAGGGCATTAAAACACAATTCTGCAAATTTTGAAGAGTGTCTTTAAAAAGACAATTAGTTCATTTTGCTTTTTTACATCAGAGAAAATATTTTACACTGCTTTTTGATTCTACTTGCATTTTTCATAGATGTTCATCTGCTTGCAAGTAATAAACTATCCCAGCTCATTTTCAGATAAGGTGCTGAATTACTACTACTATTACTATCTACTGGGTAGATAAAACATTGGCTTGGGCCTCTGATGTCCAAGAGAAGTATAATGGAGTCAGTCAGAGTCAGAACCACGCTACATCTTGTCAGTGATAACTAAGTGTGATCAGTCTCCCTGACCATGCAGTGTAAAGTCACTCTCTACAGTGAACACTCTTGTGAGACATAGCAGCTTTTCTAGAGGTTTCATAGCTCAAGATACAAAAAGAATATAAAAGCTTTGCCTTATTATGAAAATATACCTCAAAAACTGTACCCTGTGTACTTTTCATACAACAGGAGATCTGATGACATGTGACATGAAAGCTCATGTTACAGAGTATATGAGGAGACTTTTCCAACAAGGGTGCTGAAACCTAACATTTGTGGGCACATCATAGAATCACAGTCTCAGAATCACAGAATCATAGAATGATCTTAAAGATCACCTAGTTTCAACCCATAGGAGGGACACCTCCCATTTGGGTTGCCAAAGCCCCATCCAGCCTGACCTTAAACATTTTCAGGGATGGAGCATCCACAGCTACTCCAGGCACCTTTTCTCACCATCCTCACAGTGAAGAATTAGTTCCTTATACCTTATCTCAACCTATACTATTTTAGTTTAAACCACTGGCCTGTTTCCTGTCACTACATCCCCCCTAATCTAGTCCCTTCCCATCTTTCCTGCAGGCCTCTTTAAGTACTGGAAAGCCGCAGTGAGGTCTCCCTAGAGCCTTCATTTCTCGAGGCTGAATTCCCTCACCTTGTGTTCCTTAGAAGAGGTGCCACAGCCCTCTGAGCATCCCCACGGCCTCCTTTGGGCCCTCCTGTGACAATACTGTTTCCTTATTCATCAGCAAAGCTTCTATATTTTTAGGGTTGTTCTGAAAGAGAAACTACAAGTTACAGAATCTCCAGTACATTTTTCCCATCAGTACTTATGGAGATGTACACACAATCCCTTTGAAATCAGTGGGTCTGATCATATACATAAAAACTGTGTTTGCTGGACTGGTCCCAGGAGTTTAAAATAGGTATTTCCTTGCAGCACTATGTAAGTATTAGTAATGTGTCCAAACAATATGCCATAGAGAATGCAAAGATCATTTAAAGTTCAGTTTGTAATTCTGCACTAAAATTGAAATGGAAAAAAACCCAGCAACTTATACCTAAAAAATTCAATATCTATGCATAGCTGAAGATCACAAAATGTTTGTAATAACTTGTTCCACTTAGAAAATTCATTTAAAAGTTGATTCATGTAACATGGGAAGAGCTATGCTGATTTCCACCAGCTGGGAATCTGGTGCATGGTCTTTATAATAACAATAATTTTACAGTGCTGTAATTATCTATGCCATATACAACTGGGAGTCTACACCAAACAATATATTCCTTGTTTGAATACTTTTTAAACTGGAGATATTTGTAAAAGATATTGCAACCCCCATATGGAACAGTGCCTAGTCATTAGGAGATGTTTTTTGGACCACGTGGGATTTTATTGCAGTATAGAAGAGAGGAAATATTCTGCATAGGCTTGATGACTGTCTAAGAAACATGCACAGAACAGCAATGATCTGAAAATGTGGGGAAGGATATTTATTATTTGCTGTTCTTTGCTCGTTGCTGTTTAATATGTTCATTTTATGAATTTACAAAATATAACCACATTTAAGGCTGACACATTTGGGATTACGTTAAATGTTTGTTAGATATTCCAGTTATGGATCATATTTTCCTATCTTTTTGAGTTTTGTTTAGAATTGTATGAAAGACCTAGTCCAAAATACGATCAATAACATATATATATAAAGCTGATTTCTTAATGTACTTTAAACTTTATGAAACACTTTATCTGTTTGTATTTATTTGTAATAATTAGAAATAAAACTTTTTCAAACTATTTACCAGGGGTTCATTTATCTTTCAGTAATAGTTTGTCCCCTTCTCCCTTCTTCAGTCCTTCTTCAAGTAGCTATTTCCTTTGCTAACCTGACCTCTTCCCTCATTCTGAGGATACCAAGCCACATTATCTATAAGCTCCAAAACACACTTCAGAGAACCTGGCACCAGGATTGCCCTTGGCATCCTCCCACTGCTTGGCAGCACCCCTCCTCCTGCAGGCACACTCTCCACAAGTTGCTGCACTGTGGGTACATCTCAGATCCTCCTCTAGATTCACCATTAGGGGCATTTACCTGGGTTTACATTTCTTTGCAGCCTCAATGTCCCATCTCAGGAAGAGGAGATGGAACTCAGCACTTAAGTCTGAAGAACCTTTCTGTAAAGCCTAATCAATACAGACCTTGATTCCTTTGTTTAGGCAATCATCTTATTTATTTTTTTTTTTACATCTTAACTAAGCTGGAGAGTGGAACTACTATGGAGGCACTGCTCCTTTTTTGTTATAAACACACACATGCCTACATGCATATACGTATCTACAGAATTTATGTATGCTCTTACTGTTGCACTAGTACTCCCTGAAGGTATTATTATGTTGTTAGACAAATTAAAAGTAAACAAGAGGTAAAAGTGCACTTGAACTGAAAACTGTTAAAAAATGCCTACAGGCAAGACAGAAGTGAAGAGCAAGAATTTCTCAGCTGTGTGTGTCTAGAAGTTCCTCTGGGCCTACTGACTGCACTCCCATTCTACTGCAGGAAATGCAATTGCAAAGACTTTCATGCAAGTGTTGTGATTGTCAAGCAAAATGACATGCATGATATTTTTTCTTCCATAAAGGAAATTTCTCTTTAAGCCACAGGACTGAGTGAAGAGGGGTAGTGGGAATCCATAACAGAAGACTCCAGTGAAAGTAAGATAAAGTTTTACCCAGGCCAGAAGTGTAATGGAAGATTCTGCTGACATTAGAACAGCTAATAACAGAAAAGACTCAGCTGGAATTGGTGGGGTATATGAGACCAGTTCTGGGAACTTTTCTAAAAAATTATCTCCCGATGCAGTATTTTTACTGGAGGATACAGTGAAGTCTCATAAACAATATCTGAGATGACTGAAGTGCAGAATTTGACACAGCCATATTGAGGTCAAAAACTCAATCATGAAAAACAATATTAGCAGCGTGTGTTGTATAAATAAATTCGGGGTTACAAGTCACACTTTATGCAGGTGCAAATGGTTGCACTCATCAGAGGTGAACAAACTGAATAGTTCCTTTATCTTTGCAAATAATTTTTTTAGGTTTACCACTTCCTTTCATTCAAATCTCAGTCCTACATACGTCAAAGTGAAATAATTTGCTATGATAATTATTAGGTGTTTTACACTGAGAAACAAAAATAAGATGGCTCAATATTCAAGTCATATAATGAAATAAGGAACTGTAATTTAACCAGTTAATTCAGTTATTTTCATGACAGTGTTACCCAAGAGTTATCACTACCACAGTACATCTTTAATTTAGAAGCGATAAAAAAACAAAGAGATGTTGGACCTGGACATGAGGATATGGAGATATGGTAGGAAGGAAGATTAGGAATGCAATTTGATCTCACCGTTACAATGATGTAATCTCAATGGTACTACTGGAAGTACTCTGCATTTGCACCAGGGCAAAAAAAAGCTTCTCTTCCTCTGATTTTATGTACTTGGAAACTGTATCTTACTAATGGCTATATTTATAGTCTACTATATAATGAAAGGAAATTCAGTGAAAATGAAAACAAAAGAAATATTAATGCATTAATCAGAATAATATAACAAATAGTGATGTGGCTTTCTCCTGGTAAAAATGGAAATTAATCTCTTCTGCTTTGAGCACTTTGGCTCTAAGCTCAAGCCTTATAATCAGTGCATCATGCATACTGAAGGCAAGTAGCTCAGATTCATACAATTTTTTATGATGTGAAACTAAACAACTTGTATATGAGAGCCTATTTTTCCTTCAGAATAGAGCTCTGTGAAACAAGTCAAGCCTTACATTAAACAACAGCCTCCAAGACATTTGCCTTTGCGGGGCATTTCTGTGCTCAAAACTGCCAATATGAAATGTACTGTTTTTGTTCAACAGATCAGCTCTTTGGACTAAATCCAGATTCTAAGTTATTGGGAGAGACTTTCACTTCTGGATCAGGCCCCTTGTGTATACTCACATTCATGTATGATTACTTTAGTGGAAAAAGTGTTTTTATTCCCACTTCTGATGGAGTGAACTGAATTCTCTTTTGGCACTACTTACTGTATCAACAATGATATTTATGCAGCCTCAGTACGTTTAAATTGTATACTAAAACTGAACTATCCCAGTGAAGGGCAGCAGAAAAACTGCTAAGATTTAACTGGGAACATCTTTAGATATAGCAGGACGCGTGACATAAAAGGAACCCAGTTTGGCCTTTTGCAGCCAATGTAAACTTTAAAATATATTTTTATTAGTGAACAGAAAATTAGTTAAATCCTCTGAGACTTAAAGCACGTGGAAACTTGTTATGCCATTTTCATAGTCACTTTTCATGATGCAATTGCACTAGAATAGTTCCTTTTGTAAAACAATTCAATTGTTTAATTGCTTTTGCCTATGAGTAGAAGACACTTAATAAAACTCACTTGTACACTTTTTACATATAAAAATGTTCATATAATAAATGCTTTGCTTGCACTCTGTCCTTGTTGCTTTCTTTGGCAAAACTTGGCACATGCTGTAGGTTCATGTTTTGTTTATTACATGTAATATTTTAAAGAACATTTGTGGAAACAGTATAAAAAGTAAGGTTAATGTGCACATGCACGCACATGTGTGTTATGGCTGTGATTGCCAAAAGAGCACGAAGAACACAGCCCCTCACCCCTGGTGGAAATTCCATAGAAGGCAGGCTTCCATGGCAATTCAGAATATGCACAGAAGAAAATTTTGCTGCATTTATTCAGGTATGCACCTTAAAGCAAAACTTCAGTGCAGTCAAGTACCGCACACATAGTAATGAGCCTTGCAATTTCCTGACTAGCTTTTATGAGGAGGGCTCATGCCTCTGTATGTCTCCTCTCTTTGCTTCTTATGTCCTGTTTTCCACCCTTCACTCCCTCCTCCCTTAAGCCTTCACAGCAACCTGATGGACTTAGCAGGAACTGGGGTCATCATGGTGATCAATGAGTTGGGCTGTTGAGCATCCAGCCATTGATCACACTGAATAGATTCATATATCTTAGGCATGCCATCACAAGCAGCTGCTTCTACTTAGCTTGCCAGCTTTCTGTCACCTCGAGGATTCAATGAGGTTCAGAGGCAGTGTGAGAAGGTTATATAATTCTGTCAAGAGATCACGTCTTTGATTTTTTTTTCATCTCCCAGACCTACATGAATACCCTTTGGGGGTCTGTCGCAGACCAAGAACTTTCAATATATTACATACCATAACACAGCAGTACAAAGAGTGCCATATAAAATATATAAACGTCTTTCCTTTGAACAGAATAGCAGGAGCCTTTACTTCTTTCTTTTATGAAAGAACATTACATAATGTTGAAGAGAAACTACTGCTGTATTCATCTGTGCATGCACATGCTTTGCTTGTAATCTGAAACACATTCCCATAAACTGTCAGGTATTATCATATCTTGGTTTCCTTCTCTCTCTGATGTTTAAATATTCTGTGCCCAACTTGCAAGAGGAAAAAGTAACTTTAATCGCTTGGATAAAATATTCTCAGTTAAAAAACTTTACTGGGAAAAATATATATATTTTAAAAGGACACTAGGAGAATGAAAACTTTCTCATCTAGAAGCTTGTCATGCAGTGTAGCTGAAAAAGATTAAAGACCCCTTTTCACTCAATTTTCTCCCTGTTTACTTAGCACAGGTAGTTTGTGCTCTGGTTCACGTGCACTGAAGTACAAAGCTGCCCCAGCTTTTGCTGCTACTGCTTCCCAGTGCCTGTTCTGTCCCTCCAATGCAACTGCAATCCCAGTGACTGGCTGATGAGGGCAAAGACTCTTTCAATTAACAGGCAGTGTGATGAAGGTGGTTAACATACAGGCACATGCTTCTCTCTCTCGTCCCTGTAGGTTGACAGTAATTTCCAGCAGAGCTGTGAGATGGACAGCTGTGAGCAGAAATATCCAGAACCGTGGCAGTGACATCTGGCAGAGCTCGTCTGTCAAGGACCCATGACAGGAAGGGTGGTTGGCAGAGCAGCTCTGCAGGCAGGGGGCTGCTGGAGACATGCTGCAAAGATCAGAGCCGAAAACCTCGCCAAACAGCAGGCAGAGAGGGAAAATAAGCACAGTGCCCCAAATCAGGACAAAGCAGTGTTCTAGTGGAGTCCTGTTCCAAAGTTTTAAAATAAAGCTAAGAGGATTCACAGGCCTCAGGCAGACTGGATGCACTGGGCTGGGCTCCTGCTAGAGAAAAAGATGCGTGTGTGGGGAAGAATACGAAAGTGTTCAAGATTAATTACTATGACGATGCTAGGAATATTCCCCAGTCTTCCAAATAATGCTGCTAAACATTCACAGAGCAAAAAAGTTTGCGGACATTTTCTAGGAATTAAAAAAACTTTCCAACATTAAGAAAGATTTTCTTTTTTAAATTGGTCATCTTGAAAAAATTCAAATTGACAGTGTCCCTTTTAATGATACACTTCAAAGCTTTATGAAATCTCCTTGTCAAATGAGGCTACCACTTTAACACATATTCAAAGAGGTGTATGCAGCTTGAAAATGGATTAAAGAGCCAGGAAAAGAGGTCATTTTCTGCTGTACGATTGCAGTTCCAAGGCTTTAATGAATCTGGAGAATTTAAGAATAAACTAGGCACATAAATTAAGTTGATTTACTATGCAATCTGCTACTTAAAAAACAATGAAATAAAGACTTAGGTCTTCTTATTCCACCACCTTGCCTTTTTTTACACTTTATCATAATAAAAAATGAAAATAAAGTGATAGCAGTCAGTCTCACAGGATTTCACATTAGCTTTTCACATAAACCAGGTGCAAGCTATTAAGGATAGGCTTCCTCTGTATTTTAAAAATTCAGTTAAAAAGGAAATAAATGTTCAACGCTAATCTGTACAAGTTGGGAAATTTGGTTGTCTGTCTTGGCTGACTGGATGAAAAGTTTGGATCTTGTACTGCCCATCTGAATTCATATTAGAAGATAAAAAAATAAAATAAAAAGTTATGGGAGTGGTGCTTTTAACCGCAGTGATTTTAATTGAAATTAAAACAAATTCAAACACATCTCTCCATGTTAGGTTTGATATAACCCATTTCAAAACAAAATCCATCACTCAGGCTAGAACTAAGGTGACATTGTCACTTTAAATCACAACTCTGTATTTCAGCAATTGGCATCTCATGAAGTGATTGTGCCACTTGCAAAATATTCAAGGACATTATTAAACAACATCTACAACCTTCCTAATGTTATTTAAAAGAAAAATCAGGTTTTTCATCTCTCTAATTTCTTTGCCTCTTCAAATGCTCTTATTAACATTCTTTTTCACGCATCATCCTTGCTCATTTTCTTTCAATTTTAATTATTTTTTTTTCTTTCTAAATTAATCCTTTGTTTGAACTGTTACTTTTGAGAGAGAAGAAAAGTTATACAAGGAACAACTGAATGTTTGCCAGTTTGCATTGGGTCCTTTCATTCTCCTTTTCTGAGGCCAGATCCTACAAGGTGCTGAGCATCAGTCAGCTTATTGAGCACCGAGGGTGCTGAGACTTTCTTGCAAGAGCATATTGCAGGATCATGCCTTGCACAGCAAGTTCTCCAAGTGACAACTATTTATGTTTCACTGAATAGACTTAGCATAAATTTTAACATCTCTGATATGATTGCCTTTTTTATGGGGAAAAAAAGAAGAAGCATTTTCCATGACCGTATCACTCAACACTTTGAAAATTAAGTGTAGAGCAATGCCACCCAAAAAGTCTGGCAAAGAACCAGATGTCATAGTTGCAAATGCACACCAAAATTGGAATACATTACAGGCAATTACAAGGTACGTAAGCTCTTCTGTGTTGAGAAAGTATCTAGATCACTTAGATCCCTGCAAGTCCTGTCAGTCAAATAATAACTCATAACAAACATCACCAAGAAAGCATGGAAGCAAAGCATGGAGGACCCCCAAAGCACTACACACGTTGTGCTGTTCAGCCAGATTGTTTTTTTTTATGTATGTGTGTGGGGGGGTTTATGTTACAAGTGCAGCATTAAGGAATATTGTACATGCATATCATAATTAAAATAGAAATTTCTATTGTTTTAAAGTCTTTTGAATTAATAACAGTAATGTTAACCTAAGTTACTTATATAACCCTTTTCATTCTGCTGTACAGTTAGTATACATATTCACTATCTCAACTTCCCTCAAATAACCACTGATGTTTTCTTTAGCAGATAAATTAAATATTCAGCCACTAAGCCCGAGGTTGGACTGACCTGCTTTGGGGATCAGGACTGGAATACAGTTGTATAAATACACATACATGTCAATATAGTACTATGATTTATGCTACAACGTCCTAGATATATAAAAATCTCTTATAATATAGAACCTTTCATTTGGAAAGATGCCAAGCATTTAAAAACAAAAATCTCCCCCTCTTCTTGAAATCTGAATCAAACAGTCCCTCCTGACAACAGAAGTGACAACACAAAGATGTAATGTGGAAAGCGGGGATGATGACAAGCAGAAAAGTTGGTATACGGGCAATGTCCATGCAGCTCATACCACAGTACCCAGCAGGGCCAAAAAACCAAAGCAGCACTGTGAAGCTCACCCTGACTACTAGCAATCAGCTTGATAAACACTACACTGAAGATAGATTCCCACAAACATTTCCCAGTAGTTTGTTGAGCGATAATTTGCTTAGAAAATGCTAGCAGTACATTTCCATTCGAGAATAAATGCAACTCTTAGCCAATTAGAGAATGACTTTACATCAGTTCCATCCTTTCATGATTCTGTACAAAATAACATTCATTAACCCTGCATGCCTCAAAAATCTCCTATTAAAATGCAGCCTTTCAAGACAGAGAAATGACAAGCATTTATTCTGAATATACACAAGCTAAACAGTTAAGAAATACTAGATGAGGAAGGAAATAAAAGGGGAAAGAAGTTTGAAAACTCTTTGCTCTCAAAGAATAAATTTTGAACTAGTTTACTCAGTTCATATCAGAAAACATCAAGCAAAATACTTCAATTTTCAGAACTTATTTTACTTTAGCCATTAAGAGCAGCTATTCCTAATCATACTTCTGTTGCTATTGTTTTTGTTTTGATTTTGATGTGTTTATTTAATCTATCTTCCTCTCAAGCACAGATATACAACCAGGATTTGGATTTGATGCGTGTGGGTCCATTCCAACAGAGGATATTCTATGATTCTATTCTATATTCTATACGTGCTCTCCCATGCCTTCCTTTCCCCAACAGACATAACACATGTTGCATCAACAACAAAATCTTGTGATTCTTTTTGATCCTTACTGTCTGTTAGTAGCCATATAGCATCAGTGTGTATCAATACATCAGCAAAATTTTTTTTATTAGGTAAATTTCTTATATTAGAGGTTCACCTTCCCTAGAAAGACATCAGATTAGTTTGTTCCATAGGCAGTTCATAGTGGAGTTCTTTCTGAAAAAAGAACAGGGGATTTTTTTTGAATAACTTTCTAATAAGTAAATGAATGTACTGGTTTCCACTGATTGAAAGTGCCTCCATCAGTGTACAAAGGCAGACTAAGGAGCCTTTTCATATTTCATCTGTTCGCAGGTCATTGAATTGATTCTTTATTTAATACTGAATAGACTTCAAGATTCTGTAATTAACATCCAGGGAACTGCTAGTACATGAACTCAGTACTCTCTATATTATGGAAGTGATTACTTCTTTTTTCTCGTGACCCTGCTTTCATTGGCTGTTCTGAAGATTTACCAAAAACTAGATGGTTCTGCCATCAGGAATCTAAAAGAGCTTTATCAATGGAGTTATTTTTCTTTAGACGTCAGACTCAATGAAAATGCTTACTTTTATATAGTGAACCAAAATGATTTTTCTAAAATTGGTTGACATTTATCCCAGATGTTATTTTTATTTATTGTCTTCTTGCTTTTCTAAGGATTTCCAGGATTTTTAAAAGCTTGCCAAGTTTGCAAGGGTATGCCTTTTTTAATAATTGTAGTTACCATTATATCTAATTAAAACAAAAGTATCTTAAGTGCTTCAAAATAACATTCGTAAGAATTTGAGAGAAAATGACACTAATGATGAGAGTACCTCAAAAGGTGTAATTTAACAATATACAAAATAAGGAAAGCACATATCAACTCAAATTCCCATATCAACTCAAGTGCTAAAAAACCTGTAACGGAGCCAAGATACCTGGTATCTTTATCTAAGCCTCCAGGAAATCAAGTTCAGAACACTGTAAAATGTTAAAAATGGGCAATCTAGCTACCAAAATCCTTGTTTAAGTTCTCAACCAGATTTTGACGGCACTGAATGAGTATTTTTGATAGAGATCTCACATTAAATTGACCTTTCCTGGTGAAAAGATGCATTACCTGTTACCAGCTGCTAATCCTGCCTTGACCTGCCCCATGTCCCAAGGCGATGGAGGTGTGATACACTGTTTTCTTTCTTGTCTGGAGCAGTTTTCCCAGCCCATGTAATTCAGATGCATATTGTCAGTAGTGAGAGGCCACATAGTTAAGTGGAGAGCAAGTACTAGGTGCACACTGGCTTTAAAATGAAAGAGGGGAGATTTAGGTTAGATGTTAGGAAGAAATCCTTTACTTAGGAGGCCCTGGCACAGGCTGCCTAGAGAGCTGTGGGTGCTATGTCCCTGGAGATCGTCAAGATCAGGTTGGATGGTGCCTTGGGCAACCTCATCTAGTGCTAGCAACTTTGCCCATGGCAGAAGGGTTTAAACTAGATGTTCTTTAAGGTCCCCTACAACTTAATCCCTTCTATAATTCTATGACTTACATCATGACTGAGCTACTGGAGGCATATTTGATTTTGAAGAACAGCTTTGCTTCCTTAAGGCATCAGTTTACGTGGCTGGATAAGAAGCCCTGTTCTGAAAACCATGGCTGTACCACTCAAGTTAAGCATTACTTGTAAATAAATGAAGAGGAAGCAAATCTTTGTATGTTAAAAAAGATGTTTCTAAGGAACACTGATAATGAGGCAACCAAGGCTGGGGAAATGTGCTCTCTAGGTACAAAAGAAGTGCCAGATATCTTCTTTCCTGTGTGTGGGTCTGTTGTGAAGCAAATGTACTCAGTCTCCTGCAGGAGAATGTAAAAGTGCTGAGTGTTTGCTGTAGGCAGCCAGGAAAGGTTGCTTAACCACCAGTGATTGAACCCCAGCAGCATTGGCCTTTCTAACTGAAAGAGCCTAGGAGGATATTTACAAAGCAAGCAGCATTTTGGTCCTTGAGGGAAGTGCACCCTTAAGCTGAACCATGGGTAGGATGCTGCTGAACACTTTGCCTCATAAGAACCTCTTCTCAGGGGAGTAAAGTGGTGGGGGGTAAACAAAAGGGGATATAATGTAAAACATTTCTATAATATGATGGTGATAAAAGCAGAATCAAAGGAGCAGGTAAACTTACTACATGAATTATATTGTATTTGTGTACTGAAGAAAACATTTAAATCTAGGACGTTTTTTTAGAAAATACTTTGAAGACAGCAGAGAAATAGATGTTTCTGTTCATCTTTGATCTTCATAAAGTTGAGATATTTTTAGAAAGACAATTGTTAAAAATATTAATGTTCTTGGATGGAGCAACACAATTTACACTAATTGTTACTGGAGTCTGCCTGGTGAGTGACTGTCAGTGTTTTCACATGAGGATCCCAGCAAAAAATATGCTCTTTAGCCTTTATGAGACCAAAAAAACACAGAAAATTTGGGTGAAGAGCTGGAAAGTAACCTTCATTGTTTCATTTGCAGTGAAAACTGCTGCGGTGACAGAGCAAGCACAGAGGCTGTGTCCCTGTATTCTCTGAAAATAGAGTTTGCTTTGGACTCCAGTCCTGTAATAAAAAAAATATCCCCTCTTGCCAGCTGTACAAAGAAAGGAAGTGACATCACTCTGAAAATAAATATAGAAATAGGTTTTCTGGAAATATTTATACTTTGTTGTTGAGTAGAATGCTGAATGTACAGCCAAGCAGAGCCCACTGCTCAGCTTGTACCACTTGAAAAGGGGAAAGTTTTAAACTCATAAAGATTCTCAGTCTAAGGATATTTTTTTTTCTTTCAAAATAACTGACTCTTGACACAACCTTGTCTATTTCAAAGGCCAAACATTTCCCTCACTCCCAAGTGTTCTGCAAGCCTTAGGGATATATTGTCCCTGGCAAAAATGAGATAGCAATATCCTGGGAACGGGTGATTTCCATTAGGGACAAGGAAATCACTCCAAACCACATTTCATTCTGGTTACAGCATTTTAATGAGATTTGCAAGCCCATCGGAGACTGTCTCCAGAAACATTCGGCACCAACTTCTCAGCCAGAGTCCTAAACGTTGTTCTAAAATCTCAGCAGAGAATGGATTCTAGGAGTCCAGCTTTGCTGTGATATTTCTTACATTATAATTAGTATTGACTAATTAAGGGGTGACTAAGTATTGACCTCCTAATTAATTTTGAAAGAAGCTGGATGACTGGAAGTACCTATCAACATTTGAGAAGGAGCTGCTTAATTGTTTCCTGGAAAACAGCTTTGAAAAATCTTTTTCAATAACTTCCAAAACCCTTCATGATATGGATTTCAACTTAATCAAGAGAGCTACTCTTATTCTAATGAACACAAAACATCCTATGAGAATTCAGCAAGTATCTGTATGGGAAATAATAAAATCACAGCTAGCAATGTAACTCTTAATGTGCAATAGGAGTGTATATATGAGAATGCAAATGAAGGCATCATCATCTATCTCTCCATGATCATCTCTCAGTCACTGATAGCTTGTTTGCAGACAGTATTGCACTAATTCAAATTTTCCATTGCCTTGACTCTGAGTGCAAAAGCAGATCATTGAGAAAAGGCTCTGTGACACTATGAGAATAAAATAATGAAGGGTCTGAAATGACTGTTAAAAGAAGTAAATGGTTAAGAAGCAAATCAATAGAGAAAAAGGTGATTTTAGATTTCTCAGAAATGAACTATGATTCAGATTGTGCTGTTTGTTTTTTTTTTTTTAATTTTCACATTTTGAATTAACGTAGCATGAATTATGTTGCATGAAATGATGACAATACATGAATTCTGCTCATGGAAATTACTCATCCATCAACCACTGTCAGGTACATTCAGAAGCACATGCATTCAGTTCTGCACTGTATGTTCAAACAGTTTATATGTCAATAGTGCTAGTTGTGAAAATGAAAAAAGGAGAGATAAGGAAACTTTGGGATCCTTCTGTACTGACTTTTCTGTGACCCAGGAAAGAACAATGAATGTTTGCTTTCCCTTGGAGGGGTTGCCGACAAGGCTATGCAAACAAAGGAGCAGGAGCTCAGCTGGTGCAAATTAGGACAGTTGCATTGGCTTAATGGATGCTAAAGATGTAGACACAAATATTAAAGGTTCCCTCATTATATTTTCCTCCATCGTGAATCCTTTCACAACTCTTCAAACAGAGTTTTTCCCAAGCAATAATTCTGTGTTCAAGGGGGCCTGGCCATACCCTGCTGTATGCTCCATTCATTCCTTTTCCCAGAAAAACTAACTAGCATGTCAGAAAATGAGCAGATAGGAGCCAAGCCTGTATTAACCTCGGTAAAAAGGCTTTACACTATTCTTAAGAATGCCTTTTTGATGGAGAAACAAATTCTGTATATATCCATATATTTTAAAAAATTAAGATAGATCATATACAGAAAGGCATTCGTCAGATTTTACAGCAGTCTGCCAATATGTCTTCTACAGAGGTCTGAACTGGAGTGATATCATGTTTGTCTGGAAACCGATTTTTTTTTTAGGTAAAAGAAAGCTTCTAATACTATGTCATTCTCATCAGTGCCATTAGTGGGGAGTAAACTCTGCCCTTGTAAATCCATTGATGTCAGAGGTTTCAGATCTCTTTCTAAATGAGTGTGGAGTTTGGCATAGTGTCTAAATGAGCAGAATCAAAGTGTACAGTTCTTGGACATTGCTATTGCCTTTGCTATTAGAAATTCCAGTGGTTTCTAACGCTGTTATTTGGCAAATCCATTTTGGGTGAGAGCCATAAGACTACTCTGCAATTGCTCTTGGAAAGGCTGGTCCTCCAGCAGCAATCAATACAGCCTAGTAAAAACAAAGGAAACTAAATGAGGATTTCTGGCAGTGACCATAGTGACATCTAAGCTTATAAGTGTGCTGCCATAATGGCTGTTTTTTACTGTTTGATGATACTTAAATTGAACATTCTTTTTAGGAGGATTATAACAAAAAACAAAGAAAAACAGACAACAACAACAAAAAAACATGTTCTGAAAACAACTGTGAAGAGAATTGGCACAAAGGCTGAAATAAGAAGGAAACAAAGTAGAATTGGGACAGTAAGCTGAGCAGGATAGTCAGGAGGCCCTGCTGATCAGGCATAGGCCCTGACAGAGGATCCTTCGGCATAAAATAGGAGACTGAAGTTTTATAAAACTATTTTCAGAAGAATAAAAGAGCATAGGGTCCTTAATGTTAATCTGAAAAAAAAGCATTTTTTCTGAGGCAGGGGAAGCTGGCTAGATTTTTGGCAATAAAGCAAAAGCTGATCTGGGAAGAATTCCCTAGCACTATGTATATCATAATGTAAATCCTTTTTGCAAGGGTCACACGAAATCACTATTAAATTTATTTATTGGTGTTCTGATTTTGGTGTTTTGCTGAAGCTCCAGAAATGGGTGCCAGCCTAAACTGTGAACTGCTTTAAATCGCTTCTATCCAGGTAATGATGAATGCTCTCTAGATTTTATCTGTAAAGTGAAAAAAATATAAACAAGAATACATTACTCATACCCCAAGAATTTTTAGAAGCTGAAATTCATTTAAGGGAACACTCGAGTCCTGTCTACCACCCACTGAAGTGATTAGGAATTTCAGCTAAATAAAGAAGGAAGGTGAGACTGAAATGCCCATGTAATCAACATTCACAAAAAATCTAATACAACGTTAGAACTCTTTTGAGATAAGTGCAAACATGAGAGCCCTGAAATAACACTGAAAGAAATGAAGGAGACTTTTTAAAATTCCCAACTTGTGCTTTCCTCAAAGTGCAATTCAAAACTGATTAAAAGTATTAAATCCTTTTTTATGCAAAGGGTTAATAACAATAATTCAAATAGTGGTGTGGTGTCCCATGGATACTCAATAATGAAAATTCAAATGCTCATTTCTTTAAGCTTTCTGTGTCGCTTTTCTAGATAATTGGTTTTTTACCTAATTTTTTAGGCTATTTAATAACACCTCCTGCTAGACATCTCATGTAAACTCAGCAAGAGGAGGCATCCTGAGTAATAGAAAAGACTTCTGCTCATTTTAAAGCTCAAATTCATACTTTTCTTAACAAAGGAGATTCCCACTGTTAGAGTTTGGCAACCGCCAGGCCAACTGCATTGGGGAAGATTGGATTAGCAGGGGCAGCTGACTGTGCGGTAAAGACTCCACTCTCCAGCAGGATTTTTATGTAAATTCCATTACAATTCATGCTTTTTGGAGATAATGAAATGGATACAAAACACTCCAAGGTTTCCAAGTCAGCAAAATAATGAACAGGAACATTCAGAAAGCTGATTAAATACATTTTTGACATTTGGACCCGTGTATGAATAGAATTGGCACTCGTGCAATGTATCACATGGAATTTGCTTTTAATACCACTGTCTAAAACCCATAGCTTTTCAGGTTATTAGTGATGTGTGAACATCAACTATCAAGAGTTTTTCACAGTTTAAGCTCTAATAAACTGTATCATTTTCCATGTGTTTGCCTGAAGGCAACTTTCACCAAAGACTCAGCCAAATATTTTCAACTCAGCAGCTTTAAACAACTGTCTGTGAGTATGTCATAGCAATCATTATCTATGAGCTTTAAATAAGAAGAGTCTGAGGTCAAGAGGGGTCATTACCATGATCTCTACTCTGATCTTTTGCATAATATACAGAATTTCACAAGTTCATATTTACTCAGATCATAGCGTGTTTGAACTAAGACTTGGATGAATACTCTGATATTTCCTCAATTTTGTATTTGTTTATTGATTAAAAATGAAAATATGTATATATGTGTAAAAGTATAAATAGACAACCACGCATAAGCACACACTAGGCATTTTTAGGTCAAAAATACTCCGTTATTGAGTGCTGCCTTCCTTCCAATGCAACTGATAAGAAAGCCACTCAATGTAAAAAATGTAGTGACAAGACTACCATTGCACTGAAAGTGCTCATGCCACCAGGTTCACTAGTCTGCTTAAACAGTAAAAAAGACAAAAGGTATAATAGAGAGGGCACAGATCATTATGCACGTGTATTACTTAAGAGCTATAAAATGCCTTTGTATATCTGTGCCAATCTATATCAATCTTTTATTAGTGACAGTCAAGTTCTCAGGTACCTCAACAGAGATACCTATTCAGCAGCAAGATTCAAGGCAAAACTGGCTAATACTGATAATGCTCTGTGTATAATATTTGCAATACAGTTTCTCTACAATACCTATAAACAACATAAAAAGCAATGATTGTTTCAAAAGTCTTTCAAAAAAGGAATCAACCAAGATCTGAACCACAACAGTGTGTATAATGTGAACACCTAGCTATTAAAGTTCATTATGATGATTGATGAAGTTAAAATGTCAATTAATGAATTAAATTTACAAGTTCTCTCGTTTAATGAAAAACATTGAGAAGCTACAGAAAGTAAAATGTGAGAAAAAGCTATTCTTATTGATATACTATAAGATCACATTGGTCATACTGCATCATTTAAGAGTAGATGCAGTAGACTTTTCTGAAACAAAGAAAGGCAGAAACTAGCTATAAACAAATGTGATTTGTGTTGTGTTTTTTTCTAGTTCCAAAAGGCTCATTTGGTTATAATCATATACCTTTCTTCTTCTAGGGAAACATTTTGTCAAATGCTATCTTCAGGGGGAAAAAAAGAACATGAGAAGAAACAGAGTCAGAAAACATGTTAGGATCCAGCTCTGCCTTCATTATTCTAAGCTGTAATTACTCTGAAAAGTGCTATTAAGCTAACTACTCAATAGACCAGATTTAGCTACCTATATTCATGCAGGCTAACATACTAGCCATCAATTAGTTCTCCCGGGCCATGCTCTGAACATCATTACATGGTGAGCAGTTACTAATATGAATAGTCCCACTGATTTCAATACAATTATTGAGAAGAAAGAAATGACACAGGGTGGGTAAAGTCAGTATCAAAATCAATCTCTACAGGAAAAAGGATGGCAGAATCAAGTCTTCTGGGAGTCGCCAGTTCACTTAACACTATATTCAAACACAGTGAAGAGCCTTCATGTCTGATACACTAAAAAGCAGGGTGGAAAAATGCTTCTAATTAAGAATGAAGGAAGAGGAGTGGAAAATCTTATTTCATCTTACTAGAAGAAATAAGAATATATCCAAAATAAAGCAGAAGCAATGGAACAATAAAAAGCCCCCCTTTTTGCTGTTTAGGAAATGATCAGAGTGAAGTTGCTCTTTGTCACAGATATAATACTGTCTTCAGGTGGTCATTGTTTCCATGTAACCTCTGAACCACACAAAACCCTTGCCAACATGCCCTTCAAATATTCTGTTGTTTACTTTCAATGAGTGATTTATAACATTTCACAGCAAGGAATGTGCCACATCCATTAAACACTAAGTTGTAGGTTTCTAAATCATAGTTATCCCCTTTGTAGTTCTATGCCTGACTTGTGTTTCAGAAAATAAAAATATATTTTTCTGTGTTTCTGAACTGCCAGTTATTTATTCAGCACTGGGTTCCACTGAAATCTCTTGAAAACAACAGGAAAAATGTCTTTTGTTTTTTTCTTTCTTTCAAAAATACAGGAGTTTGCTTGAAATACACATTGAGGGACAGTATAATTATGTCAAACCATTTGATGAAACTTGAGCTGAAACCACAGCACAGTGTATCCTCACAGCTAAGAGAGCTCATGAGGGCTGTTGGAAGAATTCCTTCTGAAGAAAAAATGCAAAAATATCCATACAGGGGAGGATGTAATAAACTGGAATTTTTCCTTAAATTGGAGAAGAATAGATCTAATGGTTTTGAGAGAAAAGAGATGGACTGGACAGTTGATCTCCAGCTGGCCCATCACATTCAGTGTTACTGCTTCCTTCGATGATTTCTGTGAACACACTTTAGTAAATCACTTGAATACATATTTAAAATTATGTGTAAGAATAATCCCAGTGAAGTCAGTGAAACTATTTATGTGTTTAAAATCAGACAAATGCTCAAAGGTAAGGCAGGCTGAAGCACATAATCCTCTCAACATGATGCTTTCATGCCATCCTTGAAGCTTGGTGAGTGAAAATACAGTCATGGGGGGATGCACATCATCTCACCCATCCTGTCTCTGTCCCCTCTTTTCAGGCTATCAGCCCTTGGCTCCACAGGGAGGGCAGCTTTGAAGCACAGTGTGGACCTCCCTGAGCACTTCTTGCTGGCTACGTAGCAGAATCTGCTGCATTTAGAAAAAATTGTGTTTTAGGGGAAAGATTTGGATCTAATGCTTTCTAGAGACTTCTTAAATTCATCAAGCCATCAAAGATTTTTTGTAGAGGATCAGTACATTTCCTCACTACAAGCTAAGGAAAACTTTCTACATACAATCTGCCCAGCTTAGACATCCTTCTTAAGGAACCAGTGGGAAGGTGCCTAACATAACACTCTGGAATTATTTTGAGGGTCCAAGGAATGCCCAAACCATAACTGTGCCTAGCATATGCAGTATTTGGTCAATTTTGTAATCTATAAAAATTATTACTTTTCAAATGTAAAGATGTCTGCACTAAATAAAGAATGCGAAAGGGAAGACAAAGCAAATCCATCTCAACATGTGCAGTCGACAACAAAAGCATTCCTGTACATGCACATGAGGAAATTAACGGCATTCCCCACATATTCATTCAAAGCAGTGAACATGCTGTGCTGGATGCACATACGCATTACAGAAACAAAATTGCTTTAAATAATCAAAATACACAAAGGAACATTTTTCTGTGTGGCTGGAAATAATCCTGACAAATGTTAATGTTTTGCAAATGAAGAACATTCTTCCAGGAACAACAGAAAAAAAAAAAAAGGAAAAAAAAAATCAGCAAATTTTCGGACACATACAAAGTAAGGTCCTTTATTAACCTGTTATACTACCAAGATGTATACAAAAATCACTGTGTGATGAGTAAGTACATTCAACCTTTTTTTTTTCCTGAATTATGAATATACTTTGACAAGATCCAGAGAAGGTGAACTGCATGATTAAAGATACGAAGAAGCTTCCATATGGTGAGATACTGAAGAAGACTGGACTATCTGAGTTTAGAAAGGAGTAAGGTAGCAGCAGATGTTGCTGATGTATAAATTAATGAATGGCAACAAAAGACCTCTGGATTTTTCCCTGAGTACATGAATAGACTTAAGATTTTCAGCCAGATTAATGGATAACATTTTACTGTCCCTGCTACTTCATTATTTAGCATATAATTAATCAGTGAAACTCACTGCTGCAGTAAAATACTGAGATAAATTGATTGCAAACAGGATTAGTCACACGTGGCTAAGACCAACATAGTGATTAAAACCAAGACTGGATCATACAAGACTTCTGTTTCTCTAGCTGTCAGCTTTGATGCCTCAGACCACAACACTGGCAACTGTAAAGTCCAGAAAAAAACCTTACACAGTTCAGTAATTTTTGGGTGGGGGACAAAGAGCCGTTTATGGTTGTTTGATGTTGTCTCGGAACTGTACTGAACAACGCACAAGAGGGCTAATTTTGCTACAGCAATTTCTGCACTACATTTGCCTGCCAGCCTTTTTTTTTTTTTAATTTAGAAAAGTGACAATATATAATAAGTAAATAAAAAAATGCAATTGAAATGCAAGAGTGAGTTGTTTCTAGTGTCTATAATAAATGAAGCTCAAATCCTGCTGTTATGTTTCTGACAACTTTAATAATAAGAGATGATCTTGTTTTAGCCGTGCACTGAGAGTGGGCTTCAAGGTATGTCACCCACAAGAGTGACTAATATGTTATGCTTATCACTTAAGAAGCAGAACTATCTGAATTCAGCTTTCTAACTATAGGGCGCTGCAAATTACCCTGACAGCACTGTGTGTTTCTTCTATTCCTTGCTTACAGGCCAGTATTGCTTAGTCCCAATGTATTAATAAGTAAGTGCAAGTATTTCAACAATCAGCATTTTAGCATTTGCATGCAAACTCTCATGCTGTGTAATTATACACAGTGCTGGCACTCAAATTAATTAAAGCTGATTTCTCTGTGACTGCAAACTGATCATATCCCCAGACTTGCTCTAGTATAAAGTCATCACCCTATATTCAACATGACACTTTATGTCCCCAGCATTCTTAGCGATGCTAATATGCAACAACTGTAAATTAGGCAATATTTTAGAGCAGCTGACAACCGCTGGTTAGTTGT
>JAOWBP010004015.1:14145130-14166700 GCA_028571105.1 Tragopan temminckii
ACCAGTTATTTCCATTGTGCTTGCTTTGTAATTATCTCAACTAACAATGTAAACAAATTACATACATTGTTTCAACAGATTCTCGCCCATGTTTGATTAGGGGTTACAGAAAACTTATAAAACACAAAACCTAACAACAACATCAACAATGTTTGTTTGATGCTAACATACAATTAGAATCTGACAATTTCAGTGTTAATTTAAAAACTCCTCCTCTTTCTCTTTCCCTAAAATTGCTCTTTGTTATTTAAAAGGATGCTCTTGCTGAGCAAGAAGAGGGAAGTGGGAAGGCTGGGTAGAAGAGCTGATGGTTAGATTTACGATTTCAGGAGTCCTCACCAAACAGAAAGAAACTGTGGCAGAGATAATTCTTTGCAGTGCAGATCCATAAACACTGACTTCTGGGGCACTGGTGACTTCCAGCCTCCAACAATAAAGTCATCTGCTCTCATTTCATAATTCAGTGAAAGAAGTCCTTTCTTATTACAATTTCTCAACTGAGACTTCTTCTGAGAAATTAAAATATTATATTTTTATATGCTTATTACTTTATCCAACAAATATCTCTGCAATACGACCACATTCTCCTATGACTGTCAGAAACTGAAAACAGTATAATCAAACCCTGCCCATATTTTCATTTACAAAATTCCCCACAAAATGCTTCTTTAACTACAGAACTAAAGTGCTCTAGAAAATTTATGCTTTTGTTTCCTTGAAGCCATAAAGTGCTCTTAGTGCAGAGCTACTCCTTGAGCTTCTTGTATTTTTATCAGTAGAATTACCATAGCAAGGGAAACAAACATTTAAAAAACTGATCTAACTGCCCCTGCAAACCAGCAAGCACACTCTCATGTGGCATCAATTCTTTTCTCTCTACATAACCTGGCCCTGGGAAAAAGCAGGGCCGATTCCTTCAAAAGGTAACATTCAAAAAAAAGGACAAAACAAACAAACAAACAAACAAACAAACTTCACCCCATCAGTGCTACAGTGATGACTAGTTCTTTGCAGCGTTGCATTTACTTTTGGGCTTGTCAACAGTTTAAAGCAAGGATATGGTCTTTTGTAATTACCTTTACTGTGAAGCACTGACACAGCACCATTATTTCTGTAAAGCACAAAGTCTGAATTCCCCAGACAGTTCTTGTTTGCCAAATACAGTTAACTGTGGCCAAGATGACAAAAAACTTGGCTCTATATCATGCTGGTGCATCACTTGGAAAGAGTTACCCTGATTTACACTGGAAAATATTGGTTCAGGAGGACTTCTCTTTGCTAATAATATTAATCAGCACAGTAACTTATCCTTCCTCAGTGGAGAAAAGAACTGCTGAAATATCATGAAGAAAGCAAAGTCCCATTTCTTCAACTTATATCAAAACAGCATTGTTACTGTTACAATCAACGTTTAAGTATTGAGCACATTCAACTTCTACTGAATTTGAGGTCTGATTCCATCACTTATAAAAAAAATATAGAAAAACAGAATGCGTCAGCTGAAATTGCTTTGACATAGTAAAAATATGGAAATCCTAGAAAAACTTACAAGGCTTATTTTTGGGTTAACAGAATCATAAAGCATCAGAAATACAGGGGTGGAAATATAGATTTGGGAAATATTTGCAGAATAAATTGAGCTTAAACAATAAGAATATTTAGAATGCCTTTGATTATGTTTTAAAACTTAGCAGAGGTTATATTTCTGTGAGTATCCAAGGTATTCATTAAATTCAAGAAACAGTGAAACTAGGAAGAGGCAAGAATAGTTCCCAGGTTATGTGATTCTAAAAGTTGGCTTATTTTCAAATGCTGCAATATCTTCACACACTTCTATTCTCTTCTTGGGCATGCCAGGCCCAAGGACTTTCCTCCATTGTGGGTCTGAATAACATCTTTAACAGCATTGTGCAGTTCAGATGATAGTACTAGAAACAAACATCATTTCTTATTTATTTCTTATTTATTATGGCATAGAAATAATATTCTCTGAATGGTACCAGCAATGATAACCTACACACACAAAAACAGCAACACTTTTAGTGCTGCAGTGGAGGGAGCAGACTTTTTACACATGCAGTTGGAGTTTGCTTCTGGTGAAGGCATAAATCAATATCAAAAAGATAGACTAAAGGGAATTACTGTGCAGCCCTCCTTTTTCAACACTGGGATATCATTTTTGTAGGTTTTGAAAGCTCTGTTTTATGATACTGGCTATAAATGCTATAATCTCCATTAAATATTTCAGAAGATGACATTCAGCATCAGTGATAAATTGGCCCTACAATTGGGGCAGCACAGCAGCGTAAGAAATGACCACAAAATCCTTCCTGGAATATTACTGTTTTCTCAAAATTGACAGTGAACTTACATCCTACTACACCAGGTTTTCCTTCACAAACCTCCATGCACAGAACCACAATGGGGGGATCCCCTGTTTAGCTCATATCTCATTCTCAGCCAGCTGCAGTGCATAGATTGGAACAGGCAGAAAGGAGACCAAAGGCCACTGGTGCCCAGGCCATGTACATACAGAATAAGGTGATGACAGATGCAACTCAACAAAACACGCGCTCAGTATAAAGAGCTCTTATGCTGTTCTGATGTCTGGAAGAACTATTCTAAGTGCTAAGATAATGCAAAAAACAAGTTAAGGTGAACTCTGTTCACCATTTCTGGGCTTCACAGTCATGTCACTACCAAAGGATTTCACACTAGTATTACCTGGAGAGAAGTTAACAGTCTGTGCCCAGAAACTCCAGAGCATGCTGCATTTCTGAGGTTGCTAAGATGTTTGGAAAAAGTGACTATGGAACCAGTGGATAAAATGCATCTTGTTGTTATCAATGCTACATATTATAAGAAATAAATGGATGATCGCTGAATTGATTAAGTATATTATTGCCCTTCTCAGGAATTATTTAGATATGATACATCTGGTTAGAGCAAAAGAAAGGAAAAGAACTCAGAACACAGATCTCTAATTAGCCCATCTGATTGTCAATATGGGAGCAACTTGGACATCTTAAAAAATTATTATAAACTCATTTGATAGAGACAAATTTTCATCCTTCCTTGTTCATTAAGGGAGATATTTGGAAGGTGAGATCTATGTAGTCAAGGGCAATATGTATATGAACTCCCCCAAAGGATGCTTGGAAATAACAATATATAAAGCAATAGTTCTTGAATCCACTCAGTTAATTTTAGAGGAACAATTGGAAATAACAAGTCAAAGACCTGCAGATTATCTAGTCCAGTAGTCAACATCTCATTACAGTTAAGACATGACAAACAGCATGTAGCAGAACATGGAGCATAGACCATGAAAGGACAGTTGGGGTTTTCAAGGCAACAGATTGGAAAACCCAAAATGGGGAAGCCTAGAAAATATGTATGTGTAGCAAAATATCCCTTTTAGCCAAATAATACAGTATTTACCCCAGGAATCCAGGAAAATTTCTCTACCATGCTACATAAAAGCTGAAAAGTTTCATAAGAAAGAATGAAAAAGTCACCAGTTGTTACTCATTCAGTTAAGGAGGATTTTTGGTGGGAATAAGCATAAACTGATCACAAATAAATGAACGAGTTTCAATATACTAACTTTGCTAATTGGACTCACTTTGCGAATAAAAGCAGTGAGTTGTTGCACAGTTTCTGTCTCCTGCTTCTATTCCATGTTTTGTAACACAACAATCTCAAAGCTCTACAAAAACTTAACTTCAGTCTTAATGAGAGACTGCTGAAGCTGACAGAGAAATTGTTGAGAATGATTTTGCAGCTTGCTCTTTGTGACCGAGCAGATGTATTTCTAAATTTTCCTTCCCACCATTTACCAGTTCCTACTCCACTATATTTAGGATTGAATGCTCATTTTCTAAACATTTTCCATGCTGTTGGGCTTGTTCCACATTTGAGGATCAGTAGGTCAAAAATGCTCCAGACTATTTTGTTAGACTTGTTAAAATCAAATTGAAACTGTATGATTAACGATATGAATCATCTGTGGTTCATTTTTTTTTCAACAGAAAAGTAAACAAGTACTTGTCTAAAGCTCCACCTGCTTTGCTGCTGTTGTGGTGCTGTGTATATCAGAGAAAACAATTCCCCCTTCTCGACGCTGAACTAAAATTAGGCTCCACCTGCAAGATGTTAGTGAAATCTTACACAGCTGCATTCCAGAGACAAGTTCCACAGATTGCTTTTGGAAAGCACTGTGCATTTCTGGCAAAATCAAACTTGCAGCTTTTTTTGCCTAACTTTTCAAAAATGTATTATTAATGATAAATGTAATTATTATCACACTAACCATGCTGATAAGTAATCTCAAAAATAGATCCATTTAAAATGTAATTTTACACCCACATCCCACTGTATTTAACCACTTCTTTGAAAATGCAGGCAGTAATCATAATAATACTTAGCACTTAGACTGCACTTTATTCATTTATAGACACTTCTGTGGCACTCATCACCAGAGTAACTTTATTTTCTTTATTATATCTTCAAAGTGCTGCACTGACATTAACAAATTAATCCTTACAGCATTTCAATGATAAAGGAATAAGTCTGATCATGCGCTATTTACTAAGCAAAACTTTACCCTTACCCACTCTGAATAGCCCTTTACTCACTGACAGAGTGAGTAGGAATATTAAAACATAGATCACAAGGACTAAAGAGCTTTTAAAAATACTCTAGTTCCAATTTTGAAGTAACAGATTACTGCTATTGACTTCTAACAGCATGAAATAAATATATACTCCCACTCTTTTTCACAGTCCTTTCTGACAAGTGAATGCTAAATATTCCATCATCTGGAATTGTCACAAGTATCTGTGCAACTGTAATCGAAACAGACAAATCATTTAGAAAATGGGAATGAGCTATATAGATTTTTCCTGAGGTGATGGGTTTGTAAGACTTATATTTAAAAGTAGGGATTGTGCATACTGAAGACTGACATGAAATTTGTGTCTATTTCATTTGCAGCGCTTACAGAAAGACTACTGCAGACTGCAAAATGTTTTTTTGTAACAATTTAAATGTGAAGTGGATTAAGTAGATGTAAGTTAGTTAATAGAGTAAACAACAGATGAAAACAAATAAATGAGGTCTATTTATGCTTTGGCTTGCTCCTCTGCAAATAAAATTTAACAAATGAGAATATATATTCTCAAAGTAAGTCTCTGGGATGTACAGTATCATTAACTCTTTGCAACATAGCATAATTGATACCTGTAACTGGACAGCTCCACAATGGATAATTAATGCCATAATTTATTTTTCCATGCTACAATATTGTAACAGAAAAATAATTGAATCAAAATAGGTTACCAACCACAATGCGCGAGTAAATGTTTTGTTTACGGCACTATCCAATTGTTACTGTCAAAAAGAAATATAAAAGGAGGTTTAACTTTCAGCTTCAAGATAGTGAACACTTCTCTCTTTCCAAACTCCTGGCCATTAAAGCCTTGATGACCTGCTGAGAGTGAGTAATTCTAGTGCACAATATCACAAAAGAGCTGTACACTGGGGTGTGGGAGTGGGCTGGGGCACTTAGATACGTTTCGTTCATTGTAGTAGCCCAAGGGAACAGTGCAACAAGCCAGCTGCACTGGCTCAGTTCATCCTGTAACTTTACACTATTTTCCTTCTAAGTCACTACTAATCCCTCAGGTTTACATGTTTTTTGGGGCGGCATCAGAGAAAAGCAGTGTGAAATTGCCCGAAAGCCTCTTTATAAATAAGACTTATGATATAGACCAGTACTGTTGTTGAAAGACTGAAAGAAATGCCCTTGAGGGTCGTAAGAACTATTCTACAAGTCTCCCACTGTGATTTTTTTGTCTCTATCTAATGACTGATAACTTATTAAAAAAAAAAAAGCCAACAAATAAACAACTATTTCCAGCTTCCTCTATTAATTTAAGCACTGCCTGGTTTGCTTTAGTTCAGCTAACAACAATATATCCAAAACAAAAGACCCTTTGCTTAAATACCTGGCTATCTTGTTATTAAGAAGACATTTCTTTTTAAAGACTTGTTTCACTCCCTGGAAAGCTATTATATCCTGTGACAAATTCCCACATGGCTATGTGGGTGCAGCAAGAGGGGGTGAATTCACTTATGCCATGTTTGGGTTAGTCCAGGCTCTTCACTGGCATGAATGTGTTGTGCCACTGCCTGATACCCTGCACATCAAACTGAGACTCTGTGAGGGGCACTAACAATTTCAACTAACAGTTTCAAACTGACCTTGTATATAACCTGATGTAGTGCCTCATCTAGCAGCTGGCAACACTCTCCATGGCAAGGGGCTGGAACTAGATGATCTTTGAGGTCTCTTCCAACCCAAGCCATTCTATGATTCTATGATTCTACGACTTGTGTATCATTTAAGCACAATTTTAGTTATGCCTGTGAGTTTGAAACCATTTCACATGAGGGATTGCCTAGAAGTGGCAAAAAGTGATAGTCCAAGCACAAATGCTGGCTTAATCTTGCAAGAAGCTACTATGAGGTGTTGGCAGAGTTGGATTCTGCCCAGCTCAGGGCTTAGATGACTGGCAAATGGGGCCTCATTTATGTACGAATCAAATATTATTCATGGTGACAAGATTTTGGGAGCCTGGAAATATTCAGATTCAAACTAAGACTCAGGGTGCTTCAAATCACACCAGAATGTATCATCTCCAGAGCTGCTGATTCTTTATTTAAAATCAGTATCTAAAATTAACAGTCTCAGGGATGCCATCTTGCAGAGTTCCACCTTGCTGATCATGCAGCCTGCTACTGATGGTGCCTCGATACTGACAGCATGTTGCAAAGGGTGTAATGTCAAACAACTTCAAGTTTAGACTTCTTCTTGATTGCAATAACCAGCATCTCCTCGTGAGTGTTGCTTATGGCATTTGAACCACACTGAAACAATTATAAATGGGCTTAATGGCTGTCCACTAAGTGAAGTTTAAACATTCGTCTTTGAATTTAAACTTTTCAATTCTAGTTAAAGATCTTGACAAATATGTTTGCCTTTTAACTATAGCAAATGAATTATTTGTTTCCAGGCACTTCCATTTGTTTAGTTGGGAAAAATACATATCCATTTCTATACCTATTTCTATACTTATCTACTTGGTATCAGAAACTCTGAGTGGAAATTAAGTGATGTTTAGGACAAATTTATCCTTTAGACAGAAATATGGATATAACAGGCACAAAACTATGTCTGAGTTGATGGTTCATTGATCAGTTTGCTATTTATTCTTTCATTAACAGCATCAACTCACTTACATTGAAACATACAAAGCTCCTTAGCAGACAGGTTGAAAAGCCATTGCATTTTGATGATAACTTTCTTGTTAAAGTTAGTGAGAAAGATCCTATCTAATGGTGTCAGTTCTGCTCTGAAAGGCAGATGGGGAATCAGAACCAATAAGTTAAAAATTAATTTGGGTCCCAATAAATTACCTGAGTACTTGCCTTGGAATTACTCTTAATTTACCCCAAAATTTCAACCTACATGACACAGGATGACAGAGAAAAGAACTAATTAGTGTGAGCAGATAAAACTGGAAGGCAGAATGACAAAAATCAGTATGTTTCAACATTTTTTGTAGAATGGATTCTCTCGTCATAACAACTGGGATGTACATTTATGTAACGGATAAGCATATCTCCAAAAGCTAGGTTGTTTGTTGTATACCAGGAAGTGCTCAGTAGGCATCTATCATGTGTAATAAATGTTTGGACAATTTAGGCAATCAAACATTTTTCCATGGTTGCCTCTTTACCAACATGTTTCTACACAGAAGTACCTGCTACCTTACAAAAGCTGCTCTTTAGGGAAAGTGATCTTCTGGTCACACTCAAATATTTTCCAGTTTGTTTAGAGAACCCTGTGCAACTGTAAGATAATTTGAAAAACCACATCCAGCGTTCCTGGATTAAGCAATTAAAAACTGGGATGGTAGATTCGAGTGTTTTTGTCCTACTTCTAGTAGAATCAATTGTTACAAAGTGACCAATACTGTTTGCTTTCAGTTCTCCTTTTTTACACGGGCGTGCTGAAAGGCATGCACTTTCATGCAGTTTACCTGCCCTGAAAACAGTGGAGGAAAACAACGGCATGGCCTCGGGCACTTTGTTTGTCAGAGAATTTTTCCAAGCACCGCGTGTTTCTGTATGGCAGAAGCTGCTTTTGACATGCAGATCAAGCAAGATGGTCAATACAGAGCCTTCCCTCTCAGGGCATTCCAGTCATTCCACAGTGGGACGCCTTTCTTTTCAGTGTCTCTAGCCCTTGGTTCCCTTTTGTAACCCAGTGTTTCACCACTGCCCCCGTGACACAAATTCCTTAGCAGAGACATTTCTGAATTTGATTTCTCAAGCAGTCTCTTCCTTTCCCTTCCAAAAGATTCCATGGCCGAGTCTTTACTCTGACTTTTCTTTCCCTGACAAGTAGTTGTTCTCAGATGCTCTACTAATCTGCAATTTGGTGCTTTTTTTTATCTGAGAGTGAATGAGGAGAATAGTAAATCTGGATTGTACTGCCTCGACAATATGCCATGGCCTTTTCTCAGGGGAGAAGAATAGGGAGGGAAACTTTGGTCCTATTCATTAGTCTGACTGATATTTTTTTCTTAGTTGACAGCTAGCACTGAGAGTACTTCAAAGGTATTAGATAAAGAATAAGGAACAGAGGGCCAGCACATCCATTAAATCCATTTATTTAATAATCCATAAAAAGCTTCAGAGCATGAGTGAGATGTCTACAAGTGCACAGAGCCAGCTTTCTCTCCAACCTTTTACTACCACTGTTAGGGATCAGCAAGAACTGGAAAACATAAGCTCTTTGAGAATGGCCACACTTTGACCTGAATAAACAACAGTGCTTATTTATAGAAATCTGAATAGCAAGATAAGAAGGCCCAGGCTTAATATAAAACAGCTAGATTTTCTAGAGCCGGGAACAAGCAGACTTCAGGGAATCCAACACAAGTTTGACATCAGTATCTAACATGTAGGTAACATCCTCCATAGCAACAGTCATAAGCAGGTTTGGTACAGTGCTTCCACAATGTAGCTGTACTAGATCAAAACTAGATTAACTTGGCTTTAGTCTTTTATTTCTTGAGATAGTCACCTCTGGCACTTACATCAGCACTCACATTCCCTTCAGTCTCTTGGTAATTACAAATTCCTTGAGGCTAAATAGATATTGAAAGCATATGTAAACCCACTTGAAGATTTAGGTCAATAAGCCTTTGACGAACTGATGGGAACAGAATTGGTGCCAAACTCAAAGTTTCTAACTTTCTAGAGAATTTTCAGGTGCTGAATTTGGGCCTGAAAATATTTACTTTAGATGATCTATCATATCCTGCATAAAAATTTGCTTCATATCTTTTATGGTTTGCTACTGTGCCACATATTGCAGGTCACCATGGAATCAAGAAGAATACCTCTAGTTTTCCTTTGAGACTCACCTTTAACATTTACTACTGAGTTCATACTAAGTCCAAGACTTGGTCACGCGACCTTCATGTATTCAGAAAGCCTGACAGTCATTTACCAGCTGTTACCAACTGTTCTGCCACAGGTGTAGCCGAATAGGGTCATTTACACAGATGTATGGCCACAGCTTCAAAATGAACCTGATATTGACCAGTAAGAGGCAGGAGATCAGTCTGTGCCTGTTTTGATTTAAAACTTTGCTCTGTGATGTAGGAAGTGGAGTCAGTGTGAATGCTTCTTTTATTACACTGTTTTATTGTTGAAGTTGCTGCCCTGCTTATCATTTATTTCACTATCATTTATATTTTTTTTCAAGACTAACTGGATGCTTTTGTCTTACTGAGGTATGTAAGTTGGCTGTACTTCAGATTGTGACTTTTGAAATTTGTTTTAATTTGAGTGCTTTAAAATTCTTTGCTTGTGTTGGCAATGTTCTCCAGATGTATGCTGACACTACTCTGAGAGGTCTTCTGTTGTAATATATCAGCTGGCTTTGAACTTGTCACTCTTAGGCAAAGAGGGATAAAGCAAACCTGAAATTATGATGTACAATCTATACCTCATGCATGACTCAGGAGTTCTGTTTGGCTTTTTAGAGGAGAACAAATCTGTGGCTTTAATTTTGCAAAGTTCTGTGCACTCTCCAGAGTGCTGGTAGCAGCTGTTAACTGCCAAATGTTATTTCCAGGGTTGTACTTCCATTAATCATTGTGCAGGTGCATGAGCAAAAAATGTTTTTCTGGCATGATAAGGTGTTCACTTCAAGAAGCTGAAGTTAGACAAAAAAGCTATGTTGATGTTAAGACTAGGCAAGATGAAGAATTAAAAAATAGTGCTTTCCTCGTGGAAGAAAAAAAAAAAACAGAATTATTTCATGATTTAGGATATTCATAAACAGATCATTCTGTTTTTTTTTCTTTGTTGTTGTTGTTTTGTTTTTATAGTGGAGACCACAGAAACAGATGTACTTTACTTCTTAAACAAAACTTTCTCAGGTGTTCATAGTACTCACTATGGTTGTAGTATGAGATTTGTATTTTGCAGGTGTTATTTTCTCAGCTATGTCTAAAGATTGGATTTTTTTATTTTATTTATTTTTTTTAGAGTAACTATGAAAACTGAATGGTTTTGTCAACATTGAGGGGATAAAAATTAAAAGAAAAAAAAAAAAAAAACCAGCCCAAAATCTAATCACAAAGCTCACATAACATGAATGGTTTATGTAGGGTAACAGCAATCTTCCCTAAAGGTTTTATATACACAACTTGTCCAGGTTACTCTGAAGCAAACATCCCATTAGCTGCTCTCAGAGTTGCATCTGTCTAGAACAAAGTACATGTCTTGATACTCATTTTTGTGTTGTTAGCGTGTGAGCGTATGTGGGACCTACACGTTCTTGATCAGATTCCCTTTGATGTGCTAACAAAACTCCTTATCTTCCATGCATGGATCATGAAAGTTCACCACGAACTAAAAGCTACTATAAAGCTTCCAGTAAAGTCTCTACTGGTATTGAATGCTTGATACCGTGGAGAGAAATATAAAGTAACCTTTCTGTAAATTGTGTGAGTAACACTGAAATTTGTACTGAATGGGATGCAAAAAGTTGGGAAAGAGCTGGAAAAACCTATCACGTGAGTTCACACAAAACCTTGTCCAGAGCACACAGTAAGCACAAAATGTCACCTTGTACCTCTTTCCTATTGTCACTTTAAGTGGTGGACTTAGTCCTGACCACTCATGTAATGTCTCATTAGGAAGCTTTCCTGATCCAAATGTTCTTTGGAGGAACTGTGCTTTCCTTTGGCATACACCACCAGCAAATTTCTTGTCACTGTCAAGAATATCTGAATCTGACACTATAAAGTGTAACTGCAGGACAAGATTATCTAATTTATATCTAATGTTTGGTCCCAATAGTATTTTCTTAGATTTCTATTAGGTTCTTTTCAATTGTCAGAAACTAATATGCTTACTGTAAAAAAGATGCTCATTAAATAGTTTTGTTAAGTATCTGCTCCCTCCAGCAGCTCATGCCTAACATCGCAGTTAGATATGTGACACCACCATCATCCAGCCTGTGTAAAGCATATTTAGAGTTGAAAGTGACTTGGAGAGGGGAATTTCAAAGGTGACAGCTGTTCGTGTCTCATCAAAAACCCCACTGCTCTTCTGTTCCATGAAATTTTTACTGCTACCTTGACTGTAATATATACCCTAGAAATCTGCTATGTCTCAAAATATCACAGAAGCACCTCATGAGAGTCTTCACAAAAATATTCTGCTACATCACTGATGCTGTATTAATATGTAGAAGAGAAAGACACAGAAGACAGTTGTCAAATATGATAGAGTCTAAGTGAGTTGAATGATTTCTCCTTAGGTGACTCACGATAAACATGAAATCTACTTCTTTTTCACTTTCACTTTAAATTTTTATAAATATAAATTATTTGGTGGATTTCATTTTTCAGTGTTCTTACCATGATACTAGGAAACTTCACAAACAAGAAAATAATCTGGAGCTCTCTAATCATCCATGAGCACAGAAGCTCCTCTCAAATCTATGTTTTATTACCACATGTGATTGCTGTGAAGTGGAATGTCTCTTTCTTAATCCAGTCTGTAAGATACTTGCTTTGGGCCAAACTAATGGAAATAATTTCTCTATCTTCCAGGGTTTTTGTTTGGTTTGCTTTGTTTTGTTTTGTTTTGCCTTACTTTTGCTAATAGCATACATAATGAATCTATTTTCTGTGGGGATGCATTCCAGTTCTTCTGGCTCATGAATGTAGCTTTCACTGATGGTGGATCTAGGTTCTCCTACCTCTGAGCCTAAGTATCTTCTCAGAATGAAAAGGAAGGCCATGGATTTCCACATGGATGCATGTCACTGTCGGAAAATAATGATTCAAAAAATAGGATTGTGAAGGACCTTTACAAGCCAACTAGTCCAACATGGGATAAGCTACATTTTCTAAAATTGCCGAAAGATGTTTGCCCAGTCTCTTTTTTAAAGACTTCCTGTAATGGAGATTCCACATGCAGAATAACTCAGTACTTCCAGAGCTTTATCTTAAACAATTTTTCCCAATACCTAATCTTCCTTGGTAAAATGCTTTACACATATCAGAAAAGGTAAAGACTGTCTTTTTCATCTTTGATGATGTTTGTTAAGTCTTTCCCTCAGTCTTTCATACCAGATCATGGCAATAAGTATTTAGAACTAATTTTCAAAGGCTGAAAAGATACCTCGCAAACAAATCAAATCAAAACAAAATACAATAAATAAATGAAGCTTTGTATGCACTTATCCTATCACAGCATTTCTTCTCACAGGTAAAGTCTTAGCGGATAAATATTTCACTATGACAATGCGTAATTTTTTACACCTCTAATTAAAATCTTGGGGCAATACTTGAGCAAAAAATTCACAAGAACAAAATGGAGAGAATGAACTGGGAATATCATTAAGACAACATTTAGCAGTCTTAGTATGCTTTTACAATGAAATCATTGAAAAAATTAATGTGGGAATACTCTGAAGGAAGAAAAAGGACAAGGAACAACTTTTTTTAAACAAAACTATGAGGCAGGCAAGAGCAGCACTGAGGGAGTTATTGTCCTTCTCTTGCTGCATGAGTCAAAGAGAAGATTCTGCCTGAAATTGAGAAGCAGAGGGACTTAAGTTACAAAAATGACAAATGGTGATTTTCCAGCGTTGAAGAAGATCAGACAGACTTCTATTAGAAAGAAAAAAGCTTAAAGAAGTCCCTGACCACTGAACTGTGGCAAACAGGACTCAGTAACTTCTTTCCTGTTCCCTTCAGGACTCCAAAGCATGTGTAAGGTGTCTACATTTTCTGAACAAATACTTTCACCTGATAGAAGAAAACAAAGAGAGGAGAAAAGCCATAGAAAACCTAGATGGGTAAAAATGGGTAACTGTGGAGCACTTAAAAAGCGTTAATTCTGTGTTGACTTAAATCCTTCTAGCTCCTTTTCACGTAAATGTATATTACTTGGGTGCTGCCCTGGTGATCAACTCCTAATACTGTTGAAATCAATAGCAAAAACAGACCTGAGGGGAAAATAATTTTTGTTTATTCAGAACTAAATAATATTCCCCATTGATTTCAGAATTCTTAATGAAGGCAACCAGATATATGCTTGGGTAAACTATTAATAAAGATCACAAAAAGAGATTCTGCAAGATTTTAGAAAATGCATAATAAATATGAAATGAACATTTTAAATACCTATGATCAAAACAAAAACAAACAAAAAAAACCCCACAAAAACCATAAGTGTGAATGAATCACTTGCACATCATTTTTATTTTCATTGAAAATAGTTACTCTTCAAAGCTTTGGAGTTAGAGCTTTTCTATATTATGTTCCTAAATGCAAAATCTGGAATAAAAGGTTTTACATCTGTAATACTAATTGGAGAGTTTAACATCAGAAATATCCTGTATAATAAATTAGACTCATCTGGAAGGTGATCAAACCCAAATTTAGCTAGGTATTGATTTTATTTATTTTAAATTAGACATTTCCTTGACATTCACTTACTGTGTTGCACTGATTATTCAAATAACTTTTCACTTGCACAGCTTGGTGACCTGAATACACTAAAAAACCCAGCTCCTCATTTATTTAATCCAGTTATGCCAACTTGGGTTTTTTATAGCCATTAGTACCATGAAGGAGTAAATGGCATCTGACAAGTTAGAAATAAGGAAGCTACAAAGTAAAAAGTGCTCTGCACAATGTACTGTTTGCTGCTGAAAAGAGAACTGTTGATGGACAAGAGACAGTCCCTGGAAAATTGTTTGGCCAATAGCAGCTGTTAGTCAGGAGTATAAAAAAGCCTTTATATAAAATGGGCATTTTATGGCTCCTAGTACAGAAGATTCAAAAATTAAATAAATGCAGCAGCATAATTAAAGGATTAATGGCCAAAACTTCTACATAAAAGGAGAAATTTCCAGGAAAAAGAAAGTGTGTTATAAGCATTTTTTAATGGCTAGCCTTTAAAAACAAACTAGAAATAGAAAAACAACAGTTCTCTTGTGCTGGAAAGGTCACATTAAATAATTCTACTCTGGCTTTATCCGCCTTAAGAACTAGGAACAGGTTTTGCCTCTTGAGCTTGCCAAGATGTGATTCTCAGCCTTGTGGGAAGAACTGTGAATCAGAGTTCCTTGGTTTCAACAGGTAATCAAAGGAAAAACTTTGCTTATTTAAAGTACTTCACAATTACATAGCATCTGATCAACACCTTTGGTGAGCTTAACTGCTGCACTTTCATTTGTATTCATTTGTATGTAAACTCAGATAGCTATTTTAGCAGTCAAGCATAAGGAATTTAGGATCCTTCCTATAGAAAAGCAGTCTTTTTTTCTTTCTTTTTTTCTTTGTTGTTTTTCTCTGACAAAACATTATTCTGACTTGGAGAAAATCCTTTACGTCATCACAGACAGATATGTAACTGAAAACCTCGCTCTCTTGCATTAGCTTCTTCTTAATAAGTTAGTAAAAAAAATAGATGTTGGTGAGGAAAAATAGTTGACCACATTTTTGTGGATAATCTGAGTAGGTTAGCCAGCATATAAAGTAGACAACCTCTGGGATTCAGAATGGCTGAGCCATCAGAGAACTTCCAAACATTCTCTTTGGTAACAGATAGTAAGCTCTTCAGCTCAAACTGTGTTGTCATATGTTTTATTCATAGGCCATCATAAGGGCCGCCAAACAGATTATCATGTTTACATCAGGCCTCCTCAGAGAGATAAATTCTTTAATAGTTGAACTGGCAGGGTCAGTCAGTACAGAGATGCCTGCCAGGCAACCAAATAATAAATAAGAGAAAAGAAAAGAAGGAAAGAAGAAATGAAATCAAACACTGAACTGCTTAATGATATCCGTCAGAAGTCACCAATCAATATACTTTATCTCTTGCTGAAAAGGTTATATTAAGGTTTCATCATTTTAGTGGCATCATCCTTTTTCTGTGAAGTGAATAATTGCAGATGTGCATGGAAAAAGCAGAGTCTAGGAAAGTATAACTTCATTGGAGCTGACAAACCTTTACAAATACTTATTTGTGATGTTGCATCTCTTTAGAGGTTTGGGTTCCTTATATAATAGAAGTGCCACATGGAGTTTTCCTATTGTCTATTGCTGGTAGTAAATGTATTTCAGCAGGCACAGTGGCACTGAGCAGTCCAATTTGTGCTGGGGACTTTAATTTTAAAGCTGGATATAAGATAAAACTGGCCTAGGGACCATTGCGTATCTATAGGTGCATATATATGTAGTCATTCAATTTTTTGTATTCTTGTTTTAGGAAGAAAATACATGTACAGCAAATGCAGGATAATTATCACTGGTATAAACATATGTGGCATTTAAAGAATGTGAAAATGAGTTTGATATAGTTGAGAATGATGAGAATGCCTTTACTTTCAATTCTGAATTGGAAATCTCTGCTTAGACTAGAAATTACACTTAACTGTTCCTCTTTTTTTAAACCCTTCAGGTTCTTAGTAAAAATTCTTTTTATAACAAAAACAAAAACAAAAAAAAAACAACAACAAAAAATCCATTTCTGCTTATTCCAGCTGAATCATGTTCCCACAGCCACGTCTCATTCCATCTAGGGAAATCTGGTTTGCTCTGTCCACTTTCCCTATTCCAGATTTTCTGCCTGCTAACTTAAGAGCAGATCTCAAAACCAATCTGCTGCACTTACCCATATCATATACAAGTTTCCATTTGGTGCCTTGTGTTATCCCATCAAATTCACCATCCTACAACACTGTAAATGAACTTTTCTATCTGATTCCTCTCTTGTATTATACCAGCAACTTTTCCAATAGTTATGCCCATTTTAACTCTGATACAGTCAATATGCCTTGACTGTTGCCCTGTATTTATCCTTCTTACACTGCAAACAGTTTAAGCAAATCATCTGATTGGACAGAAATGTAGTAGAAAATTAGCGTTAAGATAGGATGAAATGAAGTTCCATGAGCTAAGGTTTTTATGTAGTATTTAAAACTTTATTTCTATCCTGTAATACATATTTTATGTATAATCCTTATTTAGACATTTAGCCTTTCTGTACCTTTGTCTCCTCTGCATGAACAGCAGCACTTCTATCACAGAATGTTTTCAGAAAAATCTATTACAAAGTGAAGTGGACAAAAAACTACAATAATAGAAGTACCTTGAATATTGTATCAAGCCTTGGGGTCTTTAGTTAAAAAATTAAGTATAGCTTAGCTGTGTGCTGCACATAATTTATGCATTTTGGACAGGAATTACCTCTTCATTTCAGTAAAGATATATCAATAACAAAGAATGAACAAATTAGAAAGTTGAAGCTCATGGAAACAAAGGAAAATCTAAACTGCGGACTTTCAGAAGCACTGCCCTTGAGAAAAGAGATGTTTGACACATGCCCCTGGTCATGGGCCAGAGGGGAGGCAGGCACTGGCTTGAAGGTCTGTGGATATCAGGAATATGAAGCACTGGCATGCCAATGGCTACAGCAATTGTTTGTAAATTGAAATACTGTTTCACTTTGGAGAGATCTGCTTATTCATTCAAAAACAGCAGATGTAGTTCATTGGACATACCGCTTCTATTTCCCCATTATGCACAGATTCACGGCTCAGTACATAACATGCTGCCAGATGAAAACATTTTGGAAAAAAAAATGCATTCTGTAGTGTTAAATTCAGTTACATGGCATCTGATTAGGTTGCTGGAAGTTAGGGTGATGAATTGAAGGAAAACATGATGAGACATAACGAGTTGCAGCAAAGTTGGCTACAGCATAAGAAATATGCATCAGTCAGTAACTTAAAAAGATACAAAGGCATGAATCCAAATAATCAGCATCTAAGTGGTATACCACATTGTGAGGGGGAAACACAAGAAAAAAAAAAAAACATTTCTTTTGTCCTGAGTCACTGCATACTGGGATTATGGCTTTGAATAAGTAACGGCTCATGAAGGCAACGAGCAATTTAAGTAGCAGCATGCAACTGGTAAGCCACATAGAAACTTTGATTCCATCACTACATTTTGGGTGAAAGGATGTTTTATGAGGACCATGAGGCTACCACTGTGACACCAAATTGAGCAGGGCAACAAGCCCTGAATCTTTCTGGTGATTACATTGAAAAGATTGGTTAAATTGGGCTTCTGTGTGTATCACAGAATATATATCTATCCAGAAAAGTCAGTAAAATTTGGATTGTGTTATTCCTCTCAGTTTGTGTTTCAAGCACTACAATATATTTAGGGTATGAAGAGTATCTTGGACTTTTTTAGAGTGCAGTATGTTCAGACTGACAGAGTACATGAAGCAAACACCTGCCTATTTGTAGAGAAAGTGGATTGCGGGATGATAGAGTAGGCTCTCGTGGTGTGTGTTATTTAGTTTATTTATTTCTATTTACCAATGAGGCAAAAGGCTGACAAACTTCTGCCTTTTCTGGTCTCCAGTGTCAGGCATGGAATATGTTATAGGCAAGAGAAGGCACAACTGCTGTCTTTTTCTGTAATTCAAAAAGTATTTTCTGTATTTTGTAAATCATTATAGATGCTATAATATTAAAGGTAACTTGTAGATCTGTTTCTCAAGCCAATTCCCGTTACTCTTCAGGCAGATGTTGTAGAAGAAAGTGGAAGAACATGGGAAGCATCAGGAATATTTGAAGAAATACAGATGAAGTATTATAGACACATAAAGCAAAATGTGGAAACAGGAAAAGACCTCTGTACTGTTTGCACTTTTTGCTACAGACATTTAAACTTTTTTTTTTTTTTTAATTAGAACTTCTGCTCTATTACACTAAGAACAAACAAACAAACAAACAAACAAAAAAAAACGGGTAAGATGTAATGAGAGACATTTGGATTCTTCTGATCTTACATTCCACACAGCAAAGACTCTTCTGCAGTGTTCGTCTAAGTGTGGCACAGCATCTCTATAAGTCAGTATTTTCCAACTCTTTGCCAACCAAACCACACCTTGAATATGCAAGCAGAAGCATTGGTGGAGGAAATAATAAAAGAGGACAGTATGAAGAGAGAAAATGTTGGAAGAAAGCAAATTTATAAATCCAAAGGGAAAATAATCTGTTCTTCAACAACTTCAACAAGTACCTTAGCTTTCCCTTTTAGTTTCAAAATTTTGCATGCCCTGGATCAAATGACCAGAAAAACATTGGTAGAAGTTATTGAAAGGGAAACTATATCGTTTGAAAACAAAACAAAACAAAACCTCTGTGTATCTCTGCTACTATTTTGGCATCAGTTTTGTTCGGGGCAGCTGCAATGTAACATTGCTGAATGCCAAAACCCTGCTAACAGGAGCTAATGGGAAGGGAAAAAACTACATCCTTTGATTCTTAGTATTTTGTTCTGCCTTACCTCAGTTAATCAACATTTGATCTGCTATTTTAAATTCCTTGATATATGTAGCAAAATTGAGGTGGTCCCTTGTGTCTAGACATAGGAGACCAAGTGGCCAAATTTTGGTGTAGCCATATACACAATCTTTTTAAAGACGCTTTGAGGACTGATCTTCAGGTGTGCTGAGCATCATCACCATGACTTTCAGTGAAGTTATGGGTATTCTACATACACAATCACAGAATCATACAATGGCTTGGCTTAAAAGGGACCTCAAGGATCGTTAAGTTCTAACCCTCTGCTGCAGGCAGGGCTGCCAACCTCCATATCTAATTCTAGACCAAGCTGCCCAGGGTCCCAACCAGCATCGCAGGCTTCAAAAGAAAAATCCTAACAGAAAGATTCCAATATGGCTATGTTTTCCGGAAGCATCATCTAGTATGTAAGAACAATATTGTTTATTCACACCAGAAGTCAACATAGCCAAGTACACAGTAGTAGATGCTTAGGAAAGACTATAACAGCAGGACATACATCAAGTGATGCTTCTCTATTACAAAATTTAATCCCCCAGTCACCTGCAGTTCAGATACTTTTTGAGTCAGTTCATTGTAGATATCATGAGTTTGTCTAATTGCTTTTTGAATCAATGCAAATTCTACTATCTTCAGCCCCCTCAGAAATACTTAGCTACCATTATGTACTATTATATATTATTTGATTTTAACTTGCTATCTGACAATATAATCTGACGCCTATTTTCTTGTATTATGAGACAGTGAATAATTGCTCCCTAATCACCTTCTCCATGCTACCCTGATTTTATAGTTTTATCATATTTCACATCAGTCATCTGTTCCAAAAACACAAAGCTTCTACTTATTCCTTGTGCAGAAACTGCTCCATACCTCTGATCATCCTACTTGCCTTTCTCTGTACATTTTCAAATTCTGAAATGGCTTTCTGAGATTTTGGTTTTGGAGAGCATAGTAGACTTGTACATGATGTAATCATTATTCCTTTTCCTTTATTAATGTTTTTTTTTTTTCTTTTTCTTTTCTTTTTTTCTCACTGCTATGCCCTGAGCTCTTTTTTTCCTCCTGAAGCTAACTTTTGTAACTCTCTGGTCTCTTTTCTCAGCAGCAATAGCCAAGCCAGTTTATCACTCTCCGAATAGAGTAAGTAAAGTTAACACTGTTTCTTCTCTGTACCTTTGCCTGGGGACAAAGGAACAAGACCTTTAATATTCAAGATTTGTATGGATCTTTCATGATTTTTGGGGTTTGTGGTCTCCCATTTACTACTCAGAAAGAATGGAGTAAAGCGAAACAAATAGAATAAGAAATCTCTGAGAAACTTACGCAACTCTTTTGGGTTTCCTATGACTTTAATACTATATTTAATATAAAATAAATTAAGTAGCTGTCAGCCCCAAGATGGGAAAATCAATTCTTTTCTGACATTTAATTTGTGCTTTTGAGATGCAGCATAACAGTACCAGAGTATAAAGGTTCTGACTTTCTTATTGGTTAATTTCAAAGCTTTGATTAAACCTTTCATTTGAAATAGTTTCTTTCTTTTTTTTATTTGACATTTTTACTCAGGTTGCCAAATCTGACTGTTTTAAATGAGAAGAGGGTAAGATGTTATTTCCTATCTGTAGATCCCAGGTTTTTCAACAGCATTTCCTTGGAATCTACATCTATATTTCCATAGAAATTCATGAGGTAATGAAGTTGAAGACAGTAAAGTCATAGTACAAGTATTGGACTGTCTGTATTCACCAACTCATACAAATTAGACTGCGTTCAAAACAGTGAATTTTTTGGACTCCTCTATATAAAAAAATCAGTTGTCTTATGTTGGGGAACAAAGAAACATAGAGTTATCATGCCATGTGACTGAAAGCATAATTAAGCTCTTTTCAGTGAAAGTGGATCAGACAGCTTAGTTTTTATGACTTCACACTTTCATCAAACTGTACAGTCTACATTATTTTATTTGCCTATAACTATTTTTTCTGTATATGTGTGTAACTATTCCCACAGACAGCCACTGTTAGTTAAGACGTGGTTGTAACTCAGCAATGAGGTCATGTTCTCTGGGCTGGAGCTGAAACAAGATCTAATCTTATTTCCACTGATAGCAGTAGAAATACTTGCGTCCCTTTAAATATCAATTACATTTTTTTCCCAGAACTAAATTTATTTAGTCAGGAATAAAGCCAGATACTTAAGATATTTATCACTGAGCAGTATGCTGGCAGCAGTCTGTCAAACTGAGTAGGAGCTCTGCCACGAACAAGTGCTGCGTAAGAAAGTGAGTGCTGGGCTACACGAGGCTTCATTACTGGACAACAGGGAACTGAACTGGAAGGATGGCTCTAATATCTCTACATACTTCTGATGTGCTATGCTTGGGTTGCTCAGCTACTTATCTTTCTTCTGTGACTTTGGAAGAAATGCTCTGGTACAGTACAGGGGCAGCTCATTGCTGCCCTAAATTTGTTTAGGATCTGTAGGTATGAATGGAATGCATGCATGCTGTTCTGTGCGTGATCTGAGTTTAATGCTAAGCTGCAGCAAACTCTTTCAGTGTTAAATTCTGGGAGGAA
>JAOWBP010004015.1:14172260-14208846 GCA_028571105.1 Tragopan temminckii
CATGCAACTCCTGCCTATTGTCTCAATAAGAACAGTATATCAATAAAATTAAAATAAATATGTATCCATTCTGAAGCAAGAGAAAATGATTGTGAATTATTAGGTCAGAATACATCTGCAGATTTTATAAAGAAGAAACTGTTTTCATCACAAACCGTAACCACATCAAACAATCACAGAATGTTTTATTTATGCCACAGTTATGTCTGGATAATGATCAAATTATTTGCTGGGTAAACAGCTACCCTTTGCAGCTACAGGATTTTTTTAAGGGCAAAAGGTACAAAAAGGAGCATTTTGCCTTTGTGTTCCAGCCTCAGATCAGCATGGAAAAGAAATAAAGTAATAAAAAAGGCACAAAAGTATATTTACTTTCCTGCCTTTAATGCCACAGGCGATTGAGCTTCAAAATCATTTTATGAAAAAAGGGTAGAAGTGGTTCTGCTGAAGATGTGATGTAGGGGAAAAGGCTTTGGCACTCCTGTTATAATAGTCCTTGTTTAGCCAATGACTCATCCAAGTTTGAACCAAACTGAGGTCAGTTGAGAGCTGTAATAAAGAATTGCTGAGGATTTGGACAGAACTACCAACTGCTAATAAAGTGACTGCTTCCAGTTGCTAAAAATTTACTGGTGACATTTTTATTTTTCAGTTTTGCCATTTCAATCCTAAAATACCAATATAAGTCTGCAAATAATTAAACACACCCACTCCACATATATTTCCCATAATCCAGAGAAATAAATCTAGATATATGATACAGCACGCATTGCAGCTGAGTTTCCCAACTTACAAAACATTTTAAAATAAAAGTAGAGTAAAAGTGACATGACAGCTCTTCGAGGTCATGCCCCAGTATGTTGATCCTACTATATTTAAAGGGTAAGGTTGGGTCACAAACTAAATAAGAGTAATGCTGAAGATTTTTTTGTTCATTTTGGTCTTGATGACCCTGGCAGAGGCCTCACTTTTTAATAAGTGTGTGTTTGTGTATGGAGGCACCTTCAGAAGGAATGTCTTAGATTATGCCCTTAGAATTATGTCTGAAATTGGAAAAACACTGCTTAAAGAAACATCATAACGTTCAAGCTTCATTCTAGCCTGGTGCATGGTTAATGTGGCCACTAACCAAAATCCAAAGCTCTGCCTTGAAAAGAGGTGAAAATCTGGTACTTCTGCTTTGTGTAACAAGAACAACATTGCTGTATGCAGTAGTTTTGAATGCGTTCCTATACATAAAAAGAAAGAATACAGAGGTTCAAAAGAGAGAAAATATTGCATGTTATTGTGGTATATTTAATTCAATGAAAAATAGATGTTCATTTCACTATATTAAGACATGTCAGGAGATGTAGGAAGGTATGGTACCAAATTTTGACATTCATATATATGTAGGCAATTAGAGGCATCAGTGAAATCCTGTGGGCATTGGTGTTAATTCAATTTCTAACCTTTTGCCCTTTTTCCATTGCAATCTTTTTGCATTTTTGCCTTTCTTACCAATAAATAAGTTAATTAAGGTAGGAGGAGGGGAATGCAATATAATTGCACGTTATTTACCTATGAGGTGTTATTTAAATGACAGCAAAGAAATAGTAGAGGGAGACCTAGAGAACTAACAAGAGCTGGGGAGAAAACGTGAAAAACAAGACAAAACAACGTTCAGTAATGAAAACTAAGAAGTCAGATACTTAAGGGAAATAATCTGAAACACAAATATACCATGGAAGGAAGATAGTGTTTGGAAAGCACTAAAAAAAAAAAAAAAAGAAAAGGACTCAGGGCTAGTAGTAAGCAGTAAATTAAATAAGGGCTTGCAATGTGATACAGCTCTGGGAAAACAAACAAATGTGATTTTGGCCAGCATACACAAAGGGATCAAATTCAAAGTGAAGCAGTGTAAATTGCATCAGAAGACATAGAACTTTTGAGAATATGATGTACAAAGTAATGTTGGATTAATGTAGAAGAATACAAGCTGGCTGACTGGGTTAAGACTCAAAGCTATGTGAACAGGTGCAGCTTCACTAAATTTAGTAAAATTTTCCCTGCTTTTTCTAGAATTGATTTTGATTTCTTCAATTATTATGTGCCTTAATTCACATAAATTTAGTTGATTCTTTGGAATCCATGCCAAAATTTTAAAGACCACCACATTGGAGAACAGCAGTTAAATGAATCATTTTTCAGTTCTTCTATTCTTTGTTGCTTTTCCAATTTATGAGGTAGGGATTTTTAAGCACCCATGGGAAACTGAAAATGTTTCAGGCCCAACTGTTAGCTGAAAGCTAGCTCAGAGACTGCAAGCAATTCCCAAGCTTGCATATCCTTGCTGGTAAACATGGAGAGCTCATTAGTCTCAGCTGAAGTTACATGCACATAGAGCAGACAGACCCTGCTTTCCCTCCTGGCTTTTGAAGGCAAGTAGAATGCAACTACAATTTCAGCTAAAACCATTTGCTTGATCTTTAACTTTTTTGTTCTGAAAAGTTGCAGTCATATTATATTATTTGTATGGAATTTTGGAAAGCTTCTTATACCTTTTTCACATGACAAGCATCTCCTTAGCTTGTAGCTGCATGGGTTCAGGAGAGTGGCACTGGAATGGTTTCAGCATTCTTTCACTACAGAAAACAGAGCTGGTTGTGTTAGGTGACACAACAGCTATAGAAAGATTGAGACATGGACTGTTAGTTTCACTACCTTTGACCTGACAGAGAGCATGTGTACACATTACTAGACCTGATCCTTTGCTAATCTGTACCTTCTCTGATAAGTTATGTCTGCTCATAAGCAGTGTAAAATAGAAGCACTCAAGTAGCTGGAAATTCTGTGAAAATATCATCCCATTTGCTCTCTGCGCTCACTTTACATTGGTGAAATTGTTTCACAAGATGTTGGGCATTAGAGGAATGGGCCAAATGTTTGCAGTCTGGGAGCGTTAAATCTCCATATCAGTGTAGGCATAAGGTTTGCTACGGGACATGTATGGCCAGCTGTGTGTTTGTACTGTTGACCAAGAGACCAGTAGGCTTGCTGCTTGTAAGGGAAATGGGCAGCTGATTGCAATGGTACCAGAACTGCAACGTCTGCTATCTGCTATAAGTAAAACTAAAACCCAGTGACCTAGCAGCTCAGTTAGAAGAGAGAGAGTAAGCATGTGCAAGGCCAATGCTCAGTGCCCTTAAGTAAACAAACAAACAAATGCACACAAACACTGAACAGATGTTTGATTCACAGGAGCCTTAAACCATTGGGGTCACTTCTTGGATGTCTGCCACTTTCCATGTAGCAGTATATAAATCACACACGCTGTCTGTAATCTATATAAAAATCTATATGGTTTAGACAGGGGAATTGTAGCCTGGTGAAATTTGCTGATGGTGTGGAGCATAGCAGTGAAGAAAGAACTAAGTCTCCATTCAAACAAAAGTTTTTAATATGTAATACAAGTTGGCTGCTGTCTATACTATATGTGTCTTTCAAAGCAATAAACAAACATAGTGTATATGCGGTGATTGTAACTGAATTACAGTGGGATTATTTGAAGAGAAATTGTAAAATAGGGAGATCTTTTCATCAAATATCAGTTAAATGTGGAGAAGCAATTAAGTAGAAGGAGAAAATCCATCAGGAGAATACACTATACAGATAAAAGGTTTGACTGAGTTCTTTCAGTGCTCTGAGTCAAGGCAGAAATGTTTTTGCTTTTACTTATAAACCCTTTTCCAACAGCCTGTTTTAGCACTTGGGAAGGCACAAAGAAGGAACAAAAAGATAGAGAGGATGATGACAAGCTATAAATCTCAATGCTTAAATTAAGTGGTAGGGCTAGAAATACAGTACAGTGCGTCACTTGTTACTGTGTGACGAATGGTGCTCCATTTGGTAAAGACATTTACAACTGGTCATTAATAAAGAGGCTGGGACAGGGGATGCCACTTGCTAAAGTTCTAGAAGGAAAGTGATTAAAAGTAACTGGAAGTCTGAGTGTACACTTCAGACTGAATTCCTGATCTTAAACATAAACTTTTTACTGACAATGTGCACTGCTCCCCCTAGGATTACAAAATCCAACCATAACAGACAATACTCCAGATGTGTCATAAGGAGAAATCAGTGGGAAAACCCGACCACAAAGAAGTTACCAAGGAATTATACCACGCAGCTTTGTGAAGTACCACTGTAAAAACTTATCAAGACCATTGTAGGGAACTCAGTTACCAGACACCAACATCATGTTATCAAGAGATAATGTCTCAGCAGAAATCCAGACACCCTTCTCACTGCAAGATCTTTGATACGTAGGTTTACCAGATTTCTCTCCTGGGACTCTTTCCTTCCATAATGTGGACATATTAATTAAAGGAGACTACTCTCATCTTGATGACCAAGTAGGTCAGGAAATTATGAGGGATGCTTCAAAAGTAACGTCTCCCATTTTATTATGTTGGCCCATGACTTCAGAAGTGGATGTTGGTGTCATGGCAGCAGAGGTTGAACCTTCCTGCCAATATCCCATTACATGGTGTTGCTGTGTGACAGATGGCAGCAGAGGCAGAGAGGTGGTCTGACAAAATGTCGTCTGACATGGAAGTGTGAATGAAGCAAAGGGGAGTTATTGAATTCCTGCACACAGAAAAACTGGCACCCACATTCATTTATGTTTGCTGAACATTTATGGGATCAAACCGTGGGCATGAGCACAGTGAGGTAGCGGATGGTGCATTTCAGCAGTGATTTGAAGACAAACCATGTTACAGATGGCCATAAACAGCTGTCACACCCAAACATGAAGAGTGTTGTGATCAGTTAATCTGTGCAGGTTATGACTGGGGTACTATTTATGGAGCTGAATATCAGTTTCAATGTATTGGAAATGATGGTGACAACATAGGAATATTGCACTTTGCACAGGTGGGTCTCACAGATGCTTACACAAGGACAGTAAGACCAGCATGTGCAAGTTTGTCAGCTCCTACTGAACATGGGAAAATGTAAAAAAATGCCACTTTTATCAGAATGAGAAGCAAAATTCACTATTGTAGACTACATATTCAAGTGATGAGATGTATTATAAATAAGGAATCTCACATTATAACAGCAGGGTTATCAGTACATAATTAAAAATGATAAAGTATCAACTTATCTGTAAACAAGATTTAAAAAAGGATACAAGCACTCTCAAGAGCTGTTCTACTTAAACAATCTATTTTCTTGTAGTGTTCAGCAAACATCAGTGAATGTCTGTGGGTGCCAGTTTTTCTGTTTGGAGGAATTCAATGACACTACACCTTGCACTGCTTCCAGGAAAAGTGATCTCTTTCCTGATCACTCAGGGAGGAGGTACGTTAACATTTCCATTGCTCTGATTTGTCTCTCTTTTGCAGTTACCCCTGCCTTCCACAGCCTTCCTGGTAACATTTCAATTACTATGACAATTGTGAACAAACAACTTGAAAAAAATGGTCAAATCAACACAAACAGGTAGGTCTTTTTTTTTGTTTCTTTCACTTTTATGAACATTTGAATACTGGTTGGTCAGGGTGGCATTTGATTTAAATTTATCAGTTTGGAGGAAAAACAGCAGAAGCTAATGTTTTATCCAAATGCAGACAAAATGGGCATGCAACTGCAAGTATTTTGATACTGTGACTTTTCAAGAACTAAGTTGTCACAGATAAATAAACACAGCTCTTTAAGATAGTTTCTCAAAAACATCTTAAAATATTTAATGCTTATTATTTGGATCTGAAATATATATATAACTATAAGCTTGACCTTTAAAAATGTTATCTAGATAAACTTTTGTAAGTTTGAAAAAATAGAGCAGTTACAATAAATAGATATTAAGAGTAAAATTAATCAAGATCTACACAAATGGAGAGGAATATTGTGGATATTCTTTCTTGCCATTTTTTTTTTTTTTTCCCCCAAGGACCAGACAACACATTCAGTGCAGAATGGAATTGGCTTGTTGGTCTTGTTTAAGTCTTAGTGTAGTGAGACCTACAAATATGTGGGGTAACTTTGGCAATGTCCAAAATAATGTTATATCATAACTCTTATTTGAGATCTGTGTGTGCCATGGATAGATAATTGAAGGGGCTTTAAAGCATGATGTGGTCATTACAGTCTGAATTTAGGAATAAGATGTGCTATAGAGTGAAAAAAAATGGTGAAAAGGAGAGTAGGAAAGTTTTGCTTCAGTTGGAAAAAAAGCAGGAGAAAGAGATTTTCACCCCAAGTAGAAAAAAAAACTTGCAAAAGATGGATGTTATCATCAAAAAGATTGCCCTGTTAAAGGTGCTGTGTGTTAGTTTTGTTCTGAAACATTATTGCTAGAACCTGTGAATTTAAACTGATGGAATGACATGCAGACTGTCATTACTCTATAACAGTAGCAGATATTAGTAATGATATGTCATTCTTGTAAGCTAAATTATAGAAAGCCACTCATAACAAGAGGAAGGTTGTAAGGAATTTCAAACTATTCCAAGATTTTTGTTTTGTTTTGTTTTGTTTTGTTATTTTTTCTGGAATAAATCAATTCTCTAAAAATAACGTTTTTCAACAGTTTTCAAAATGGCAACATTCTTTTGTCTTGCCTTTACTAATACTGAGCTGCTGTCTTTGTTCTCTGTCAATATACAAAGAGAAATTGTAACAATATTGTTGGGAGATGTACATGTTTCATAGATGAAGAGATGTTAATTCAACCAATGCTTTAGCTGTGGAATTAAATAGTATTAGAATTTGACAAGCTGTGCACCACTGTTATAAATTTGGGGTAAAATCAGTTGATAGCAGACAGTTTTGAAAGACAAGCTGAACTGTACAGATTCTCTTTTAGATTCAATTGGTTTTATTTATTGGAATTTGATAGCAAACCTAAAAGGTATTTTTTTACTGAAAGATCATGAATGTAAAGACCTATTCAGAAGTCCTTCCCCATTGCATTCTTTGTCTAAGACCATCTGAGGATTTACAATATGCCTTCATTTCAGGGACTGTTGTTGATGGAGAAGCTTCCTGTTGTGGGCTGATAAAAGATCACGGTACTTTTGAAAAAGAACTTAAACGGACAAGGTATGAAATAGCATGTTGAGATAGAACACAGGTATATTCGTCACTTAAACCACATAGCTAGAAATCTTCAGTTAAAGTTGATAAGGAATAATACCATATGGATCAGTAACATTTATGCACATATTAACAGGTAAGTGGAAAGGAAAATAAAAGGTATTATAGTTTATACGATAATCTATTAGATTACATAGTTAAATTGAATGAAGACTGCTTGGAAAAGTTAGTCCTTGGGAAAAGATAAGTACCAGTGATGATTTTAGACCTAATCCCAGAATCACAGAATTGCAGGGGTTGGAAAGGACCTCAAGAGATCATCGAATCCAACATCCTGCTAAAGCAGGTACCCTATAGCAGGTCGCACAGGTAGGCATCCAGGCAGATCTTGGATATCTCCATAGAAAGAGAGACTCCACATCCTCTCTGGGCAGCCTGTTCCAGTGTTTCATCATCTTTACCATAAATAAGTTCTTCTGCATGTTTGTATGGAACTTATGTTTAAGTTTTAGACCATTGCTCCTTGTCCTATCACTACTTACCACTGAGAAGAGCGATAGCTTAGCTATATCTATGGAAACTACGAAAATTTAAAAATAAAGTGAAATAATTCATATATTAAAAAAGCAAAAAACAGAAATAAGAAAAACGAAGCTTGTAAACAAAGCCTGAATACTAAACAGCTAGATAACTACCTTTGTTTGATCTTTATCTGCTCCCTACTTGCACTTATGCCTACACCTACTTCTCCAGAATAGAAGTTGTTTTAATTTTAATAGTACAGATACTGGGTTATGACAAGCTTTTAACTGTAACTGTTAATGCACATTGATAAATGGAATGTCCATCAAAAAAGGGCAATCAGATATATAAGACTGTCTAGACTTCTCCTTTGCTGTTCACTGAGAGTCACATAGGGCATGTTAATAATCTGAATTGCTCATATTATTTCTTTTATTTATTGGTATCTTCCATTCTATTGCTATATATCTCTTGGCCAAGCTTCCCTTTTTTAATCTTTTCAGATTAAGACAGTCTGTTGCATACGGGTATATGTTGTATGGAGTATACATTAATGTTTTGTAGAGAAGAAACAGCATTATGCCTTAAAACCTTAAGGTAGACTTACAATAAAAATAAACTGGTGCAACTCCATTGGCCTTAGAGATGTTATCTGATTTTCAGTGGCCAAGAAACTGCCACAATATTTCCTTTTCATTCTTGATATTTTACTTGTTCATTTTTATTGAGCTTTCCAGCAGAAGATTGCTTTGGCTGTAAACAGAAGCAACAATGCTTCTGAAATACCATTCATATACTGCGGCAGTGTATAGATTAGATAGGCTTAGCAGATGCAAACCTGTGTCTGTATTTTTAAGGGGAAGGAGTAAGAGTACATGAAATTCTGAACAGCAGGACTGCACTGATTCATAACTTGCTCTCTCTACTGCTGTGGCTTGTCACCAGTTGTTCACAACTTCAGCACAGTCTCTGGGGGATTCACAAGGCTTTATGTATTAGCACAGCATTATTTCTGATCTCACTGCAAAGTGCACAGAAACTTGCATAATTAAAGTCTTCAGCTCTTTCCACACACACACAAAAATGCATCCACAACAAATTCAGTTCCCTGAATCAAATGAACACAGATGCAATCCCTGCACTACTGCTGGCAGAGATAGCCTGTCTGTGAGAGTGAGCACAGGGTGCAGACCCATGGTGGAAATAGTTCACTCTGTAGATTATGAAAAAAATTATGACAGTCCTTATACATACATAGACTGCATACTTGAGTATACTATCTGGTAAGAGATATTCACAGAATTCTGTAACTCTTAAGGATAAATTACAAGAATCCTTCTTCTGGAATACAGAATGCAGAATGATGCCTTTCATGGAGCAGAATACTGAGTCTAGCAGCTGGCAAGGTGAAGGAATGGGCTGGGAATGAAAGGCCAGGCCCAATAGTACGAATACACTAAAGAGAGTCATATACCAACTCATCCTCTGACATCTGACCACTGGTGGTTAATGCTTCAGACTGCCTTGTTATCTGGCAGAGTATAGTGGACCCACTTTTGAGGTCCTGTTGCTTATGGGGAGTTTGGAGGCTTGCCTTTACTGAGGAGGGGACTCATTGAAGGAAGGAAGGAAAGAAAAAGGCTTTTCTCTTATCGTCCTTCCGTCATTACCCACAGAAAGGAATTTGACCTTTTGATTGAGTTGTTTTCTCGCTTTGTTTAGTGGTGAATTGTCATTTGCAACAGGTCTCTGCCATCCATGAAGTCCTAACTCTCTCCTACTGAGATTTATGCTATGGAAGGAATGCACATCAGTAATAAAGATCAACAGGATTACAGCTGCTTAATTGGACGTCCACTAATAAAAATAACCAATAGATTTAAGAGATTTGTTTTGGTTTCTTTTCTTTTGTTTAGAATCACCAACAATAATAACTCTCTGACTAGACGCCAGAAAAAAGGATCTCTACCTCCCTAGGTTTTTAGTTAAGATTGCATCTTTTTACATTATGCTTCTACATTTAGGAAGTATAAACTCCTTCTGACCATTCTGATATAAATTAAGCAAACAATGTGATTTGCTGTATGCTGTCACAGCTTGATTAGAATAACAATAACAAAAATCACAGAATGTTTTGTGCTTGCTTCTGAAATTTTGTACTTTACAGTTTTAGTAGAGGAATTTCATTTAAGACAACAAGATTTGTCTTCTGCAATGTTTACTTTTGCCCCAACCCATTTCACTTTCATATATCACATTAATACACATGCAGTTATTTGAACAGAAATTATACTGTGTAATTTGATTTCTGAGTAATAACTGGAAGCAACAACAGAATCTTAAGTAGTAACCCAGCTGTCTCCCAAGTATTATTAAGCCTAAAGAGTTCTTGGGAATGCACAAAACTACACAGAAATTGTAAAGAAATGATTTAATCTGTGTATGATTCTAATCAAGCTTGGCTTGCTGTTAAAAGGCTAGTTTGATGAAGACTGCAGTACTCCCTTATGAGAGCCCTGACCACGTAGTTCACTATCAGCCAACCACTGCTTATTACCATAACAATAGCTAGAAGATTTACTATAAAACAAAACAAAACAAAGCATTAAAAAACACCGGAACCCACCAGAAAACTCAATCCATCATGAAAACAACAACAAAAAAAAACATGTTAATGTCCGTCTGGTTTTGATCACATACTTGGAAAATGACAGACAACACACAAGCAATCAAAGTGACTGATAACTTGCACAAAGAAAATTCTGCTTAAACAAATACAAATTTATAGAGGTTATTATTCATATATTTTCAATCCAGATATTTAATTAAAGGAATCAGTTCATCTGGGACATTCTTCTTATGTTACATCATTATTTCTGCTACTGTCACGCTACTGATTTTGAAAAAGAGAAGTCAAACTTTTTGCAGCCAGACCCTTTTCCAATATAATGTGGTTGCTGGACTTAATATTTTTAATGAAAATACAGTTAACTGCTTCACAGAACTATCAAAACAAAAAGATTTTATCTTATGCTAAGTCAAATCAGGAAGAAATGTCTTTATCTTCCAGTGTTAGGACATGCTCCTGCAAGTGTTAGCATGATTTCAGAAAAACACATAAAGGGATACTTTGCTAATGATCACAACTCCTGATTTTAATGGCATTAATAAAACGAAGTAAACTTCCACATCTGCCTCAGTGTTTGCAGTCAGGATTGGTTCTTTAGTGCCAGATTCTGAAAACTCCAGTACACATAGATTGTTCCTTTGAAGTTAATGAGATATTTGTATGAGTAGGGGCTATTCACTTGAGTCAGTGGTTTCTGGTTGGAGCCTTGGTCCTTTCTATTGCCAAGTGTACTTAAGTTTATAAGACCGTCCATTTCAACACATTTTGTTTAGTTCAACTAAAGTACTTCATTTTTAAGGAAAAAGTTATATTGCCAAAAAGTATAAACAGGACTAACTTTGACTAATATAAATATTTGAAAACCAGAACTTTTTGTTATATCTTATAGAAACAATCCTAATACAGATGACAGAGGGAAAAGTGCTTTTATATAGATGGTTCAACTGAAGTATAGCACAGAGGAAATCTTAAAAATAAATAGGAGTAAATTTGTCTTCTAACAGCCAGTCAGTCTATTTGGATCAGGTTCAGAATATTTTTACCTAACAATTAGATGGAAATTCTTTACATTTCCAGGTCCGCAGCACATTATTTAAACCTTAAGTCTCTCTAATTAAGAGGAATCATTAAATGTATTCCTATTGCCTGCTTTAAGGTTTATTTGCTAATAAGCAACTGAACAAGGCATGTGTGAAATGAATAGTTGAAGAAAAACTCTGACAGCAAAAGAGAGGTCTGGAGGGTGAAGTTGGTTTATTAGGCACCGTTTGTAATGAATGGGTCTACTGCACGTACAAAAGCAAATCCCACTACCTTAGAAGATTAATTCTGAAGGAGGCACTCTTGGGTCAAAGTATACATAAGCGTGTGCCTAATCTCAGAGAAATCAGGCTATTTTCTCACAGCAATTAAGCAGAGGTCTTGAGTTTCACCCACAGTGTATTTAAACACAGGATACAATTAAACCCCAAAGTATTAATATCTGTGCTGTGCAAAATTGCCCAGGAAATAGATTTTGCCCTCTTTTAAATGGAAAGCAAGGCAAATTAAGGAGGATGGCTTTATTTGAGTAAAAATTATCCCAAAGCAAACGTAAGCTGTTCATTTCTAACTGTTAATTCCTCATGCATTTTTTCTTTTTTCTTTTTCGTACTCACATAAGTAACATTCAATGGATAGAACTGATCAATACTATCTCACTAAAATATTTTTGTTTTCACAGCTAGTATAATTTCTATAGGAAAATGGTACAAAAAACCAAAACAAACAAACAAACAAAAAAAGCATTTAAAGCAAATTATTAACAATACTAGCAGGCTTAAGGATCAAGGAGAAAATTGACCATAACATCTTATTCAGCAAAGAGCAGTTATAAAAGCTTTTTCCTCCTTGATGTCTATGGACTGTGGAGCAGTGTCAGTAGAAACAATGCTGGGATTTAGAGAAAATTGATGCCAGTTTGTACTCTTTTGAGAGAAAAAGGAAAAACTTCTCTAAACACAAAAACATAGTAAGAACTAAATAATTGTTTTAAAATTCTTCTTTCTCAGCTCTCTGAAACATACTCTAATTTTATGGTCTTTCACATTACTATTTAAAATATAATCCACTCTTCTCTATCATACCTACATAATCTATGTCACTTCCAAATCACTTTATAAAACACGAAAATCAATCTTTTTCCCTCACTTTGGATGACTGACTTTTCCTACTAAAACAAGAGTCTATATACACAGCAACACACTGTGCACTGTGATAAATCGTAACCTGTACTTTTATACTTAAAATTATTATAGTTTTACTACAATAGCAAAGCACATAACAATTGAAACAAATTAATTCTAGCTAGATCTCCAACCTCTTAAGTTTTAATAATTATGTCAAATTTTGAACTTTCAAAATGATGATATATCACACAGGATTTTAATAAATACTCAAATTTAAAGTAACTTTCAGAATCATTTTTTAAAGAAATAAAAACTCATAACTGATCACATTGGCCAGTAAGATACTGTTTTAACCTTTAAAAATGCAGCATATCCCAAAACAAGTTGCTTATTAAATAAATGCTCTTCTTGAGTGCAAGCGACCTTTTAAATGATTATATCTCAGCACTTGCAACAAAAAGAATTTCACCTATCACCCCTATACTTCTGATGCGCTGCACTGGGTGAATCTATAACCTTTTCACAATATGTAACATGCTACAGAACACAAAATTACTTGCTAACTTTAATTAAATCCTTTCAGAAAAAGTCCTGCTGACCTCCTCTTTGGAAATAAATCTTACTAACTGAAATTAAAAAAGAAAATATTCTAAATCTTTCTATATTTGATAGCTATAAGTGAATTCACAACCATTTCAGAAAATTATCTTTTAGAACACTGAATTAAGTCTGCTGCTGTAAACTCTTCAAAATAGGTTCTTGGATAAATTTCAGGAAATGTTAAAATATTCTCATTTAAAACACACAGATCATTTATTTTCCCAGGAGTCACTAAGGCCTGATGGTAGCTCACTGAAACCATAAGTTGCCTTTGGAACAGGCCTTAAAATAGCAATCTAGTTAAGTACTCCGATTGTAAACATCCTGCAAAAGATTTCAGTACAAAACTTAGAAAGAATATTAGTCACTTTACCTTCTAAAGCACCAGATTTGTTTCTTTTTTTTAATAAGAAAGCATAATTTTAGACCAAAAAAAGAGACATAAAGGGACTTTAAACACTGAAACAAACTGCAAAACTGCCCCCATGCTACATTTGCTGTTGTTGCTCAAATAATTATAGCAGACATAGAACTCTGACCTCTACACTAGCACAAAATGACAAAATCAATTATAACTTTAAATTTTGTTAGAGCATTATCAAGCATAATACCTTCAAAGTCCATGATTAATTTAAAAGTACACTAGAGTTTTCAAATGCTATTTGACTCAGTTCAAGTTAAGGATTAGACCTTTAAAGGTAATTAATTGTTAAAAAAAGAAATTTTGTAGGCCTCTGTCTACATACATGTATATAGTAACTTTAGCATGTGCTTGCGCATATTAACTTGACCACATACTTTGTAGCAGCAAGTGGTTGACAGTCTGTATGCGTTGTTCCAGATCAAGATCATGCTGCATCCATAAACTGTACAAAAATTTGTAGTTTTCCTGGTAACAGAGATACAGGTGGTGTAGTTCACTTTTGATGCTGGCGGGATTGTAATTATTTATTATTTTCACCACAACCCGAATTAAAGAGGAAACATAGATCTTGATATGTTTTTATATTTAGATAAAGAAAACAATGAAGACTGGTTTCTAAACAACCAGTGCAAGGAATTTCATTTTACAACATTTGTTTCTATCTTTACTGTATTTTTAAAATTCTGTTTCAGGCATGGTTAGGATGAAGCTTATTTATTTGAAATGAAATCTATTGTTGTCAGAGAAGCATGCTTTATAATTAAAAAAAGCCCTCAATACTGAAAAGAAACTCACAAGAATCTTTTTCTTGTTTAGAATGTTCTGAGTTAATAAGCCAGTGATCTTGAAAGAGATAAAACCTCCTGATGTAAAATCAGAATTAGTGTCCAATGACACGCTGGGGTACTGGAACAAGCAAAGAAATGGAGAGACATAAGAAAAATGGAACTTGCTGTGGCTTCCTGAAGACAAAGGAGATGAGTTGTCTGACTGGTGTGTAATCACAAAGTTAAACAAACAGCAATATGGCTAAACTAATTCACTGTCAAGTCTACATGTCATCCTGGCTGGTTCATTATGTGCATTTGTGACAAACAATACGGAGGAGACAACTGTACTGAATCAAATAACTTGCAACAGTTTACACTCCTATAAAACTATTTACATTTTGTCAAATGAATATTTATAACAAGTGGCTTTCCCTTCACAAACACTATAGCTCAAGCAGCTCCCATTCATTATCGTATTTAGGAAGTACAAACACTAATTCTGTGAGTCAGCAACACAGTCTGTCGTAACTTGCCAGAAAACAAGGGTTGCAATACTAATGTAAAATCTAGGGAAATGCCCTGTTCCTCCAGTTTTTTAAAATACCCTAGCCTTCTTATGTCCCTGAGTCACAGGAATTTGATTTCAATATGATATCTGCCTTTTAGTAGTGCATGCCCCAATGAAACAGTTAGCAAAGTTTATTTTGCACTTTATCGATATGGTGTAAACCAGCATGTACATACCTCTGCGGGGTGACTGAACCCAACTTGTCTGTGTGCACAGACAGCACTCTGGCCACAGATGTGACTGGTTAACTGTACAAGCAAGGAGCATAAATCCACACAACAATACTTCATTCACCAAGGAAATCTGCTGTGGATTACAGCTTCTCTATGGTTACGTCTGTTCTTAATTTACTGCTTTTATTCAGTTTTCAACCATAAATGAGCCCCTTATGAGGCATTCACTATGCAGAATTGACAACTCTTTTTATCTACTCGAAAAATATTTTTGGATAATAATTTATGGTTACAAAATATTTTAAGCAGTTTGAATAGTTACATTATATTCTTTCAGTACTTAATGATGCAGTATCCCCTGTAAAAATGGAGACCTAGGCAATCTACTGACTTCACATATTTATAACAAAACACAGCAGCATTGGCCATACAGAAACACAAATTTTAAAACTGCATATATCATGGGAATGGCATTGGGTTTTTTATTTTTTTTAAAAAAGCTCTTAAACAGCATCTCCTGAGGAAATCCTGGGCCAGAACTGTGACTAAGGGCCTTGTGGATGGGAACATAAAGTATTTTGGCAGGCATGATATTTTGTTTATGGTCTTTTTTTTTTTTTTTTAAAGTTTGCGATAAATGTAGATTTTAAGCACTGTTCGTCAGAGAAATGAAGCTGTCTGTAACGGCGGGGAGGGTTTTCACATTATTTATGTTTTATGTATGAAACTGAAATGTGAGCAGGAGTATTTTAATCTTGTTTCAGCATCAAAGACAGTCTCAATTTGTATGCCAAATTAATGCGCTACCCACTTTGTAAAAGCCATCTAAAGGAAGGATTACCATCGGGCACTAAGTGATGCTTACGAAAAAAGGCTGTAAGTAAGCAGAGCTACCTAAGAAATCAGCGACAATACTGCAAAGCTTCTGCTGCAAAAATATTTTTTTTCTCATACCAATATCGTGCTTTCTATCAGTTCTGACGTACCTCCTCAGAGGGATGGCATCCATCGAAACTACAACTGGCAATAGAGAAAGGGAGCATTGCCACTGATATGGAATATTCTTATTAATTGTGACAATAGAGATGAGGCTTTAAAAAGCCTTCCAAAATGATAAATTCCCCTTTGCATTATTTTAGATTAATTTAAAGTGTTGGCACACAAAGCTTTACAACTTTATTCTTGGCAGAATATGAGTACTTTCAGACTCATTGATACTCAGGGATTCTTCGCTATTACAGAGTAAACTCCCCATAGATAAACAAAAGAAAACATTTGAATGAGGTACTTGCAGTGTTTTCCTCATTAGCAGCTACAGTGTCTTGAGCAGGGAATGAGTGTTTTGGGAAAAGCATTCCTGGCATTAACAAAGAAAGGACATTGCTTTTACAGGCAAGAACACTTTATGGCTTTCTGAAACATCCTATCACAGTACCATATGTAATCCAAATAAAAAAATACAACTGAAAGCAAAATTAAGTGTTAGAGTACTTTAAAAATAAGTGCACTTGTATATAAATACAGCAGAGAAATACTGAACTGATTTTAGTTTGGTTGCTTTAAATATTGCCCCTGATGTTTTATGGATTCCAGTTCTTCCTTTGTTTGCTATTTAATTGCAACTGGTTTTGATTTCTTTATAAAAATAAAAAATGCTTTCTTTAAAACCCAATATCCTCATTTTCATTTAGTGGAGGCAGTCAGTGTGCTAGGTGTAGGAAGACATTTTCCGCGTGTATTTAAGATTCCCCTGGAGTAGCTGGATAAAACACCACAGCAGATACTCAGCTCTGCAATCAGAGGGGCTGTGCCAGTGAGCCTCTGGAGCCTTCTGAACAATAAAGCTTTCCTGAGTTAGAGGTTACCTTTGAATTGTGTGCGCGTGTGTGCACATTCATTTGTGTGCCAGGACCATGGCTATGCTCACTTAATCTGCATTTATGAATGAAAGTTTTAAATTTAGCTAAAGTCAGTGGATAGCCGCAGGGCTACTATCAGTTATGCTTGGTACCGTGATCTAAACTTAGCACTTACATCTCAATTATTATGAAGAGATATAATGAATAGCAAAATCTATGAAAGCTCCAAGAGCCTGAGAACTCAGCAACTTCTTTTCCATGAAAAATACACGTGTTAAAAAAAAAAAAAAAGAGTGCCAAAGCAGTAAAAGTCACTGCTGTTCAGAAGTTGCAAATTGGCTTGAGAGGAGCCACCTGGATTTGGATTTTTAACAGTGGTTTTCTTTTGTGCTGCCTTTAAATCTGCATTACTTCTACTATGAACAAATGAGAGCAGGATTTTCCCCTCAAACAAAATCCTCCGATACTTGCACATATGGGCAAACTCTGTAAGGCAGCTACTTCAGCCACAAAGAGGAAAAGCAGGAGCTGGAAGCGTTGGTAGGACTTAAAACACTTCTGTAGCATTCAAATGTTTGTGGATTTGTGCCCAGTTTGCTGAAACTGAGGGGAGGAACAACACAGAAATCCCCAAACAGCTGACAGTTCCTAAATGGTTCTTGCATTACAGAATCTGAATGGGACAACAATTAATATTTTTCCTTCCCTCATTTTCCTCCTGAACTCAGATATCTCAAAATCTGGGTGGCAAAAGACACAGTGCTCCAAACCACAGCATCTGTTCTTGCCTAACAGCTTTATTTCACACACAATGCTAAGTCACCTATCAGTGTTTTTTAGCATAGTAGAATGAATTGCTACAGGTCTGAATTTGGCTGACTAAGGCAAAGACACTGCAACATAATATGTTCATTCCACTGTGAATTCAACTTCTACCCATAACTATTGCAGCTATGAATTGATCACTACCAGGATACCTGACCCAGGTGGCTAATGAAGTGTAATCTATCTGACCCATCTGGCACCTGAGTCAGCCTCTGCTCTTACATAATTTATACTCAAGCCAATTCACTAACTTGAGTCCTACCCCCTCATCATAGTCCATGTATGATCAAGTGCTGGACAGAGGATCATTTAACACTGAATTCTACCAACACATCACATAATTCCAGGACCACCTGTTCTAAACAGCTTCTCCTGTTGCATTAGGAAAAATAAATAAAAATCATATCATTAGGAGAACAAAACACAAACTTGCATCTAGCCAGAACCTTCCCCATACCTAATTATGACTGTTATTTCTCATGCTCCAGCAGCACACCTCACTAAAGAGCTTGTTGATGTCTTTTCTGTATCTTCATTGCAGATATTGGAGGACTGTTAGGACCCCTTGGAGTCATCCCTTCCCCAGCATGAACAAAGCCCATCCCTCAGCTTGTCGTCATTACTCAAGTGCTCTAGCCCGTGACTATCTTGTTGGCACTCCAATGAATCTGACATAGTTAACTGATGTTCTTCCTGTACTGGAGGGAGAGTGTCTGGAACTGGAGGCAGCCTAAACGAGAATAATCACTTCATTTGACCTTCTAGCTACGCTCCTGGTGATACAACCCTTTTACGCTGTTAGTTCTCATCACTGCCAGGACAGGTGACACAACAGGTGTATCACATTGTCCAACAAAACCTGCAGGTCCCTTCCAGCAAAATTGCTGTAGAACAGTCCTCAGCCTGTACTGATGCAAGGGTGTAATTTCTTCCCAGGTACAGGGCTTTAAACTTCCTGCTGAAATTAACTCTCATTGTCCCAGTTCCTAGTATAGGTTCTTAGGTGTGCAAAATTGATGAGTGTCTCTTCCTCCTTTATCAGCTCACTGATAAAGATACGAAACAGCAGACAACCCAATATAGATTGCAGAGGAGTTACACTTTCTAAGCAGAACAGTAAATATAAGCCATTCTTTTTTGAAGTAGATGATTCAATCAGTTGTTTTTTTTTTTTTTTTCCATCCTAAATGTGATGTCCCAACATGGATACAAGGGAACTTGTGTTGAAACCCTTGCTAAGATCATTGTAGATGATACTCATTTCTTCCTCTCTCCCTCATCTCCACCTACAGCTCTACTAATTTCGTTGTAGAGGTCAATCAGGTTGGTAGAAGGGTGGTTTACCTTTCATAAAATATCTGTTTATTACTCCCTATCACCTTCTTCTCTTTCATGTGCCCAGAAATTTTTTCCAAGATCACTTTGTGATTTTTCCAGCACCTTAATTTAGGATCACCAACCTACAGTTTGACTTTCTGGGTTGTCTTTCCTGCCATATTTGAAGATGGATATAGCTTTTGTCTCTCTCAGGGGATTTCCCTGATCTCCATAATCTTTCAAAGGTGACAGAGAAAGGCCAGTTCACTGGGCAGAATGAGGCCAATTCATCAGCCAGTTATCTCAGCACCTCTGGATGTCTCCCATCTATGGGAACCTGCAGAATGGAACAAACCTGGTATGGAACAAAATTTCTCAAGAGAACTTTGACTTGATCCTCTTCCATTGCTGTTGTTTCCTGTCCTCTTCAAATTCTGTGTTTCTAGTCACAGAGGCATAGTAGACTTTATCAATGAAGAGTAGCGTAATAACTTACAGCCTTATTTGCATATGCTGTCACTATTTAGCAGCATACATTTAGCAGCAAGCCTACATTATCTGTGCTTTTGCTCAGAGGCAGAAGAATTGGCCCTTAAGGTCAAATTTAGCCTTTCTGGTGGCTCTGAGCCTCCCACCAACATGCTCAATGTACTTACCACACCAGCCTCTTTTCTCTCAATTAACTATAAGGTCATTTCGCCACATCCAGTCTTTGAAGTGTAAAGCCTTCACAGGATGGAAAGCCTGCTATAATTGCTTTTTCTTGAAATGGTTATATGTAACAAGGTGCACTTGCTCTTTACTTTTTTCTTGAATTGTATGAAGCAGTGTAACAAAGATCAGATATGAAGCTGGATGTTCCAATAACAAAGGGCTTTTTTTTTTTTTTCTGCACTGATGCAAAGCTCTTCTAAAACCACCCTTGACAACAAAAACCCCCTTATTTCCCTATAAAACCTTACAACTAACTAAGATGACACGACTAGAGGGAAGGAGTGACTTTGCACCTATGTAGTCTTCAAGCTGATTCAGTGACTCCTTTGTGCCCCAGAGCAGCCTAAGAACAGGTCTGACATGCTTCATAATTAGAATACTGCAGGATCAAAAAGCATAAAGGTGATTAAAAGTCCTCAAGCTGCGCTAACTTCTTCTGCAATTGAATATCTTAGTCCTATAACCCAAATATTCAGAATTTCATGTCAAGGGTTCACAAACACAGAATTAAAATATGAGCAGATAAAGCTTCAGTGAAATGAAACACATTTTGAAATTAAGCTTGTTTAATAGCAACAGGTTCAGTGCAAATGAGAAGATAGTGAGGGGAAAAATGAATGGTAGTTTGCCCCCTCTGATCAGAAAAACGGACTGGTAAAGCTGGTAAGCAGCTGAAGCTTCAGTGCCAGAAAATGGAGCAGAAGTCATAGAGCAGAAGTCTTAATATTTTGGCTGGCTCCTCTATATTATGGAAAAAAACAGCTTAATCCTATTGGCATACATATCTTTTCTTTACTGATAAATAAAGAGAGTTGTGGAATGCTGTACGCATTTCATTTTAGCTAGTGTCTGGGATATCTTGCTGGCATGAAGCATGTATTGCTGTGCCAGATGGCAGAGTTGGCATCTGCAGAGTTGCTCAGTGGGCATCTTACTACAACCTTTCAGGAAGCAACGCTCCATTTCTTTCTAAGATTGAATACTAGGAGAGAAATGACAGCCAACGCCTATTCAGCTGTGTTTTTACCAGTACAAACTGTAACATACCACTCTTTGGCAACAACCTGCTATAATTTCATCACCTAAATACATTAAGAATCAACCCCTTAGGAATGCCTAGGACATATTTGAAAATGGGAATTTAGATGACTCAGGACATTTACCAATAGGCTGCAACAGAGGTAACATAAGAAAATTACCAGATACTTTCTCCCACTATCTGTTTTGCCCCTCTGCTGAATATGGGGAATGGAATGCATACGTGCTTCTCAGCTGCTTAAATGCAAAGTCCTAGAGCTTAGATGAAAGGTGCCTCAGTCAGCAATTTAAACTAAAGGCCTCAGACTTTTTACTGACATGACTGAGATGTGGGTGTGTGTCTCAATCTGCCAGCTCTCCAGTGGGAGCAGTAATCTTCAGCAGTGGGGAAACAGCGAAGGGTGGAATATGATAGCATCTCACCCAGCACTTCTGCAAAGGAAGTGTGTGCGAAAGACTTCAGTGACTTAGATGTTAATGTATGCGTATAAAATAATATGAGAATTTACAGAACTACCCACTTGAATTAAGGTATATATTTCATTGTAATTGACATACGTTTATGAAAAAATCTCAATGAGCACTTGTTTAAATCTTTAGTTCATTCAGTATCATTAAAAACTAGTCTCAAATCAGGTATGAACATGACTAAAGCTCAGAAGAAATGACTTAAGCCTTTTGAAAATGCTTTACCTAGTACCAATGGTTTGATGCTATATTCCTATTTATGGATAGAAATCTATTAAAGAATGAGAGGCAGAAAACAAGGAAAAAATTTTTTTTGACCTTTACAAGAAAAAGAAATGTAAAGTCTGGGTCTTAATCAGCACTGAGATTGAATGTATGGATTAGGGACAAGAAGCAGTTCTACTTTACAGAAAGAATCTTGTTCAAATCTATTTCAAATTAAATTGCTGGTTGATTCTTCCATTAAAAGTCCAAAAGCACTATTAGGTGCAGTGACTATAATTAATGGAAAGTAATTTGTAGATATCTAATCACACTTTTATTTTAAAAACATGCAAAACTAATTTCACAAAACTAAATGCAAAATAACAATTGAAATATGTGTCCTTTAGCCTTTAGATGAATTTAAATAAAAATGTGTATTGAATCTGCACATTAATAAAGCCCGTTAAGCTCAGTAGAATACTTTATATTCATCTGTGCTTCATCAACCAGGTTCACGACCTCTACAGAACTGCAGCGGCTCCCTCTGTTCTGAAAACCACATGAGGGAAGATGGTAAATATTATTTTGTGATTAGAAAATGTTACTGGAATTGTCATAGAGAAATATTTAATGTGGAGAGTGTGGTTCAGGAATTAAAACATACACTGCGGGAAAAAATGCAGCACGGGGCAAACTGTTCCTAGTGACAGGCAGGTAAAATTTGAGAAACACCTATACGACACTGGAAATATTGTGTGACATAGATATCATTGAGTTCATGCAGCTATTTAAGCACCTGCTTAACTTAAACCATGTGATGATTCATTTTTCTAGATAACTTGAATACTTTAAATTAAGCAGACAAATGTCTCGCTCAATCAGTATCAGAGAAGAATTTAGCTGAATGTTTTTTCTCCCTGTCAAACAAACACATATCTAAATATCCAAATGTGTTAAATCTAAATAATCAAAAACATTTGATAACAAGCACAGGAATGACTATACTCAAGTGTTTTTTTTAAAGCAATACTTAGAACACATGATGCAATACTTACTAAAATTTCAATGTTTGTAAATCTTTTTCCTCATTTTCCTGCACTGTGTAAGAATATGTGTATATATATCCATGTGTGCTTTACTAGTTGTCAGTCTGCCTTGCTCATTTCACAGCTTACATTCAGCCCATCTTTTTACATGTGGGAGCCAAATGAGTTGGTCTAAAATATAAAAGAAAAAAACAACAAAGCATGACGAGAAGGATAGGAACGTCAAAACAGTACCTTAACAAAATCAGCTTCTTAAACTTCTGCAGGGTTGACTCTAAATCTCTTCACCTCTCACTCAAATTGCACTCAAGCAGAAGACTTAGAAGACTCCTAGCTCTACTACAGCCATTGCAAATCTTATTTCTGATTTTAACTGATTTCAGCAGGGTTAAGTCTGAAACATTAGTTTTCAAGGATTTCAGTTTGAATGTTTTAGTCCAGCTTGGTTATATCAGTAATGTGTTGATATAACAATAACTTATTCTTCAGTATAATTTTTTACCACTGATGAAGTATTCTCATTAAGTGCACTGTTGCCATAGATTTTTATGGCGTATTCCATTATTATCAAATGAAGACAAAGGTAGTAACGATGCCTGTGTCAGCACACACCCACAACTGCTTACGTTCAAGTCCTTCTTATCTGGAAAATTCAAATCACTGTAAAGGTTCCCTGCAGCTAAATATTGCTTTCACATAATTGCCAGGAAAGAGCTTCCTAAATTATAGGGCAGAATAAATTACAGGAGAATCATGTTCCCGTACAGTCCAAGGGGGGAATTAACACAGTCTGCAAAAACCCCTAAAAATTAACAATCTGTATTTAAATTCTACATTTAAATGGAGTTTAAGCTAACTTCAGTGAGAACATTCTCTGCTCTTGAGAATGTCTGTTCTGGAGAGGATTCATATTGGCTTTCAAGACACTTAATAAGGATTTAATTCAAGTATTCTATTAACGAATATCTAAAAAATGCAATTATTGTTACAGTTTTCATTCAGATCAAAACTTAAACAAGAAAATAATGTGAATTTCAACTAACTGGGTTATTTGTTCCTTCTTTAATCTCAGAGATTACTCAACAAAAAAAAAGTTCATTCAACAACATTTATGAAATCTGTTGTGGATTACCAATATCATTAGTTAAACCTGTTTCAAATTTATTGCTTTCATTCAGGTTAAACAATAAAAGAGTCCATTTGTACCACCACATGTATATACACGAATTCAGCTTTCATCATTCTCTACAAGTTTAATCCAGTGATTTATGTTTTTCAACACAATTTTGGGCAAATCTGTTGAAGAAATTTAGCTGGACTGATAGAAGAGTTAGACTAGATTACTGTGATGTGTGCCATGTTTAAAACAAGCTGGTTCTGTTTGTAGAAAGGGAAAAGTCAAGCATTTTAACACTGTAACCCTGCTTGAGGTTCTAATCATTTTAATGGCTTTAGCAAAGGAGAACAGAGTAAGGTTGGGAGAGTTCAAAGACAGTGATCTTTATTATTAGAAATATGTTAGAACAGCAAAGAAGCAAAGCTGCTTTTTTCCTGCTTTTTCTTTAGTCACAGCTGGAAATAGCACTGCTTAGATTAGAGTTTTCTGACATTTAAACAGTCATGGCAGTGGCTACATGTTAATTTTTTTTTTAAATCATCTCTCTTTTGAAACTCTCTCCATCTCCCAATGTTTAAAAAAACACACAGAAAATTAAATGTAGAATGCTTCTCTTATGTTTCATATCACAGCTAAATTTTTTTTTTTTTTTTAATTTAAATTGAACTGAATTGAACTGAAGGGGTTCACAGCATATCTGAGGGTTTCGCTAATGAGATACAAAGCTTTTTGCCTTTAGGTCACTGGTTCAAATTCAGGCAAGGCTAGAAACAGCTGAAAGCTTTTAACCACCTGATGGCTATGTGATATTTTTACATCAAATGAGTTTGTCAATCAAAATCCAACTTCAGGAAAGAGGCATTCCCACCATAAAACCACCACACAACTAAAATTATTGCAACCTTCTGAAAATGAATTAATCTCGTACTTTTAGCAGTGAGTTTTTGGTTGAAATGACTAATGTTGAAGTAATGTCAAGATTGAAATGTGGAAAGGCTTACACTGCTGATACTTCTGCAAACAGTTTTCATAGGTAAAAGCATCTTAAATGTCTTTTCTTCCTTAAACCTCCTGCCATCTCTCTTGTTATCAGCAACAAGTGCAGCATGTCCTTCTACATTAATTACCACAGGTATGGAGTTACAACACACCCTAGTCAGACTGGAGTGGAAGGAGAATATGATGCATATCTACAAGAAGATGACATAAAAGTTTTAAATTTCCACAACAATCAGCTCTTAAAACCTTTCTGAAGGCTTTGAAGGAATATCAGTAGACTGCAGCACCCTCCTACAATTCATGTGGCAGTCCTTTCTGGATGGAAACAATTCCTTACTTCCAGGAACTATGATTCTACTTGAACAAAATTGCTTTTAGTGAATGATAGATCTGGATCTCCAACTCCTCCTACAAGCACGTGACAGAACTGCATATCAAACTAAGTTAAACTGATGATTTAAAAATTTTGCCTATCTGGAACTTTAATTATCTCATCATCTCCTTATGTTTCAGTATTATAAAGCTGCAAGAAGTTAAAACAACTAGGGAAGAGTGTGCTATACAAACCAAATATAACCTCAAGAACCCAATTTAAATGAATGGATTACACATCTTAACACTGAAACAAAGACAGACTATTTTATATATATAAGTATATATATTATATTTATATATATAAATAGAAGTAGACTGAAAAATTTCAGGGGTCAGACAACCTTTTTCCACATGCTTAAGTTAGGGTGTTTACTCCAAAACCAAAGTTTGTATCCAAAATTTACACGATGTCACTGGCATTCAATATGAATTGAGCTAGAGTAAGTTTGAACACAGAAGGAGGATTTGAAAACCAATCATTTGATTTTTCTTTTTCTTTTCTCCATTCTTTATGAATTCAGCTAAGATGTATCGTATGTATCTTTTCAGTGGCACCCTTTGTTTTGTGGAAAACAATGATTTTAGAAATATACAAAAAATAAGTATGTTTAAAAGTTCAGAAAGACAGTTAGTGATTATATTTCTGGCAAGGAGGGATAAGCAATACCTAACTTTATTTTGTATTAGACTGTAACAAATTAGAGTAATTAATATTTTGAGTAATCTGATTATCTTTATAACTGTACTGATTCTCATTAAGAATCAAAAACTATTTCTTCTTCAATATTCTCTACTTCTTGTATGCTAAGTGAAAGTAATTTCATGAGGAGAGACACAGTTCACATTAATATACATGTCAGAAACAGTTTAAGTGTTCTGTGCCCTTAAAATCCTGCAGAAAGCCTTTGGAAGGTTAAAAACAAACCAACCAAACAAAAACCTCTGCTGCTACCTAAATTGTATGATAAGGTGATTTAGTCCTGATGTAACAAATTCTGCTAACGTTATATAAGAAAACTCACAGTGAATTTCCAGAAGATGCCCAAGCACCAAATATCCTTCCCCAAGAATGCAAAATTGGACCCTTGGATCTCTTGGCTATAGGTTTCTAACAAGGGTATTGAAAGAATCAAAGATGGCATTAATTTCAATTTCCATCTTGAGTTCAGATTTTAGTCACTTTTATGTCTTCTGGAACATATTTCTCTCAGTCTGACTTTTTTAACAAGACAGTTTAGTTTTGTTTAGATTTCAGTAAGCAAGTGGCCATAAAAAAATCTTACACTTTTACTGGAAGTCAGTGGAAATTGAAGTCTGAAGAAAAACACTAGGATGTGCCTTAGCACTTGTACTTAATTCTCAGGATGTTTATCCTGCACAGCTAACTGAAGTGATTGGCATCTATATCTGAACTGGCAGGTTAGCTCAGTCTAAGTACAAGGACTCATGATATGCCCTTGATATTTCTACACATCTCAAGCCCATACCAAAGTGTTGTTTATGATGAGAAGCTTTAAAATTCTTCCCCACTAAGAAAATTCATTTCTATTACGGGTGTCTTTGTCCAGAAAATCTGCTGAACAGACGCATGCTATCAGCACTCAAGGGATGATTTGTTAAGCACCGTCCCTTAGTAAAATTCAGCTTGGTCTTTAACTTAGATCTCCCTTAGTTTTACAGTCAGTTATGCAAACTGCCATGAACAAGGACCTAAACTCTTTGCAAAATAGGAAAGAAAGTGCACACAGTCATGAACTGAGGTTAGAACCGTAAAGATGAACGTAGAAATGACATAACTAGGGAGAAATTGTGGAGAGTTTAAACAACAAGGTTGACTTCTGAAAATCACTCAGTTGTATCAATAAACTGGCAGAACAAATCAGTTCAAATCAGCTGTAGAGGCAAAGCACAGCTTGAATGGCCAATTGATTCACTGGGTCATGATGCACTCATTAGATCAACCTCATCCCAGCTTTCCTGAGCTCTGCTTACTGAAGCTTGGAGACCTCCCTAGAGATGCTCCAATTCACAGAGGCCTTTTCCAGTTATTCCTTTTTTCCTTCTGCTCACTGGAGGAAAAGCATTTGCTTTATTAAATGCTCTCTGTACTACTAAGAAGGATAAATTTGTCTCCTAGACCCTAAAAGCAAGATTGAACTTTCAGTGTAGTCATGAATAAGGCATAACATGTAATAGCAGTGTATTTTCCAAGACCAGAATTTTAAAAATGAAAGATCACAGTTTTCTGGAAGATTTCTTGCAGGTAAGAACGGATCAGTTCAGAGGCAGGCTGTAGCCCGTGTAATAGAATATTGCAGAAGGCTTTCCTAGTTCTATAACTGACATAGCAATACAACTTTTCCATTACTCAGAAATAAATAATTCTTCATTTTCACTCCTTTTGCTCCACAAAAGCTACATCCTCGCAGTTATGAAAGTCAGTTTTGTTTTTTTTCTCCCCTTTTTCCCACTCATCTGGCTTGCTAGCTGTCCTAATCAGCTATAGAAGAATTGTACCTATGTAAGAAAAGAGTGCCAATACAAAGGCCAGGCTCATCCTTCCTTCTTTCTACCCAGTTATACATAAAGAAGAAATGGATGTGAGGAAATAGTCTGGCACAGAGTACAGCCTTTAGTTTGGACAGCTGGAACAAGGAGTTGAGTGAGCAGCAGGAGCTTTTGTTCCCTTACTTGACTGAATAAGCATGAGTACAAGACATACAGAATAGGTGTAAGGGGATATGAAAAGAATTTGGCCACGATTTCCCTTTTCCTAAGAACCACAGAGATGGGAGTGAATGAAATTTGGAAATATGATGTATTGTGCTCTTCTGCCTCCAAAACCTTGAAAGTTTTACTGACAAGTTGCAAAGACTTCACTAGAAGCCAGCATGCTGTGATGAGGAGACCTCACTTTCCAAATGTTAATGCTGAAACTCCATGCTTGAAAGAAAGACTGACAACAGACAGACAGAAAAAAAAAAATAGACTGCTTCTTGTCAGCCCTTTGGGATTTTTTGAATACTAATTTGGCTTCCCCTACTATTTCAGTAAACTGAGAAGTGTAGGTTTGAAAACTGAGAAAGAGCTTGAAGCAAACTTGTCTACAGTTTTTTGACAAATCTTTCATTAGAAAAATTCAGAAATGTGGCTACTAATCTTAGCTAAAGATGTCTTACTGACAAGCAGAATCATTTCTTATCCATATTCTGTACTCAGCACGTCCCAAATAAGGTGTGTGCTAGTGGTAAGAGTGAGAGCATTAAGAACAGCTATGAACTTCAATGTGCCTGGCTGCTCCTGGAAGAACAGAAGAGTTTCTATTTCTAACAGTTGATTCTAAAATTAGTACCACTTTTTTTGGTCTTCTCACTTGTACTGACCCTTCCGTGGCCCACTTAATGAGTAGGGAAGGGATTCAATAGGACTATTTCAGGAGTTAATGAAACTACCTACACACTGACGCAACCACAGTTTGGGTGGCAAGCAGTAGAATAAAAAGGATAATAATATATAATCTTCAGTCAGGATAACAGGATGTGTTCTAGACTTTGTGAGTTTTATTCAATGACTGTGAATGTTATTAACATACACGCAATTTCTTATCAACACTTACTTCTTGTAGTGAGCATATGGACCACAAAGGTGATGGCTGGTGCAGCTCTGCTTGATCAAGGGAGAGCACCACCTCTACGGAGAGCAAAACCTCTCTAACTCTACAGCTGCTTAGGGCTCAGCAGTTTCACCAGAGGAGGGCAATTAAGGTGCCCTGATGTATAAAAGATATGACAACTACATGGTGAAGGAACTAGGATGTATACAAACCATATCACTCTGGTCCATTACTGGTTTTGGCTGGAGTGAGTTTGCCAGCAGATGTTAGGCTTTAAACAGTTGGCAGCACTGCCAGGGACACCTGTCTTTGACTTCTCACCCTCCATTCACCCGTTTAATGCAAAATTTGACCTTCTGTTCTCAATATGCCAGGATAGACAGGCATAAACCTTAGCTTAATACATCCCTTCTCTGAAACCAGATGTTTTAATACAGCCAAAACTATGTGAAACAGTACAAACATATCTCATTATTGTCTGAGGAGACAAATGGGCCTCTGTATAGTGCACAATCATATTCCAATTGGCACTTGGTATAGAAAAAAGGATATCAATATACATGTTACAGCTTTATGGATGTCATGTGAAAAATGTAAAAAGTATTAAATGAAAAAAGCACTGAAAATTACCACTGCTGATAATTTTTCAAAAGTGCAGAGTAATTTCTTGAGAAAACGAGAGGAACTATTCATTATACTCTATACTCTACGGTATGCTTTCTTTTTTTTTTTTTTTTTTCGTGGAATTAGTTTTGAAAAATTCAAGGATCCCAGCTGTTTAATAATGACGTTGTTGTATTCATGCAAATCCCTCAGACCTTATGTCAACATTTAATTTTACAATAAATATAAAAATAAGACTAGTCGCATCTGTAGTCCCTTGGGTTGTAACTGACAAATCATCCAAAACATCCCTCTCCCTCTTCCCTTCTGAACATCCTTGTTGTTTTAGAGTAAATAATAGTCAAAAGGAAAATGTTAACATTCGTGTGGTGTATTGAGAGAAATTTATAGATATTGACAGTAGTGCTCACAAAACAGATTATATCAAAACACCAAATATATTACCTTTACTCTAGTGGTAAGCTTTTGTAAATTGAAGTCAAATATGTAATCGCTGAACTCGGCAAAGATGATAACGGCAGCATAGGAAGGACTTCAAGCAGTCTGGATTTGGAGAAGGAGCTGTTCCCACTAACCATTTACTCCTAATGAATTTTAGACAGAAAACAAACAAAACAACAACAAAACCTTATTTACTAAATGACACTTCAAAAAAATTTCTAAATTTGGAGCTGTTTGTTTAGAGAATGCAGTATTATAGCTCCCTCTGGAATGGTTTGCCTGTGCACAAACAAAAAGCAGGGAATTTGGTTTAAAATAGATTCCTAAAAGCAAGGGCCTAAATCCTAAAAGACAAATGTCTTGTGGAAGAACACAAGGCTGTGGGGACAATAAATACAACTGAGAAAATTCTGAAAAATCTATAAAATAGAATATAGACTTATATCAAAATATATGGAATCTTTAAAACACAGTAGAACATTTAATAGAGAAAATCCCATATAAATCTTACCCTTCGTGCAGCCTAACAGGAGTTTCCCGTAAGAATATATTCACTGGAAATATGCTAGATGTTCCTCAAATGTCAACACAACAGATTGTTAGCCAGAGAGCTACAAAATCACTCCTGCTTCTGAACTTTCAGAGACTAAAGCAGCACTGGTAGAACTGACTGCTTCAATAGATGGACTAGGCTAAAACTAAGTACACTGGAGTCAACGAGAAGTATATCAGCATCTTTTCTGTAGCAATATTAATGAAAAAAACAAAAACATTTTAAAACACAGGTATTGCTGTTAGCCACTGACAGCCTAGATGAAACTCTAGTTTCACCACATCTATGGGAACTGTACTATTGATGTTCAATAGTACAATATATTGTATAATATATTGTATTGTACAATGTATACAATATATTGTACAATAGTACAATATTGTAGCTCATGCATAAAAACCTTCATAGTAGGTTTGAAAGGTTTAATCTTTCAGTCAGCTAGGGATCAAACAGGTGAGTAGGCTATGGGAGGGACAGCAGGGATGTTTCTTTTGGCTTGGCCCAGCGTAGATTCAGCATGCGTCACAGAGTCTTAGATTCAAAGGGCTCATGCAAGGACACGTCTGCTGTTTCAACCCAAAGACTGTAGCAAGAGCTGTGCACCATTTATACAGATGTTTTGGAAGAAGAATGTGTCCCACACACTTTGATGTATCTGAAGCTAGCAGTCTTTTCATTCACTAACTCTCAGTTCAATACATCAGCACTCACCTTACAAAACACCTTGTAATGACTTTCCTTTCTTGTTTCCTACTGCTTCCCCAGATACTCCATGTTCACTCTGCAGACTCTGCCCTGCACTGTGCTCCTTTTGTCTCTTTGTGCCTTCATACTCTCTTCCAGGCTGCTGCCTCTGCCTCGAGCAGTCAACTCCTTTCCACATTTCCCTAGTGCATCCAATGACCTCATTCCATTCCCCCTCCTTCATCTCCTCATTTTCTTCCTTTAGTTTTCGTTATCTTCCCTTTCCACCTCTCATCATTGCTTAAGAACAACCCACTGCCACTCTTTTCCCCTTACCAGTGCAGCATTACTAATTAAGCTAAGTAAAATCAAACAAAAAAGGGAACATTTCCTAGAAAACCTTTTCTGCTTTTTTAATGTTTTCACATATCCTTTTTTTTCTCCACAGAGATATACATATGTTGATTGTGGCTTAACTTACTGTGCAATTTGTGCTCATTAGATTAGATTGTAAGATGCCAGGGATAGAGGCTCTGCAATGCCTTTTATCTGTGAAATGCCAGGCGTGTGTGCTATAAATGAAAAAATAATAAGACAATAATGAAGACAGTAGTTGTATCTTTGTCATATCCTCTGACTTGGAAGTGCTGTGAAAGGTTTTGAATGGGATTGTGTATGAAAGGGTAAGTTTATCTTTCCAATTCCATGTAGCCAGTGTCCCCAAGGAAGTGCTCAATACTAATGAATAGCTGAACAATTTCTCTAAAACCTTGGGGATCTTCTGTCATCCATGCCACGTACATCAGTGTTTTGTACGTCATCTTACTATTTTTATATAATTCTATGTGCTTTATTTTACTTTCAACTTCCAGTGTACAGATTACATTTAGTTCAACTATTCTCTGTGATGAGAAACGTATATAACAGATATTTTATGTATATATAGAAAAAAAATCATAAGAAGTATGTGAGAGACCACAGATATATCTGGTTTTCAGCTGTGCGAATATTTCAAATTAAGTATAAAAGCTGTATAAAAGTATAAAAGGCTCATTAATGACTTCCTAGCAGCATCTTTAGCGCTGTAGTATTGGAACACTGATTCCAGCACAACTACTATGGTACCAAGCAAAAACTTCATCTAAACTTGGGCCTAGAACGATAAACTTGATCTTGGGGATACCTTTAAGATACTATCAAAGCACTGGCAAACAATCCAGTAACATAATCTGCTCTGGATAAAGTATGTAAGAGGAGCCCGATACCTGGTAAAAAGCAACTGAAATTAACAACAAGGAATGCCTGTAAACTCAAACTGGATATTCTAACCTGCTGTATTTTTGTCGTTGTTCTTTTCAGTATTAAAGAGTTAGAAAAGAAGTAGTCAAGGCAATCAAAAATAGGAGTACAGGTTTTAAAATGCAAACTTTATCGCTGATCTGAGACTTGCTCACAGGATCATCAAACAAAGATGCAGCGAGACCAGCACTGTGCTATTTTCTTCTGTGTGCAAACAGCACACATTGTCCACAACCAGCAATCCCTACAAGCCTGGCAAGGCCTGGAGATTAGCACACCTGTCCCAATTCCCAGCAATACTCACTGGAGCAGGTGCACCAAGTCCACGGTTTAGAAAGTCTTTTCACACCTGCGCCTCTTAAATAATGACTCTTTTTGTTTTCTCCTTTTTGTGATCTCCTGAGTGCAAGAGGGGATGCTGAGACAGCAGACAGGCAGCTGTGGCAACCCAAGGAGAGGATAGAGAGGACATGTGCCTGTGTGTGTGCCTGCCAGCAAACCATCGATTTTGTCCTTTATCTTTTCACAGGTGACTTCTCATGGGACTAACAAAAAATACTTGCATTTTTAAAGTTTGTGATTTTACTGGAGCCCTGTATGCTTCCATGTTTCCTTGAGGTAGGAACAATCAAGAGCCCTTTGAACCAGTGCAGTTAATCCTGATCCCTATGCACTTATTTAATCCCAAGCCTCAGTATTTTTTCAAGCACTCTCTTGCACATGGTTGGTAAAGCACAATGCCCACAGGTGCTGGTATGACCCCTCCCACCTGAGCACACTGTTGGTTGCACCAGGAGTGCTGCAGAAGAGGAGAGGAAAGCTGACCAGTGGGGTCTGATAACCCTCATATCCAGGAACTGGTCAGTCAAGCAAGAATTTGAGGTGGGCAGATATAGCCTGTTTCATTTATTACATATGACAATATTTTGAATGTAGTTTTTCCTCTGCTTATAATCCTTATACAACCTGATCTGTGGGTGTGTTTTCAGTATTGAAGACCTGAGTAGTAGAAATAAACAGTCTTTCTCTTGTACGTCACCATAAATTCCCAAATACAATTATTTGTTCATTATTCTGTCTGGGAGCCAGGTCAAAATCTTTGCTGAGTGAGAAGTTAAAATTCTTCTTGTGGAATACTGAGGAATAGGATGTGATCAAAAGCGTGCAACCAACACATTTGCACAAATAACTGTAGTTTTACTAAAAAATCCTAAACTTACAAATAGGCATGGGACAAAAAATTCCTAATATCCTGTATCCTAATATCCTAATATCAATAAAAACACATCTAATGTGATTTGGCTGGAAAAATGTTCTAAGTTCAAATGGATGTTTGTGCTCACAAATTCACTGTTGTGTGATTAATGTATAAGATCCTATGTGCAGAATAAGTCATATCTGAAATAATATGAATGGATTCAGTTTAAAGTCATTTGCCAATAACTTATAATCAGCATATAATCTCTAATGATGATATTGCTGAACTTTGCCCATAAACCAATAAGCAGTTTAAGACCTACTTATATTTCATAAATTAAATATTATACAGATAAATACATGTCAGTACAGAAGCATTCATGTCTCATATTTTTTTCCTTGGTTTAAATGGGTTCATCCAATATCAGCTAGGTAGTGAACTTTGAAGCAGAGTCCACTGTAATAATAGTAAAGTTTAATGATGCATAGCTTTGTAAGACTGACAAATTCCCAGCCAAAGTATTGATTCTGGGAGAATTTATGAAGCACAGGCTCTATTCTATGTCATTATGGTCCATTTTTGGCTGAAAGAATCATGTAAAATAGATTTTTAAATGAGTGGTAATAGCCAGACATAAAGAAGGTATCGATGTGTGTCATGAAGGGTGAAATAGCATGCCAGGTAAAGGCATATAACAAATTGAAAACAACAGTGCAGAAACTCCTACAAATGTACATTTGTTTTTAGTTTTAATGAAACCTTTGTTTCAGTTAGTACAAATTTTTCCACAGAACTGAAAAAAAACCCACTCTTTCAAAAAATGTAATTATTTACAGTTCGATTTCATGCTTCACTTTGGAATGTGTCTGTAAAATGCATATCTCACTTACAGACATGTTAATCAATATGAAGTGTGTACTACATTACAACAAAACTACATCTGAGATTATTAGGGAAAAAATCAAATGCACATAGTTGTGCTTACTTGAGCAATATGTGAAAATTAATTGCTTGAACCTTTGCAGAATGAGCTGGTAGAAGGCATGACACTTTTTTTTAAAGTAAGGAGAGTTTCAATAATACTATCTAAGGTATTTTCCGATAAGGTAAAACAAAATTACAGCACAGACAACATTTGAACTAGGAATAAAATATGAGAGTGCAGATAAACTGACAAAAAGATGGGGGAAGAGAATTGTTGATTGGGTTACTGAGGCTTTACAGAAAAGTACCACTGCATTTTAATTGCATTCCAGAAACCTCTTTTTGATCTAAAAAGAGGTCACCTAGGTCTAACAATGCAAGGGACCTTCATAGTCCAGAGGTAAATATATCTCCCACACAACCAGAAGCACCCTGAGAATTAGTTAAATCCGCTTCAGAGCAGCTGCTTTTCAACAATTCAGGAGTTTATCAGCCTAATAATAATAAAAAAAAACTAGGTGGCAGGAAAAAAGGCTGACAGTCTCAATAAGCTCTTCTGTGGCCTAGTGAAGCTGAAGAACTCTTCAAGGCCTTAGTCAACACTGAACAGAGGGCTCTGAACTGACACACTCATCTTCACCACAAACAGACTGCAAAACCTGGAGAGGGGCCATTCTTTGCATATGTGGTGTTCCCAGGCAGGATGCAGGCAGACTCAAAGCAAGCAGGCTGGATCCAGGTGCAAGGTTAGAACAAAAGCACTTGCAGGCTCAGAGACACAGGGAAAAAAATAAAGTTCAGCATATATTTAATTGTAGCACTATCAGCTTCTCTGTTCCAGTTCAAATCCTTCTCTTTTTTTTTCTTTTTTTTTTCTTTTCATATGTTCATTGAGATTTATAAAAGCAGTCCCCATAGTTGAAAAGCAGCATATGTGTGAGGTCTAAATTTCCATCTAATGTTTTAAAAATAATTTCAAGAATCAGTTTGGGTGCACAGTAAACATGTATGATAGTGATTTCAATGTCTTTTATATATATATATGTATATATATTTGTTATTCATCTCAAAATTAAATTTCACAGGTCATAATTCCTATCTCCCTGGCTATTACCAGTGTAAGATAGACTTTTAAAGTGCTGTAATATAACTTCTATGTGTTAATGTGCAAACATCTAGTATACCTAAGCGTACATAATTATTGTACCTGACTGCAGCAAATCAAATTTACTTAAACAGAACTGTCCTTTTAACAACTACATTAACTGCTGAAAAGGAGAAAATAAGTCTATTTAATGGCATATTAGATTTAGTAAATAAACTGTTCCACAATTACCAGCTCACTTGATGACAGGCGTCCAAAGAACCACCTTTGATCACTGTCAGGGCCCCACAAAATCATATGAACTATGATAAATACCTATAATTAACATCATGAAGTTATTTCTGACCTACAGCAAAGGGATGACATCATATACAGCAGAATTTTCAAGATGTTTGCTTACCGATCTGTGTGGTTCATTTGTACTTTAAGTTTTCTGGACTGATTTTATAAACTCCATGCATGCATCTACATGTACAAAAAGAAATCTGTAGCATAGTCTTAATTTTCATGTACAATTACTGCACATGGAATTCAGCTACCTCTGCAATGCTACTGTCCAGTTTTGCACCTAAGAAAAAACAACTGAACAGGCAAATTAAACACATACTACTGAACTAGTTGTATATTTCCAGATGTTTGTTCTCAGTCTAAGTCTAAACATACTTTGTTTTGCAACAGAGAGATACTGTAAGTGGCAAAATAAAAACCTATTCCATGTTTCTCACATGCCCCAAGTTTCACTAAGAAGGTGTTCTGGGACAGGCTAAGCTAATTCAGATTTATCTTTGTAAGTGCACACAGTTAATACACATCAATAGTTTGTGGATGTATAACTTCATATCACTTATTTGAGTGTATGAGCTCTGAGTTACTTTCATGCAAGCCTAACTTAACTGGAAAAGATTCAGATTTCTGTAAATAATATCAATTTTAAATCACATTTTAATGCATAAGAAAGATACTGTCTTGGATTAAAAAAAAAAAAAAAAGAGGAAGAAGAAGAAAAAGATTAGTTATAGAGTGAAAAGTACTTATGGCTAGAATGAGTACAACCTGAAGAAAAATCACAGCTTCTCTGAAAACCAGCTGAGTGCCCAGCACAAAGCAGAGCACTTTGGAAAATCAATCTGCATATGTAGCAAACAGATCAGTAACTTCAGCTACAGGGGTATCAATAAAATTAATAAACATTTAAAGATGCCATTGTTGAAAACAATTCTTTTTTTTTTTTTTTTTTTTTTTTTTT
>JAOWBP010004015.1:14208946-14231127 GCA_028571105.1 Tragopan temminckii
TTCCATTTTTTTAAAAAATTTTTTTTTTTTTTTTTTTTTTTTTTTTTTTTTTAATATTTGTGAAATTGTCACCTTAAAAAAGGATTTTACCATTATTCTAAGAAACATCCCGTCAGGTTTCCATTGCTCTGTATCTCACATGTGGACTTAAACAAGCAGAGCCCTGAGTCACTGCTCCAGAATGTCAATCTTTCACTTTCACTTTGTTCTTAGCCAGACTTTTGGGCTGGACTGATGTAATGCAACCTCAAAACCTTCCATCGTTCACCAGGGTCATGTCAGTAGCACTGAGGCAACAAAACTGGGCCCGGACATGCTAGCTCCTTGTTGTTACAGCTGGTATTGCAAACACAAGGCCTGAATAGAGGGTGCCTGGCTGGGAACTCCTTCCTATAAAACAAATTTTGTTGAGTATGTTGGGTCACTGATTTCATTCATGTTGTATTAGGTTTAAGAGAGAACAAAAATGACCTTCACTGAACAGAGCTGCTTTTAGCTGCAGCTACAAATCAAGGCTGCTGAGCAAAGGTATAATTCCTGGAGCTGGCAAACAGAGGAACACTGTGCATCTCACTGGCAAATACAGCATTTTTAAAGAAAGGTTTCCATCCATCCAGATTCAGAATTACACAGTATTTTTTTAGTAGAATAATACTATGCAGCATTCTGTTTTTTATATGTTTATTTCACATTTCTTTTTTTTTCTCTCTCTCTTTTTTTTTAATGGAAATAATGTAAAATAATGTTTGCCAAAGAATCAACTGTTTCAGTCACAAACACTTTCTGAAGGAAAAGCAGGTCACAGCTTACCCAACACAATTCATCACAGATGTTAAAGGGAATGATTGCTTTTTCATGACCAGTTTTACCCTGTTATTTGTCATAAATACTGCTCTCACCGAACTGGAATGTGAGATCTAGATGCTGCTATAATGAGATCTTATTTGATTATATCACTCAATAAAACTATAGATTAAGACATAGGATGTACAACACAGAACAGCTGAGCTTCTATTCTCTTTTTACGACACGTAAGCTATGTGCAACCATAGCAAAGAATGAGCAATCTCTGTTAGGTGCTTTGAATGTGAACACCTGTGTAGAATGCTCAGAATAAAGAATGGAATAGTCCAATATGAGACATCTAACCCCCTTTTTTTTTTTTTTGCCAGCAAGTCACAAAGTACAGACTATAAACTGCCAAAAATAATAAAAGCAATCAACTAAATGTAAAACAAAAAGAGTAAATAAAACTAATCATAGAATCATAGAATCATAGAATGGTTTGGGTTGGAAGGGACCATACTGTAAACTTAAGTTACCAACCAACCTATTTGAAACAAATTGACAAAATTACGTTGTTGAAATTATTTTAAAAATATTTTCTGAATTGTGTTGAACTTTGGCTCACTTAGGCTGATACAGTAATTTAGGAACATACAGATCACTTGTACTTTACTTCTGTTGTAAATTATTTTTATATCTAATTTATAGAATTGCAGCAACAATGGACAATAAACTACTTAGACTGGATATCCCAGAATGTGTGTGTTATGTTTTTGAAAGACACATACTCAAAGCACTGTGTATGTACACATTTATCTATAAGTAATACAGGTACAAAATATTCTGAAATACAGAATTCTTGCAAGCCTCACAAAAACTCTGTATTAAAACATGAGCTCTGATCACAGCCACTTTAAAGCTATTAATGTTAAATAGAGCATTCTTTTTTCTCTGACAAGTGGAACACTTCCATGTGTAACTTCTCAGTTCTATTTTTTTCATCTTCAGTTTATTACGATCTCTAATTTTATTTATGAATCTATATTCCACATACAGCACTCTGCATAAAGAATACCAACTACATTCCTTCACTGATATCTGTATCTATATGTCAATACAATGGCTTTGTAATGAATGTATTCTAGGATGTGTGTATGTTATGGGGGCCAATTATCTTGTCAAGCATAAGACATACTGAAGAGAAAAAGAGTGCAAATTGCACTCGATAGCCTTAAAAGCAGTACTCTACTTCTAACATCTTATACATACCATTGGAAATGGTCCAAAATGAACTCTTCCTTGAGGTCTGCATTTTGTGCATGATAAGGAATAATCAGTCTCATGTTATATAAATGCAGGTGACAGCCTATGTGCTACAATAATGAAGATAGAAACCAAAGCGAAGATACAGAACCCTCTATTAGATGTAGATTAATGTCACTAAACATTGTTTTCCAAAGGTCGAGGTCTCCAGCATACTTCTGTGTTTGGGTTTGGCAAAGCTACATTATTGATAAAAAAGCTCCCACTCAAATATTATTGAAGACATACTACACTGCTTGACTTCTAAATTTTTTTTCTCAAAGATAACATTATGTCAGCCTGTCTGCAAATCTAGCACATTATTTTCTTTTACTAACCACTCAAATATCTTTAGACCTTCACCAAAATATAAATAGATCTTAATGGAGCAAACACTGATAAAGTTTATTAATGACTAGAACAAGTTTGTTAAATGTAACATGTAGTATATCTGTTTTTAGGAAAGATTACAAGAGTCAGAAACATGCCAGCCACTAGCATGGGGAGAAGGTGGTTCCCACACATCGCTGTCCCCCCTGCAATATCCTGCACACTTGTCTGTCTTTGGCCAAGGACAGGACTTGATTATTGTTCCTCAGAACACCGATCTCCTGGACAAAGGCAAGTGCATGCCATAGCACCTCAAGGTGCGAGGTGGACTGAAGACACGCCAAGCTCTGTTATTCACTTGTAATCATGCAGTAGGATCTCAGTTCCCAGGGCTGCCTCAGGAGCCAGCACAGCTGTCCTGCCGTTCCTGTTCCTTCACAAGACACACCTGGCCCTTATCTCTGTCTAGGACCTTAGGTACATCCAGGATGGGGACACGTCAGAAAGGAGGGATTTCATTCTTTTCTGTTTGAAAACGACTGCAGTAATTTAACAGTATAAGAGCCATATTTTTGATATCTTCCTATACCTCATTTACCTCATTCCTAGGAATTGTAAACTTTTCCAAAGTGGTTAAGAGGCTTTTTTTTTTTTTTTTTCAAATTTAAATTATGTGCTTCCTATGTTAGCTTTGTACATGACTACAACTGAGAATTATGATCTTACATCAACTAGATAAGAGAGCTGCTGCCCAAGGTAGGCAATCTGATAATCCCCAAACTGTAAGCAGAAGGGAGCTTGCAGAATATCACTTGAGAAGTCAGTGCAACAAGGCAAAGCAGTCTGAGGAATCTAATCAAGGAAATACTCACAGTTACTGTTGGTTATCAGCATTCCTGCAAGTTTAATTGTTGTCAAGGTGCTCAGAGTTTCTGTGTGTGTGAATCCTAATTGCTATTGCTTCAGAATGAATAAACATTTCTTAGGAAAAGAAGGATGATCCCATACAGAGAAATATTGCTGAGTACCAATTGAAGCATTCTCTCTTGTTCACCTGTATCAGTGGAAAGATTTCAATTGCTTTATATTAAACATTATCAACAAACCTCTTTTTTGAATCCACAGGGAATAAACAGAGGATCTGAAATGGCTAAAGTTTCATTACTTGTTCCTCCACCAATAAATCCACAAGTGATGTATCATCTTCAGCAAATAACCCTGATGGGAGTTGCTGATGGAGTACATTATTTTAATAAATAAATTTGAGCTTCAATTTGATGTTTTGCACGTGATCTTTTCTTACACTGACAATCTGATGATAGAATGGGAAAGACTGATTTAACACCAATTCGTAAAAAAAAAGAAATGAAACTAAAGAAGTAGGAAATACTGCTGTGAAACAGCAAAAAATGAATTCTTCTGAAGATGTATTACTCAGTTTTCTCTCAACAAGTGTTTTTTTTTCCTGGCTTCCTGATTAGAGAAGTTACTCTGACAGAAATGCAAAATTCAGGTTTCCTAAGCACTATTTTCACAACCACACTACATCTACAATTGTGATGCTCTCTCACAACCCTTCAATGAATTACATTCCTCTCTGCATGTATGTATATATATTTAGGGAAAGCCAGATTTAATCTTTAATTTATTTGTAGTCACTAATGGAATCTTAAAAAATAAACAAAAAAAACCCACAAAACAACAACAACAAAAAACCCAATGCCAGAGCTTGACCATTTAGAGCTTTACAGCCTGATTTTAGCCTTTTGGGAAGGTTTTGTTTGATGATGGATGTGAAGATCCAGAAAGGCAGTTTTAAATAATTGGTGGGTGTGGGATAGAGTGACATTATCCAAGAGGAAGGCTTTTCAGTCTAGTTCTGGAATGAGTCAGTCCAGGTGAAGCCAAACAGACTGCACAAACTCCACCTTAGTGACTAAGGCTTCTTTGTAAATTCTGCTGGTGTTAAGTTTTCCATTGTAATAACATCTCCTCTTCAAATAAACATTATGATGCTCATCTAAAATAAATTAACCTGTTATTTTATCTAATGCATTTGGAACTGGGGTAGTCTCCTTGAGGAAAAAATTGTTGCTGCTTTATTGAGGAGGCTGTATTTCTTCAATAATGATAGAGAAAAAACCTTCTGCCTCCAACATCCTGACATAGTCTCAACTGTTAAGGTTAAACAAACAAACAAAAAAAAAGCAAACCTGAAGGATGGCGCTCTCTTTTTTTTTTTCTTTGCATCTGTGAACAATAAAATGTGTTGCTGGCTGTGATGCTATTTCTCCATTCCTCACAGAGCTGAACTGCTTAATACCTCCTGACAAGTACAGAAACGAGTAGGTCAGGATTGTCCTGAACTGGATTGCGCTAACATATAGGTGAGGATAAATTTGGCCTTGATGAGTCTCTCTTTACTCAATTGTTCACATTGTTTTGATGCAGTTTGTCTCACTTCTTGCTTAATCATAATTGGGATTATTTTGACTCCTATAGGCTGAGCTGCAGTGATCTAGCCAAATGAACATTTTTTTTCAGTGCACCAACTCTTATTTCTATGATGCATATTTGTGCTCATTAATATACCCCCTTTCACTAAGACTAAGACCCTGAAGAGCACTCCCGTGTTTCCTGTATTTCCAGCATCCCTACTGTCAACATCCATTTCTAGAGCCATTAAATTAGTCATTAAAGTTTGCTCTCAGCGATATTATACTGCGCAAACTTACAGTGAATACAGCCTTTGCTTAAAAGGATACAGGAGGACTACAGGTCTGCACGTGTTCTTTTTTAACAGTCCAGCTTTGGCTAGGAATGAAAAATGATTGGCCACAGTTTCAAGGCACTGGTCAGAAAATACAGGAAAATAAAGCCTTTGAGTTCTATACAGTTTGGGCCTCACATTTCCTAATGCTCTAACTGACATAGCTTGGTAAGTAAAATACACTTAAAGCGAATTCCCTCATGGGAAATGATAGTTCAACTCCTGCTTGGTATTTTTCTGATTTTATTTGTTGATTGTGATGATTATGTATGCATGCATACATCAAATCCTTGAAATATTTCAAAAAATCTTTCCAATCCTTCTGGTCTCCTTTAGTGAGCATCTGGTTAAGCCATTCAAGGGATCACCTGTGTTGTATTAACCGCGACATGCTACAGTCTTGGGAATTGGGAAGACAAAGCACGAACCATCACAGCAATAGCTATTTCTATTTTATGAAATTTAGGAAATGACAGAGATAATTTAAAAAACAAACCGCCACCACAAATGAAAAAACAAAAACCCTTAAAAATAGCATGAAATAGGCAATAACTTTTCCACTCACATGACCAGAAAAGAAAAAGCACCTTTGAATGTCCTCTCTAGCAGCCTTTGTGGTTACTAGAAATTATAAGTCATGGACAAACTAGCAAACATATATACACTTCTTTTCATAATCTCTGATTCAACACTCTGTCATCTGGCAAATCTCCCACCAACTTCCACGCACTTTTAGTTAAGCAAAGTCCAAGTAAAGACTGCAGAATACAGTCTATAAGCTTTAAAAACACACTAAGTACCTTTGAGAAGGATAATCTTTCTCTCCTTTTACATCCAGTGCCAAGTTGGACCTGGCACTGACAGGGTTTTTGCTATTAGCAGACAATGGGGACTAAGTTAAAAATAGTGTAGCCACGAGAATGCAATGATTCTAATTAAGTAAATTCCATTGAACTCTTTCTAGTAAGCATTATTCAGGTCATGAATGCTAATTTGTCCTGCAGGGGGCTGTGGGTAATTACCCAGAAAAACTATCAGCTTTATTGAGTTACTACAAAATAGTATTACTGAATGGAATGCACTAAGAAGGGAGACAACACTGATATATACAGCCATTGCAGAAAGCAGTCTTTTTCTGAAGATACCATAACATAGACTAAAATCATAGTAACTTTACTTTGGATTTGGTTACATTTTAGGCTACTTTTATGTTTCTATTAAATAGAATGAACATGCAAAATTATGCATCGCAGAAGTGCCACTATGACACCTAGAGCAAATTTAGCGTTCTGCATATTTAAAGTAGTGTAGAATCAGAATCATCCTAAAAAAAAAAATTAAAAAATGGCACATTGGCTGTATTCCAGCAGTCACACACAATTGCTGACGTTACTAAAATTTAGATAATTTAGTCACATATGGGAATCCATGCCACAATTATATTGTCCCTATTCTGACACAGTCCTGATTTTTCACTTCTTTAAGTCTAGCTTTTTATAATTTTAATTCCCTCCACCAATAAAGCAATTTGCATTCACACAGCCCTCTTTGCTAAGTGAGAGAAGAAATCTGTTAGATGACCTTGGTCTTTTTTGCAGTTGATTACAAGGAAACAAACTTTTCAGCTAAATCATTCTCTCATCTGTTTTTAATTGATGTAGAACATTACACTACAAACTATAGGAGAGAATTAAACAAGTAAGCACGCTAGCAGGTGACAATTCGCTTTCATTTAAAAAATGCAAGAATGAGGCAAATGCTCCCTCATGGAAAGAGATTTAGCATATATATCAGAAGTTTTACAAATAGGTATATAATACTGGCTGCTCACCTTACTTAATAAAAGTGAAGGAACTGCAAAACATCCCCATTGCCTCTTGCAGCTCTTTAAACATTTTATTTTTTTGGATTCAGTTATACAAACAGCACAGGATCAATTTGTGCATGTTGCCTAACCAACTGTTTGGGATTTGGGGATATGTGGTGAGAAGTAATGCTATGACCACCCCCTTGGATGTCCAAAGATCCATTAGATTACTGCCAGAAGAGCTGGAATGAGCAGATTTGTCTAAAGGAATGGCAAGAATCAAAATAGGAGAAAAAGATAAGACATTTCCTGCAGTTATAAATAATTACTCTGTATTGGAGTCAACTAAAATAACTTCCCATTTGACTGAACTCTTACAATGCCAGACCACAAGGACAGCACACAAGTGCCACAGTACCAGTCCCTGCATGGATAGCTGGGTCCTCAGCCACGGAACTCAAGAATAGGCTCAGGTTCCCTTTTGTCAGAACTGGGGCCAACTTCGCAATCATTTGCTATGTCTATGGTAATTAACATTCATTGAATTTTTATTTTTACAGAGCAAAAATAATATCCACATGATTCTTCTTAATTTCTGGTGTTGTTGACAAGCAACCTGTTAAACACTCAAGTCTGTGATGGATATAAGGTTATTTTTGGAACATTTCAATTAAAATGAAGAAACAAGCGGCAATGCTTGCTTACTGTTTTAATAAATTGACTGACTGTCCATTCCTTATATTTCCTCTTCTCTTTTTCACTCTCCAACTGCTTTTTTTTTCTCTTTCATGCAGCCTCCAAATAAAAATACTTCCCTTTACTCAACAGAAGATTAATATTCCCACAGAACCAGCACCATTGAGATTGGCTAACGTAATTTGAAGGATTCATTTTATGTTCAAAACATTAGAAGAATATTTGTCAGTAAAATATTGAGCATAACATTGAGTGGAACATGATACTTGTTAATAATGTTTTTCAGCATTACATTTTTCACAAAAGGTATGAGGTATGGATACAAGATCCAGCCATTTTGCTAGAAAAGGCTAACTTTTGTTCCAAGTACTTGAACACTGACAATCTTGCTGTTTGTTATATTTACAATAGAATTTAGATTAAACTTTATTATAACTTTAAAAATATATATATTTATGCATTTTGATATAGTTACATTTTGTTAAACATTGTCTCATTCTCACAATGAACAATTTTAAAAAGTTATGGCCAAAGACAATAATCGTGAATCTAAATGTCCCAATGTACTAAAAATGAAATACATAAAAATATTTCTCATTGTCTTTTGCACATCTACAATAACAGAGCTAAAGAACAAACAACCTAAGCTGTTGTGATTATTGGTAATTCTCACTTTTCAGTGTCACTATAATCCATATGCAATCATAATATTTCAGCTGCTGTCACTGTATTTTGTTTTAAATCAATGAGATAAAAAATGCATATCCACCTCAGATTTATATTCTTCAAAATATCAAATTGCCTCTTGTGGTTCTAGTTTAAAATAGAATGAATCTCATATGCATTAATGACAAATCTCAGCTGCAGAGAGTGTGAACAAATGTAAGATTAGTTACCTCCCTGCTGAAAGTTTTCCAGCAACCCTTTTGCTCACTTGGAATACATGTAAAGTGTACTTTTCTCTGTTTTCATCTAATATATAGGTATGGCTACATAAAATTATCATGGCAAATTTACTTTCACATTAACATTAATTTCCCAAACAAAGACAATGCTGCCAGAGTACATAGTCACTCATTAGTCATTAGTCACTACCTTGTGCTCAATCTAAAGAAGGCAAGAAGCATTGCTCTGAGTGTATTACATCTGAGTGTATTACATTCATTATAAGGAAAAGGTTAAAACAAACATTTTATCTCAATAGGGGCATTAACACACAAAAAAATATAAACACACTTACAGCAACCCCAACAAATTCTAAAATTCTGTTTCTTTCTTTGGGTTTTGGAAGACTGAGAGCCATTTCTCATCATTCCTGAATGTGTTCTGTTGTAGAAAGAGCCTAACAAGGATTAAAAACGTGCGTCCTATGCATGCACTTTGCTAAATCCCTGCATGCCATTCTGGGGTGACTGTACTGTCTGAACAAGTTCTCCCTGTTTGCATGTAAGAAATAGCTGGCTCAAACAATTCATCAGATCAGTGAGGCTCAGCCAGAGAGTGTGCCAGTCCAACTATATGCGGCCTAATACTCTTACCATGAATGACTGTTAAAAAGGGCTTTCTTGCTTGAATGGTCCTCCACAGAATGTGGAAATAGACTTGGGTGGGGGAGGGAGGAAGGGCAGGAGGGAAGCCTGCACCAGACATCTCCCACTAGGTCCTGCTGGCTGCTTGTATTTTACTAGTGCAAGCAGGTAGGAATTTACAGTAAGATCATATAGAACAATCTGTCAAAAAATGATTAATTCTGCAAACATTATAAAGCAGTTATCTGAATGAGGCAGGTGAGTGTATTTCACAATGACAAAAGGATAATGAAAGAAGTGTAGAGGGGTGGAGGGAGATCCTTACTTCTTCTTGCGAACTCTATCCCTTCTCCTCCAACCCAGTCGCAAGCATTTTTTGTCTTTACAATAGCAATTTCCTATAAAATAGAGACAACATACACAGAGCAGAGCAGAGCAGCGGTGCCTGAATATGGAGCAATGGCAGAAAGCAGAACGACAAGCACCATTCTGCTGTATGTTAAAAGTACTCATTGCTGGTTTTTCACCAGTTCTGTTTTCAGGAATGCATGCACATTTTTTAAAAATTAAGTGCAGAATGTCAGAGGCTCTTGGTATCATAACCAAAACATAGCTTGGATAATAATATTCTACTAAGGTAAAGAGGAAAAAGAGAGGCATTTTAACATTACGGTTTCATAAACTATAGATGGATAAGAACTTAACAGTATAGATATATTAAGTATGCACATATACTGGTCCAACTGGATGGAATGCATAAATTCAGATTAATGCCACTTAGCTCAATCAATATATATTAGTATATTCAGGAGACTAGCTATTTCCATCAAGATCTCAAACTAATTGCAAACTAATTTGTTTTCATATTTCACAGGAATATTTCACCTTCTAAAGGTTATGTCAGCAACAGCCATACCAATAGGAAATGAATGAGGCAAGCCTGTTTGCTATATGCCATCATATGAGACAAAGTGTGTTTCAGCAAGTGTTTCCCTGTATTGCCCCACCAGTGGACTCATTGCCTGACTGGAAAAATACTCATCTGTAAAAGTTTAACAAGTCTCCCAATCAACTGTCTGCTAAGCCTTTTTCCTTTGAAAGCATAGAGTAAGTCTAAGGATCATAAAGCATGTACACATAAAGCAGCTTTCAAATTATTTACGGGCCAGGTAGAAAGTAATGTGAACTCCCCATTAGTGTCCCACAGAATACACTACACTTCTACTTTCCCACTGGAACCTCTTCTCAGTGACAAGTGACTCACTCTTCATGCTCACTCATTTCTGACCTCACCTGAACACATCAATTGCATTCAAACTTGCAAAGCTTTCCTAGTTTTGTGATGTGGTCAAATTTCAGAGAGTTCAACTATTTTACTTGGAAGAAGAGGTGATGATATTCCTGAGACCTGAAAGGCAAATGACAGACACTTTATCCGACCCTTAGAGTACGTGTATCATGATTTGCCAATCCGTTGAGTTATGCTACATCCTCTGTGCCTGTTTTTATAAATTGACAACTGTACAAGGTGATCTGGATATTATTTCATGATGTTTTCGTGAGGCTTTTTTTTTTTCAGTCTGTCTAGCGCTGTCTATTCTAGGTTTCACGTAGATGTAAAAGATACACATGTGCATAATATTACTTATTCTTACCCTATCAGCATTACAAAGGCATACTGCACCTGGCCTATCTATAAACACAGAGTGACAATTTGCTGTTAAAAAAAATTTGTTAAAGAAATTTCCATAGTTGTATTAGTCCTCTTCCTTTCTGCAGTCAGATTCCAATCCGTCATCTAAAAGAACTCTGCTTGAGGAACAAATATATGGCAGCCTGGAGCTTGAAAGACCCATGGAAAAATTCAAAGCAATCTATGGATGCAGTAGATGAGATCCTTGTTGTCACGAAATATCTTAGGCCTCCCCTAGTCCTAGGTTTGTGGGAGAAAGAATTCCCATGAACTATTCATTGCAGGATTTTGTTGTGACTATTATTAGATGCCCCATTAAGCAACTGTTATTTTTTAGCAATTTATAGCTATTAAAGAGCAGAAACTTTATGTGTGTGTGATCTGCCAACAACTGCACAAAGCCCACACTATCTGCTCTGGTCACTGTAGGAGCCTCAGGAGGTTGCTGGGTCCAGATGGCTCAGTTTATCTCAGTACATTGCTGAGTCTCTTAAAGGAGCTGCATACCATCTGGGCTAATTTAAAGCCAAAAGGAAATACGTTGGATCCTATGGCAACAGGTCATGCACGTTGCCCTAGCAGTATGTCTGTCATCTACCTGTTCCTATGACGGAGGTATGAGTATGAAACTTAATGAGAACAGCTCTTAGTGAAATAAAAGTACTAAAAGTACACCACCACCCAATATTTTTCTGTTCTTCCAATTCCACCATTTCTCTTCTATTAATCACTTTTCATAACTGATTAAAGGAGAATGCAGCAAAAGAGCAGACATGAGAGTAGTTCCAATCCTTGCCAGGGAATCGAGAACATTTGTGACTTAGTGGAAGTACAATAAGTGTAATTCATTTTTCCAGTAAGCCGCTGATTTTTTTTAGCGTATATGCATACATATACACATACACAAATTAAAGTGACAGTGAGAATACTAAATGAACATAATAACATAGTATTTTTTTTTTGCAGCACATTTGCTATCACACCTCAAAAATATCGTTGCTTAGACAGCTGCATTTTTCTCTAGCATAGCCAGAAAGCCCACTGAGTCAACCTCAGCTGTGCTAGAATCATAAGCAGCTGAGCTTAAACACACATGCAAGTGGCTTCAAAATTCTGTGAGTCATTTTATGTTTTTAAACTTTACCTTTTCATAATTTAAGTAGCTAAGAAGTATGTGATCATTCATTCTAACAAATAATTTTATTTGGCATCGTATAAAATGCACAGCAGAAGCTCATGTGATCATGCATGTGAATCACAGCATTTACACTGCCTAAGGCACATGAACACCAAGGAGCAGTCCAGACTCAGCTGATTAAGCTGTAGGACAAAACAACACCTCAGTAGTCAAAGGTGGTTTATTGGACCAAGGAATATAACACTGTAATTTACTTCTCTAATATGTGTCATGTTTTCTCTTCTTGTTTCCCCTTATAGAGTGAAATATGTAGGTAAGAGATTGCTGCACAGTTTCATGTGTTATGTTCCTCCAAAATTAGAGAGTAACAAACTGTCTTTATTAGCCAGTACATTTGGTATAGTGTCATAAATCACTGAAAGAGCAGGTGAGCACCTAATGGTTTAAAAAGTCAAGAAAAACCAAAAGACTTAACGTATCTGCCTGAAGCAGTTTTAGAGCTACACTGCACATAGACAAAATCCTGCACTTTCTAGCCCCTCTTATTGTATTGTATATTTCTAGATATTATTTTTTTTCTTATTGACAGAAAATCCAGGATTTACAGAGTCTGGCTTGAGGCCAATATTTAAAAGGTCCTTCCTTTTTTTTTTCCCTTCCTTTCCAAAATGTAACAGTATGGGCCAAACCAACTTTGAAAATGGGAATTTGCAGCCTTTTTCCAAAAGAACGCAGTATTGGTCACAGACAATTTACAAAAAATAGCTTGCTTGTTTATGAAGCAAACACACATAAGACTGATGAAATTATTAATGTTACATTGTTAACTTTCTTCTCATAAATATAGTTTAACATTGCTGACATCGCAATTACAGTCAAATGTTCCGGTTCTTTGCTCATTTGCTCTCTGTCAGTCCACTGTGGGGGGAGACAAATTGTGGTGGGCATTTGACAATGCACAAAAGAGATATAAAACTATTCTGATTAAATCTTGATGAAAGATTAAATGGCTCTGAACACTTGCCAGATTTTTTGGACATGACATTTTTAACCAAGGCTAATAAAATATTCTACTCACCACAGGTTTAAAAACACGTAGAGCAAAAATGGTGTACGTAGCTCACAGATTGGTCTGTTGTAGTTTCAGAACTGATCGATTAATAGCTTCATTCATACTGTATATCTCAGTGATCTGAATTATGTATTTTACTGGGTAAAAACCCATAGTACAGCTCATCCATACTCAGGAAACATACCCCCAACGAATGCATCATCTGACAAAAGTTTCTAATTGACATCAGCACAAAAACATCACAGATTTGACCCTACACTACCAAAGAAAAAAATATAGAACTACTTTCAGATTCAATCATCCATGTAAGAAAACTTTGTCCCAGGTAAATTTTGCATAGACTTAACTCCATAAATTTCATGGTCAGACAATTAATGAAAATTAGAGCTCTGATTTTGAAAACTTTAAAATGAATGATAAAATTTTACTGACTTTATTTGTGTAGGACTGAGTCCTTAGCACAGATTTTGGTACATAACCATAGAAGTAGATAATGTGGAACAAGTGAGCAAAAACTACTTTTTTTTTTTTTTTTTTTTTTTTTTAATATTCCTATGAATGATTAAAAGTCTCAATTGTCTTCCATAGAAAAACATACAAGGGAAGGCACGAACTGCTAATCATGGGTTTTACTTGAAATCCACCTTCCTATTGCATGAAAGTGGCAAGATATTAAAATGGATATATTGAGCTATACAAAATACTGCTTTACTTGTAGTCACAGAGTAAGAAAAGAAACAAGTGAAATTTACTATTTCTTAATCAAGGAACTGTAAACAATGAACTCAAATGTAAGGGCAATAGAGCATTGAACTCCGACAATAATTATAGTGAAAGGGATGTCCTGAAACATCTTCTGCTGTACTGTGTTTAAATCAGTTGAGTATTTGATCTAAAAATTCTAACTAGTAAGATTTTTTCATACTGTTCTGGTAAAAGAATAAGACCCAAATAAAGAGTTTGGGTCTTTCAGTTACAATTGATGAGACAAGTGTTGAAACTGAAATTCAGAAATGACACATTTGAGAAGTCTCTAATCAACATATGTTTACCTTCTGAGCAAATGAGAGCACTGTATTTGCCTTCTGTTTCATTAGATCTGAAGGTAGAAAAAAAAGTCTCGTATGCTCACAACGAAAACATATTTTGATTTATGATTCGCCAGATTTCAGTGAAGACTTCTAAAGGAGAGAGAAATACTCTGTACAGGCCTCACATAAAATTTAGATAGCATAGAACAAGAACAGAGAACCATAAAAATGCATTTCACACAGCTTAGAGAAATATATTAAATTGAAAAAAAATCTTTAAGAGATATTCGTTCAATGTTCTGCTTTTAAATGAACGACAGGCATGCGTTAAAACTTATAGGAAATGGCGAGCTGGGGAAATCCTAGAAATGAAGTCCTTTTTTGTTGACATTATCCTGATACACTGAAATAATAACAACTGCCTGCTTCAACTGCTATTACTTACAACTTTTTGTGCATTCTTTTCAGATTTGCAATAAGCAGATTTTTTGTTTGTTTGTTTTACTTCTATGTATGGAAATTGACATGATTTCATACTTTTCAGATGTGACAAAAGAATGAGTAAGATTTCTAGGTTCTCCTTCCAGCAAGTACTTAAGAACGCAGTACAGTGAGCTATCTTAATCAAAGTAAAAGTGTTTGGCAGAGCCTTGTGTAAAACGTTAACCTTAGAAAAGATCCTCTAAATTTACTGCTCAGTCCTGACCTCAGCTTCAGTGTTAAAACTACAGTGGTAAGAGCAGAATCAGGCCCCTGAAGCTCAGTTTTCTAAGGCTTATTCTCCGCTTTCTTCCCCCTCCTTCCACAACAGCTTGAATTCCTGTATTCTGATTAAGATAGATGGAGTATTTGCATTCTATCCATATTCATAATCCTCCTTTTCAGTGTCAACTCAAAATACCGCATTTGTTGCCCAGGCAGACACATGCAATGTCTTCAGAAGGTTTTGCATAGATGGATAAGGACACATCCCTTTTCAAATTTTGCAGAATAGGTGGCCACTAGGTGAATTCATGCTGTTAAAGTGCTAAGAGACCAGAACAAAAACCATGTCTTTTGTGTGTGACAGAAACTGTAATTAATGATTTCTCCCCTTTTTGCTAAAAAGAAAAGGGAGATGTGCTGTTGACAGGCATTTTATTAATGGTTTCTACCATCTTAGTATACATAAAAGGCATTATTGCTTGCAGTGCTAGTCTGAAAGATTTTTTTTTGAGGAAATGTTGAAGATGTTTCTTGGATGAAAAATGAAGGCAATCTGTCCACCACCACTGAAAGTTTGAGTTTCAATAATAAAATTGAAACGATTGTGACAGTTCCTATTGTATCCTTTAACGATCTGCCTCCTGCTGGCACAATCAATGATGGCATCTGCAGGGACGTGGTCACCCTTACCTACTCTTATTTCAGCCACAAAGCCCGTCACTACAGTGTCTCATGGCTGCTTCTCTAAGGAGATTTATCAAGCATCTAGGTGATGGTACTTTTGGTCTGTTGTTGTACTGAGAACCAATAGGAGATGAATATTTATCTTGACACACAAAAAATTAGACATGCTTTTTCCAGTTGTAGCCGTGGCAGCTGAATGTCTAATCCAGAGGCCACAGCAGCGATGATTTACTTTGAGACCTTATCTATACCGTGGAATTAAAGTGAGTGGGAATGGCATAATTTGCCACGGTGTTACTTTCTGAACTATATTAAGCAGGGAAATGCGACAATCTTGTATGCACTTCTTGAATGTGTGTCTCCCTTCCTCCAAAAAGTAAAATAATTTTGAAACATCCCAAGTGAAAGGCTAAAGATAAGAGGCCAAATCCTACTCCCACATACATGAAAGACAGGAGCTTGGCTGTTCAGACAGCGCTATGCTCATTTACACTGGCTAATGGTCTTCCCATCGCTTACGGACAGACAAGAACACAGCCATTTGTCTAGGTTAGTACTCCTTCCACAACACTTTGAGAAAAATGTTTTGCTTTGCCACTGATTCGTGAAAAACTTAATAACTTCTGTGAACCAACAAGGAAATGGACATTTACCACGTGCTCACAATAATGTAAGCAGAAAACATGTCAGGGAAGGGATTTACAGCAGTTTGCACACTCCTTTCCAGACAGAAACAGTCAAGTAGCAGAAGGTTCTCCCTATATTTTACTGCAGGCTTGTTGGTATCTCAATTTGAAGCACAGAACTTTTTTTTTAACAACTATTCAGTTCAATGCTACAACTGACAGGAGTGTTAAACATAGCTGTATTGGTTAATTAATAAAACATCCATCTTTCCTCGAAGCAAACCAGCAACTCTTAATTCAGCTTTTCAAACTTCATTTCTAATAGTCCTGGAAAATCTATGTTTCAGGAGGCAGCTGGAAATGCACTGTTTGCACACTGATCTATACTAGCAGCCATTCATTTTCTCTGGGAATTTTTATGTAAGCTCCCTTATTGGGAATATGCTAATGACATCCGCCATGATTACTGATTTTCTTTGAATCGTTATTCCTCTGTGGGCAAAGCAATCAGAAAGGGAGAACAGGAGATTTACTTCTTGCTTGTGTGCCTTCTTCAACCATCTGCTCTATCCTGATTCATTTGAATAAGATCTGCAGTTTTAGATTCTTTACTCTGGCATTCTAAAGCATTTTAAAGCTTAAAAGGAGTTAATAGTTATCTATCAGTGTCACAACCGTGGTACCATGATGCATTCTAAGAGCAAGTTTGCCTTCCAATGGTTTACAGGGCCAGATTAATGTTATTAAAGTAAAAAATTACAATGTTCTTTAACAGCTTCATTATTTCAGACAAGTCTTTTGTGAGCACATTTATTATCTGGAGCGTGGAGTGTAAAAGCTGAAAGAAAGGGAACTAATTTATAAAGGAAGAACATTTTAAAAATGGAAATTGTTAATCTATTCTCCCCTCTGATACATGGAAAAAATAAAGGGCAAAATTGTGATCAATTTGCTGAAATGCACTGCAGTTGCTGAATTCTTGTACCAGTTCTTTTACCTGTATGCATTTCTGAAGTACATTTACAGATGGTCATTTGATTTAAACAAAGGTGCTATTTAGCTGTATCAAAATTCAATTAAATTGTTCTATCAAATGAAGTATTGGCCTCATATAACAAGTTTCCCATTCATTTTTTAAATAGGATACCAGTTTTCTGCTGCTTTAAATGTGCACACCAGATTTAAAACAGCACTGCTAATTGCCAAAAGACTGTTTTCAACAGAAATCAGAAACAGAAAATAAGATGACATTATAGCCAGACAGAACTAAGCACAGATGAATGCAAAGGGAATGCAGTCAGAGAATTGCACTCAATACTCAATAGCAGTCTTTTCATAGGAAAGTAACCTTTAAAATGTTAACAAGAAATAGTATTTGAGAATCAAAAGTATCTTTACCTCACTTCTTTCAATAGCACTATTAATGGACACAGAAATCGAGCTTCTCTAATCAGATTGATAGACTAACTTATTTCACAATGCCAATTAAAAAAAAAAAAGTAATAAAGGACTTCTAAAAGACGTTTAGATAATCATAAGCAGTACACAATAATCTCCAAAGCACAAGATAATTCATTTTACTACTTTTGAAAACTAAAAAACTTAAATGAATACACATCTGTTTTTGGATCCTGTTATTACAACAGTACAGTTTATCAGTTTCCTTGGTATGGCCACTGACATTAAAACGTTTGCCTAGTATTTCTACTATTTTTTCTCAAATAGTCTTTTCTGGCAGCTACTGCTGAGTAGTGTTCTGATTTCTCCTTGTCTTTTTTAAAAATAGAATGACAACACAAAAGGCTGAAATAGCAGTGACCTCCCCGCTAGAATTAGTTATCGGGAGACACTTTTATCAACTAACTTCAGCTCTTTTCAGAGCTCTCAGAAAGAGAGCTGTGACTTATGTGAAGAAAGAGTAGTTATTTAAGAAAGGGTTTGCCTGTTCTCATTCAAAAGAAGGGAATTTACAAACACACTTTGTATTTGCTTTTAATTAGAGTTGCAACTAAACTAAACCATAAATAATAGGGCTCACTGCATTTGTGACTTGGTTGTCCCAGAGATTAGAAATGGTGATTCCAGTTTCTTTTGGCTTAAAGATTTGTCAATTTTAAAATTCCCAATCCAAATGAATCTCACTAAAATGTAAATCAGTTGTAATTTTTACGGCACTTTTTGTAATGAACATGAACGTGATTCCATAAAATTCAAGGAATGCTCTCAACCTTATTTGGACTTTAATGCATTGTACAAAGCTAATGATTCTGAGAAATAAAAGCAGAAAAGCAGAATTATATCTTAATCTTTCATGAGACAAAAAACACCTAATTAAAGATAAATAGTAGCCAAAGAAATACAAAGATAAGAAAACATAAGGACAGTATAGACACCTTGCAATTTTTCAGGCAGGTACATCACACAATATAGATATAATGCATTATTAATTTCTTCTAATTCAGAAACATTTTCTCTTATCTTGCAATTCTGTTTTGCTTCTTCCTAATGAAAGTGTGCCTTATTGCTAAAACTTTCTGCAATGCAGTGTGCTCATTGTGTGGTTAAAGCAACATACCACATGAACCTGCGGCTGTGCAGTAGAAATATTTTAATCTCTTCATTAATGTACCTCAATAATCTTAACCAATTTTAGGTCTTTTACTTGTGCTAAAAAGCCAACAACCTGATTATCTATCCAGGCAAGAAGCTTCTAAAAAACACAGAATGAAATGTGAACCCTTTTTGAAAAGCTGAGGGGAAAGAGTTTGGCAGGGAAGGTAAGACGTTTGTTCTTGACGAGAATATTGCCAGCTGAGAAGACAGTAACAACACTAGGCAATAGGGTCAGCCCCCTGGTATATTAACAACCAGCAAATCTAGGAATTAGAAATGCTCCATCTCTACTTGTGCAATGAGACCTGGATAGAGTTCAGCCCTGGGGTACCTGGGGGAAATGCAAAACATCCCTGTGTTAGTTCTCCACAGGCTGCTCTACAACAAAGTCAGTACACAGTAAACTTTTGGCCCTTGTTAAAAAACCTAGCCCATGAACACACCATTTGTAGCAGGCATTTCACAGAGGTTTAATTATTTTAATATTTGAGACCATCGAGATCTCTACAGTTAAGTCAGGCATGTTAAATGCCAGTGATGATTTCAATTTTTTTATCCAGTTTTGCTGAATGGCTATTAAATAATTTACCTCTCTCTGTATGTTTTAAAAAAGTCTGAAACTGTAGACCTAAGCTACTAGCAAATCCTGCTGAATCTGAGAATTTCTTTTAAATGCCAGCAAATTCTTTTTACTACTATTTTTTCTCTTGAATTTAAGGTTGATACATAAAGAAGATTTTACTTTAATGAAGAGAGCAAAACGTTGGAAAAAGAAATCACTAAAATGAGCATCAGAAAAGTATTCAGGTAAATCATAGTGGAACCCCCAGAGGAGATACAGATATGCCTGATCTTTTCATCGCTCCATAAATCTATTTGGTTAATGTGGAATAATCAAGTGCCTGTGCCTAGTTAAAACAAAAAGTACTATTTCACGTATTTCTCTGTATTCTTCAACATGTAGTTTTTAGACTGAGAACTCTTCTTTGAAGAGAGCAAGAAATGATCACAATGCCATATCTAAACACTGCAACATTCAATTTCACTTAGCTTTCCTCATATGAGGTAGGGTTGATTTACACAGACTAGCAAAGCTCTGGCATACTTGCATTACTACTTCTTTTCAGAATACACTATTTCTCATTTGCTCTATAAAATGAAAAAAAAAAAAAAATTCCATTCCTATGCATACGATGTGATTCAGAATTGTTAGTCTATCATGTAGACTAAACATGTACAAACCAACTTCACCGCACTTAGGTAGCATGCTGGCTGATGCACACGGAAGACAAATGTTCATACAGCCTGCTCTGGAAGTTGAAAGCCTTTCATTTAATGCACACAACAAACATAATGTGATTTGTAAAGAGACAGATTTTTGAAATAACTTGAAGAATGGAAGGGGAATGGAGGGTTGGGAGAGAAGACAGGAATAAAATTCTTGGCTTACAATGCTTCAAAACACATTTCCAAGATGACATAACATAGACAAAAAAATATATATAAATGAAATAAAATAGGATGAATTAGTTCAGTCTGACAAAAATAAGACTTAATTTGGGATCTTTTGAATGGCCTCATAATTTGAGACTGATTCCAGAGAAGATGCAATTTTTTTTAGACTATATATTTGGGAACTACAGGATACATGATCTGATCATTTATCAGACAAAGGACAAAATTTCTGCTTGATATACACACTGTGCCATTAAATTCATGAAGTCTCTCTGCACTAAGATTTTCTGGTTTATGGAGCTGTAGCATTGCTTCCATAGAATTAATTTATGTAATATGCAGTTAAATGCAAAGATTTTCTCCTCATCACATTCCAAGAAACAGTTTCAGTAATTCAGTTAAGTTGAATCGATAGCAGTTATACCTCTGTGTATGTTACGGGCAGTCATTGACTGAGAAAGGAAATTCTGACTTTAGGAGTAGCAGACAGATGTCAGGATAGCTGACAGCTTGAAGACGCAGAGGACACCAGACTCGATGCGTACGTCAGTGGCAATGCCTCAGCCCAGCAAAATGCCACCCAGCATAAACTTGACAACTTCTGTTAGAAAGCACAACCCAGGGCAGAGTGAAGATAATGAAAACTGTCTCTCTGCCCTCAACATTTAACAAACATCTGTCCAATCTCTACAATATACTCCTGCAAACCTTTGTGCTGACCATACAAGAAAATCTCACATATCATAAATAGCATGGTTAGCTACAGAAAAACTTTTAAGTAACTGAGGCAATTGAGGCTTTTAAATCTCAGGAGTACTCTCTGTGCTCAAAATACCTTTCAAACTAAAAAAACTAGGGGTAGAAGAGTAGAAACCAAAATGCTGAAGGAAAGCGTGACTGAATTAATCATTAGCTATCACTCCTATACACTAATACAGAGATCAATAAGCCTGCATTTACTGCTTAAGAAACACTTTGTATTTTCTCAATTCGTACATGAGTGTAAAAACAAGGACAAAGAGAAGTCTCAACCAAGCTTTGTATGCAAGTTAATTAAGTTTTTGGAGTAATTGTCCTCTCATAAACCTCAATGGATTTCTCTCAGTTTCTTTCTCAGATACTGAATTCCCTAAGGATTTTAATTTCCTCCTCCAGTTCCTAATTACTGTACTTCACTTGGGTTCCAGTTATCTTGTTTTTCCTCTCTGAATGCTGCTTTACTCCTTCCAGCTCCTTACTCCTCCTCCCTAGGATCCTGTTTCCCCAGTTGAGCTATTTTACCGTGTTCTTCTGGGAAGCCATTTAGTATCTCTTCTTTTTTTTTTCTTTTTCTATTTTTTTTTTTCTCCAGGTATTGATGAAAATCTGTCACAATAGCTGATTTGGGGATAAAAATAGCCGTCCTCAGCACTCTGCATTAACCAGTCTTCCCCAACCCCACACTCCAATATCAATTCAGCAGGATTTCTTGTAACTGCAAGCTAGCTTATGCTTTATGGTTGCTTTACTGAGAAAGAAGCCCATCTGCTTACAAAATCTTTAACAACTACCTTACTTTTGGTAGAATTGCACAGATCTAAGACCTACAGGCTGAGTGAGCATGTAAAAACCAGTCTCATTTATCTTTCTACAGAATAACTTGAATGCCTCCCCCAAAAACCAAGACCAAAACCAACAACAAACAAAAAAGAGAAAAAGAAAGCAGAAAACACTCTCCAGTCACCCTGTCATTTCTTTTCAAGAATGTTACACTTTAAAAAGTCCCCTCTTGAAATGTGTGCTAAGAAAGTTTAATTTGATGTTTAGGAGTGCTCAAAAATGTTCTAGCAAACAGTGTTTATGGAAGAAAAGAGCACTATACCTTTTATAGTACAAAAATCAAAGGTGGCTCTTCTTGCTACTGGTTTTACTCAGCAGTAAAGAGAAAACCTTGCAAGTGTTGTT
>JAOWBP010004015.1:14231143-14267672 GCA_028571105.1 Tragopan temminckii
CTTGTAAAGTCGTACTGAAACAAGTCTGCTATCTGACCTAGCCCTTAGGGCTACTTAAACACCTGTGGATTTATAGAGTTCAGATGTCTACAAGGTCTGTGCTGAAGTTCATTTCCAAACCTGTGCCCCATGTGAAGTGCTTTGTTGGCACGGTTAAGCCATTACTGCTTGTTTCAGGTTTGCAAGAAATGTTATGAAACAGAAGTACAGAACAAGGAATACTTATCTATATACACAGACTGAAAATGAAATTATCAGCTAAATACTCAGCATTTAGGTTTTTATTTGCAGAAGCTTAGCTTCACTAAGAGCAAAGCAATGCAGGGAAAGAGAGGAGCTGTCCTTCTCTGTAGAAGTAAAAGTTATTCCCCAGAACACTGTATACATGTAAAACACATCAGATCATCAAGTTTAACTAGAGAACACACTACTCCATACAGTTTACTGGAGACTCCCTCTCATCCCTCTCTCAGAAAATAAACTCTATACTCCCCTACACCTCAGATCACAGTAAATAAAAACATAATCCACAAGGAGAAGAATAGGATGGAATATGCTCTAAAATATCAAAAGTTTAATTAGCTGGAAGGCTTACTGGTTAAATTCTGGTCCCACAGAAATCTATGTGGCTGACTTGAACTAGAGCAAGCTTTCATTGTCCAGTATACCTTAAGTACTATGGATCTCCAAATGTCAAAGATGCTCACTCTCAGTTTAATTCTTTCAAAATCATCATACATTAAAGATTACAATTAAGGCCATAATATTAGTATTACCTTATCAGTTATACACATTTTATTTCAATTCTTTACTACTCTCTCTAGCTAGCAAGTTATAAAAACGTTGGTAGAGCTATGCTTTTAGTGTGTTTCTCATGACTGTGCACTACAGCTGGTAGTACTCGGGTTTTCTGTGAGGTCTCTAAAGGTTTCAGAAACAGACAGCCTTGCTTAGACAAGGCAGAATTGCGGCGACTACAGCAAAGGCTGTGCAGGAACACGTGGCTCTGCTCAGCTGCAGTGAACATTGACAGCCTGTGGTTTTATTGAGATTTTACATTATTTTTTAGAGCCCATCTTCCAAAAATATCAGCTCAGAAAAAGCTTGAATATATGATCTTACTGTAACCCACAAGTTCATAAAAATGACAATAATAATAAAAGGAATACAACTTGTTTTTTTCTTTAATTCCTTATTTTTAAGCCAATCTCATAAAGCATAAATATGTCACCTTATTTTTCCAATGCCAGGACTGGGAAGATTGGTTCTTAGAACTCTGAGCAAATGCATGCTGAGAAAGAGATTCAGTAAAACATGCAGTCAGTTTTTTTTTTTTTTTTTTTTTTTTTTTTTTTTTTTACTACTAAGCTAGCTTTGTTACACGGAAGAGAGCAAAAGCAGCAATTGTCTTACTGTCGTCCCATATCTCTGCAATGGCTTTAGGGAGGTTTGTACTGCCAATACAGAACAACGAACAGCAGCTGCACATACAGCAAAGCTGGTTTTCATATAGAGGGATGAGGGAAATATCTCCATGCCCACTTCTTGCTGTACTAACCTAGAGCACAACTGCATATATCCACATATTTCATCTGAGCCACTTTTACAGTGTAGAAATCATGTTTGTGCACCAGTGAATTAAGAGTTGCATAAATGCTAAATGCCTTTAAAATCAGACTCACAAGAAAACCCAGAGCTCTTGTGGAATGCAAATTTCAAATTAGATTCCTCTTAAAGAGCAGAATAATAAAAACAGCCATCACAAATTCAACAGTTTTCACTTTTATATTCTGCTTGGTATGGCTTTTAGTAGTTAGGTATGTATAATAAACCTCTGCCTTGCTTGGCCTCTTGCTGATCTATCCTGTTAACATATTGCTAAATCTTTTTTTATTGTTTCTGACAATATGTTGTTTCATACCTTTATACCTGTACTTATATTGGCTTTATTGCTGGGTTACACTAAAAAAACCATATCTACTTATCTGCTGGGAATTGGCTTATACAAACATTTTCCATGATCATCTTTTCTTTTCCATTTAATAAACATTTATGTAAAGACACACAGAAATCCTGTACCAAACATACTGGAATAAAATAATTGCCACCAGTCCTATTATTATGCGAGGAAGAACTCTGGCAAAAGCAAGAGGTGATACAGCCAATGCAGATTATTTATCTCAGTTGTTCTCCATACTGAGTCCTTGAGGTCTAAGAATGAAACAAGTGCCTAGCAACTAACTAACAGTCCGTGTTAGCATCCCTTTCTTCTCCGGCTTTATGTAAAGAATTGGGCCCTCACCAGGAAAAGTCACTTATCCCCTCTTACTAAGAAGATCCTCATTTATCAACAATTGTCCATGCATGCAGACCTCTTCATCCAATCCTATGTATTAGCCATACTCAGAAAGACTGACTGCTGTGCACTACATAGGGAGAGTTAAAATATGTGACAACTGCAAGCAAATCTTATTCACGTAACTATTTATACAGACACAAAGGTTATAAAATACCTTTGTTCTGACAGCTGCCGAGGGATGGAAAAGTAGCACCAATCCAGGGAGCAAGATGAATCTAACTAATCTTCTGTTTGGAAACCAGAGGGTGGAATCACAGAATTGCCATCTAGAGCTTTTTATCAGTGGCACAAAACCAGGACAAGACAGAGGCAAAGGAGAGAGGCCTTACAAGTCCCACACAGTGAATGTGAGATTCATGCACCTACTGCCTCAAGCTCCCGGCCCACACAGCTGCACTGACTGGGTGTATTTGCTGATCAATGAGAGGCTTCCCCCATGCCTGTGTATCCATGTACTCAGTCAGCTCTGTCTGGTAATGGTAACACTGAGCAGTGCATAAGCCAGGGGCTCAGTCAAAGCCCCTCACTCCATGTCACAGATGTCTCTCTGGGCTATACCTTGGCCCATATCAAGCCTCCAAAACCCTAGAGGAACAGGAGGCTTAACCTGAGAGCCCTGAGAGCTCAGTGCTCAGGTCAGGGGTACTACAACAGTTAGCAAGGCAGAGGAAATAGCGAAAAGGGAATTTGGGGATTAGGGTGGGAACATAGTAGTGAAAGCTCCAGAAAAAGCTTTTATAGTATGTGGAGCAGAGCTAGTCCGTTTACTTCATATCTACTTGGCAGTTAGCAAAAGGAAGCTCCCTGTGGCACTCCAGCAAAATCATTTTGCGTTGCTGGGGACGATAGCCGTGCAAGGCCCCTGCAGTAGCTACTGAGGAGCAGGGAGCAAAAATGAAGGCTAATGAGTCTGAATTAAGATGAATAGGGTAGTGACAATTAGCTACTTTGTCAGAGCAGCAAACAATCATTAAAGGAAACCTTTCACAATGTAAAACCATTTGTATAAAGGATGCAGTAAAGGGGACATCAATTCTGCAAGGCTGCAATTGAGTTTGATCTTACTGCTAACAAGGCTGATTCTGAAAAACTTGGGGAAATAATCAGCTATTTCCCACCTTCAGCGGGAACACAGCGCTATACCTTTCATTAGACCTCTTTCCTACTACTTGGTTTGCTGGAAAAAAATAATCTTCTGAATCATTAGAATACTTTCATGGGACAATTTGTTTCTTCTGTTTGAAATATTTCCTACTGCAATAAACTGCTCAGTGTAAATGCTAAAATACAGATTTTCAGAGAACTGGAGAGATATTTTTAGGTTTTCAAATATTAAGACAAAATGGCATAATTTTGTATCAAAGTCTGAATTTTAATGAGCAGCTCTATTGATAATCACTGAACATCTATATTTATAGAAAAATGGAATATCATAAATACAGAATTGTGCCATTATCTACATATGTTTCATTTCTCCATACATACAGAAATTAAGAGTTTAATTTCTGTATCAATGAAAATATGGCAATTTACACCAGAACTATTAGTCAGAACATAAAATTAGATCTAATCAGTGTGTTGGCTCAGTTTTTAAAAGTTAGATCTAGGTAAATTTCTGTCATACTTACATTTCTGCCTCACTTGAGGAAGAAAGGCACAATCCTGTGCTGCTTCTTTACGGTCATTATAAAATACACTTAGACTTTTAATGCCATTCATTGTGGTGCAGCAGTATTTGCAATCTAAATCTTAAATAGCATTAAAATGCACAGCAGCAAATCAGGGAAGCTCAGTAAAAATTTGATGAAACTCAGACTAACAAAAATTCTATCTCTAAAGGTTATGTTGGCATCCAATAAGAATTAGTAAAAACACTGAAAGAAAGGAAAAAAAACAACTATGAATTCTTATTGCTATTATATAGAAAAACAAACAAACAAAACCAAATAACAACAAAAACCCACACCTTTTAAAAAAAATGGTGGGTTTGAAAAGTGTCCAAGATTCCTTAGGTATATACACAATAGCTGCTCTTTTGAGATGGAATCTCTGTAGTTTTATTGATTCTGTATTCTTCATTGTGAATATAGGGTATGTATTTAAAAGAAAGCTTTACAGAATAACGTGGGAATTTTAGGAATAGAGTATTTTCTTAACATTGTACTAATTTTGGTGCACAAAATTTAAAGTGAAGAAAACACAGCAATTAATCAGAATACCCTCAGGTCTTAACGATATGAACGGACACAAAACCATGTAAGAGTTGAGTGCAATGGACAATTAAATGTGTTGGAAGCTGGCTTTGTACACATGTTTTTATAAACATAAGCACTTTAGGGTTATTTGGGAATATGAAATATTACTTCATGCCACTGTTCAGAAGCACTACCTCATAAGTAATGTAACAATCATATAGGCAGCACAAACATGTAATAAACTATATACTTTCTACCATGAGCACTAGGTTGGAATATAAAATTGAGAAAAATGAAGTGTCTTTTTCTCCATAACATTTAAGTTTTGATGAAAGAAAAATCTTGCAAAAATCTGACTCCCCTTCCTCCAAACATATACAGAGACAAAGTTCATATTTTTGCCATTTATCTAAATTGAAGTTTAAAGTGTTTTTGTTTTCTTTTAAACTTCAGTGACTGTGGGAATAAATTCATACACTGAGCAGGGTATTCTTTTAGGTGCATACTTTCTACTATTGTTATTAATAATAATAATAGAAAAAGTATAGCAGATCAAACCAGAAGGAGCGTTGAATATATTTGCTGGGAATTGCCTCAGGCTAAACACCAGGGACATGAAACAAACTGTTCTTATCACCTTTTTCCAAACACAGTGATTTAAATTTACAATGAAAGTGCCAGCACCAGCTGCACTTTAAGAAAGCACCACATGTCTTGATGAGCTCCAAGAAAATGGAAAAAAGCCCAGTTCAAGTTGGAGGTGTCATCTTCCTCTAGCCAGCTGGGTGACACAAAGCTGAAAGCGATGAAGTGCTAATTAGAGGTTGATGAACAGAATCTCAGAGTGGAAACTTGTCGAAATAGCCTCTACTGAATCATAGCCTTATAAGTCTGCCCTTATCTTCCCATACAGAGCACTGTCAAAGCCAGGGAAAGACAGTGTGAATCCAAATATCTATACGGTTAGGTTACAGGGTTTTTTATCTCATACCATATGTCCACTACATCTTGGAGTTATTTAAAAATTACATTATTTTATATCATGTTGACATCTTTTCTTTTAGAATGCCTAGATACTATTGCAGGAGGAGCAGAAGGACTACTCAGAATTCTTTTAACTCTTTTTTCAGAGAAAATAATTCACATTAAAAAAAAATATGAGAATAAGCCAATAGCTTAACAAGGACTACTCAGAATTCTTTTAACTCTTTTTTCAGAAAAAATAATTCACATTAAAAAAAAATATGAGAATAAGCCAATAGCTTAACAAGAGGTATGAATAAGGCCACACAAAAGAAAGATGAAGAAATGCAGAGAAAAGTTAAAAGAAAAATAATGGTTGTAATAGGTATAAGTTTAGAATTGTTCTTCACTAAAAAGTGAGGCAGACGGAGGCTTGAGCTGGCAAGTCTGGTGCTTTTTTTTTTCTTTTTAAATAATGTTGATGCTGAAGTGCCAGGGTTTTTTTTTTTTTTGGTTTTTTTTTTTGTTTTGTTTTGGTTTTTGTTTTGTTTTTTTTTTTGGCAAGTATCTTCTTTTAATTGGCCTGCAAGCAGAGTGCTGAACATGCTGCCAGGCTGGGCAAGCAGGGTGGTGCAACCCGTGAAGCAGCAGGAGCTACTCACACAGCAGCAGCAGCAGGTGATCTGTGCTGGGCTGTGTGGAACACCACCAGGCTCCCCAGCACAAACTTGTCCCTCCTTTTTCCCCTACCCTATGTTTCCCCTTTTCCTCACCTTATCTATTCATCCTAAGCATTGCTAGCCATACTGTGCAAATGTTGATATCACTACACCCCTCTAGGTAATGAATCAGTAAAGCCCTTAGCAGATGTTACTGACTTCAGTGGGAGACAAATACATGCTGAATATTAAAAACAAATTCAAAGGTTCTGTTTATTAATTGGATTTTGTCACCCAGAATAAGAATGAAAATCTGAAGGCGGGAGAGGAGAGCTGAAACCCTTCCTGCACTAATGTGGAGGCACTGTGCCGCAGCACTGCTACGCTATGTGCTCATGTGCTGTGCTACAGCCAGATTTATTTGGGTTCATCAGCTTGGCATCAGCATGCCCTATCTGGCACTTTTACAAGCTTTTCCAAATGACACTGCATTGCCACCCAGGAACCGACTGGCTTTATGACAATACCTATTTCTTATTAATGAAATATCAAGCCTTTTGTAAACTGTAGGTAGTAAAACGGTCATCTTGTGAACATCATGTAGTTTGTGGGATAGAATATCACCAGAAATAAATTGTGTCAATAGCTGAGTAATTCTGGAACATCTTTCATCACACGTGCCAGGAAAAAAACGCATAGACCTGATGCATTCAGAAAGACTTTTCCCGTTGCTCTTTAAGATTCATTGTTGATCAGTTTTAAAAATTACTGTGCAGTTTAGGCTAGGCAATTCTTTTTTGTTATAATACAACTTTAATAAGATAAAAAATACCACACCTACAGACCTCTCTGTTGATATGAGCAGAAAAGATGATGAAAACTTGAGGACTAAATCAGATGCCAAAAAATACATGCTTTGCCCTGAAGAGCACACAGTTTGTGAATATGAATCCCAAATGATGATTTTCTGAGTTAACAGTATTGGCTGTACAAAATCATACTTTAAACATTTAACACCTTATAAGATATGAAGGGTGCTTTCACATTCACTTTAACATTTGTGATCTCAGTGTTTTGTTCCGTTAGCCTATTGCTTCAGAAACCTAATTCAGATTAATTGTAGGGGAAAAAAAAAACACCAGGAAGAATCCACGCTCTTTTGAAAATGTCAACTCCCATTAAACCAGCTCTCCAAAATAATGATGTTCATCTGATTTTTCTCTCTTTGATTAGGCTTGTATAATTCTGTATTATCTTGGTAGCTTTGATGCCAAACAAGATTAAATTGTAATGTACAGTACATTAAATTTATAATCTGAATAAAAAAATCACTTATAAGACGCTCAGAAATAGTATCTCGGGACACAGCTACTACATTTACATAATTTACACCACTAATATGGCATTATTTCCTACTGATTTATGGCCAATTATCAATCGCTGGTCAATACTTGGAATCAGTCACTATAATTATTTCCTTGTAGTCTCTTGTTTAGCAGTGATAGAGACAGTTTTATCAAACCCCACTGCAACGCCAATATACACATTTCCTTTACAAAATAATAGTACATTTTGCCATCTTAAATGTGGTTTTTCTTCAATATGAAGAAAATATTTCAACTACAAACTCTAAAAGGTTTACAACAGCATCTTTTTACATCTGACATATACTTAAAACTCTCACGCAAAGAACAAAGATAGGACTCCTCAGGATAAAAGAAAACTGATGTGGTAGGAGAATCCTGTTCAACAATAATGTGATGGTATTGTATATCCTCTTTTTTGTATTTTATAAAAATGGATGAAATAACAGATGATTTTTGCCCTCATATCCAGATTTCACTTCTACTCAAATCAGTCCTAAAGCATGCAAACAAAAATCTGCATTTGAATTCCTAATGATTCCTCCTATTGTCTCATTGCTGCTACAACCTGTCAATCACTGCTGAAAAGTGCTAATCACTCCCAGAAATCCCAGTCTCACAGACAAAAGTACCAGTCACCAAAAAAATAATACCAATTGGTCATGGGTGGAAGGCAAATCTCACTAGGGATCTAACTGCACAATGGAGTTTATTAAGTCCATTTTGCTGTAGTCTAGCTCTGCTAGCAGCATCCAGCAGCTTCAGACTTTAATTTCAAAGTCAGCTAAAATCCACTGAAGTAACTTATATTCATTAGCTAGGCTTTAACTGAACTGCTGTGAAATCTCTTGGCTACAAGGGCCTTTAGCAGAAGTGGCAGCTTTCATTTTCAGTTTAAGGAAAACAGATCTACTCAGATGTTCAGTACCTCTTTCTTAAGCAGTTTGCTTTTTACAAGCACTTAATTCTTCACAAAGATATTTCTTTAACAAATCGTACACATCTTTGACTAATAGTATACATGAAAAAAATATCTTGCAGTTAGTACTCTGTACCTTGCCAGTTCCTCTCTATTACAAAATCCAACTTTACTAGGAAGAGTAGCAGCATAAGTAAATATCATGCATCATAAAATACTGCTGCCTTCAGTCACAGAAACTGTATTTTATGTTACAAAGGGGAAGGTGGCTAATTCAGTAGCCTGCTGTATCCTAAAAAACACTTTTTTTAAGCTTCAGTGCAGATTGCACTGTTTGCATTAAAAACTATAAACACAGACTGTGTTTTCCTGTTACATCAACTAAATACTTAAGTATGTTTGATCTTAATAAACTATAATTGAGCAATATACAGTAATTACCTTTCAGAAATCCCTATAGTGATTATTATCTCTAGAGTTGACTTGAGGAGGCTGAGTATGTTTCTATTTGTTATGTGTGTTTTTCAATTTTTTTAAAGGAGCAAAATTTTTGAAATGGGTGAAACATCTTAGATAAGAAAGCTTCATCTGGCATTAGACACTACTGCAACCAGGAACTTTTCTACCAAGTTGCTGTTTAAGTTATGCTTACTAATTACTGCAGTGGAAAGATGACCTCTGAAAAACAAAACAAAAACTAAAACTACAATATATACATTACAAAAATGTTTACAAAGAGGCATAATATATACACATCTTTGTGTAATGTGTGCCTGTTGGCTTGGTACAGTTGGATTTCAGCAGGGTTACAGCCTAGGACTCTGAATACTTCTTGCTTCAACCCACAGCTTGCAGCCTAGAGCGCTCCTGTAGTGCTCACTGTTCCATAGTGCAGGACAAGTACTTGTTTTTGTTCTTTACACAATCCGTGTCCAAAACCTGAGATGTTTGTGGGTTTTTTAAACAAGCACACTAACAAAAACACTCAGTTTGCACAGTTCAGATGGCTTTTTCTATGTTACAGTTTAAAGAAATAGCAAGTTTCAGCATAATGACTGCAAAGCAATATAAAGAGCTCCAAAATACAGGTTCATTGATTTACTTCTTGCACAACCAACAATGCTCATTCTTTTGATCTTATGATTTTAATAAAACAATAATACAACTCAAATAGAACTGCATAAACAGTAAATCAGGAGGGGAAGCAAGCTTGTACTTCGGATTTGCTCACTTGGTGATACAAGCCACTCCAAGCACATTAATTCAGAAGTACATTAATCCACAGTGCCACCTAGCCACCTGTGTATATTTAGTTTAACTGTGACAAAAAGAATAGACTAAACTGTAAAAACTGTTAACCTTGTCCCCCTTCCCTCCCCTCCACTTACTAGATGTAGATGGAGTAGAATAATATTAAAAAATAAAAATAAAAAATAGCCCAATGTGTTTATAGCAGCTGTTACTGACCCAAAGAAAACCTGCAAATCTTTGCTAGAGCTCAGTGTTACACTGTTATTACTCCAAACAACATAAACTGGGATATTAGCTACACTGAATTAAAATGAAGAATTCTATAAACACCTGCTTTGTGTAACACAAAACTTGTTCTTCTGAAACCGGAAGCTCTTTCACTCCTTTCCCATCTTTTCCTCCTTTTCAGCTCCAGCCTTGGGATGAAATTAGATTTTACATTATGTTTATGTTGCTAGAACATTTTAAAGCTTCAGCAAGTATCTTATTTAAGTCTTATTATTGTAAAAAGAAAATCAGGCTCGCAGATATTAAAAACCATCCTCCAAATATGCATCTCATAGATATTCTCAATGAGCACTATTCCCACAGCAGCTTTAATGCACACCGAGCACACCGCGCTCCTCTGACAGAATGCTCAAAGCATTGTGTACTTCCCAGCTCAAGGTGCGACAGAACGGAGCTGCTTTTGAACCCTCTTTCTCCTTTAGCAGAAACTGCACAGTATTCCCTGACGACCTTTTACAATTTACACAGGGAAGCAAAGAAAGTCAGAGAAGTAAGAGAACAGAGATGTCCCCAGCAGCCCCCCTAGGCCAGGCCTGAGGCCCGTATGCAAGCCCGCACTCTGCTGGGCTTGACGGATAAACAGGGCTGCACGTGTTGCCTCAGGTCCCACACACCCTTGGCAATGTCCAGACCTCAGACTCAGCCGACCAGACTGGAGAGGGATCGATATAACAGTCTACTTTACAAATGTCCCAGAAAGTAATTCTAAATGATCCCCAGTATGTATGTTAGTTCACTGCACAAGGGTGGCACAGAAAAAAACCTAAGGTGGAGAAAAAGAAAACAACAGAGAATAAACCTTTAAGACTAAAGTTTTCCCCCTTCTACACAGAATTTGTCATCTCTGTTCAATTTCATACCAGTAGAACCAGCAACCCTTATAAAGGAAAACTGGCTCAAAGTGAACATGTACAAAATGAGGAAGAAAAAAAAAAAAAGGAAAAAAAAAAAAAAAAAAGAAGAAGAAAAAGCATCCACTAAGCAAAAAGGCAAACAAAGAAATGAGTTGTTTCTGACAAGATAAAACCAACAATCCTTACTTCATATTTCCCTAATGAGTAAAATAGTCAGTTTCCGGTTTCCCCCTCCTTGATACCAGACCAAGAGTGGTGCCAGGAGACTGCAGACATAGCATGTCCTTGTTTTCCTCTTAAAATCTCATTTTGGTGCTTCATTTATTAATATCTCAGTACAATGTATATACGTAAATAAATGCTCATATTTTTCTCCTTCCTTATTTTCTGAAGTAAGGCATCTTTCTCATGGGAATATTTTTCCTGTATAAAAATACTTGATCCTGACAATATGCATCTGAACCAATAGGCCAAAATGTGTTGAATATATCGACAAGAAAAAAAGAAAAGAAAAAAGAAGAAATGAAGATTAAAGGATATGTAAGTAAGAGAACATTAAAACAAATGATCGTGATTTGAAAACTAAATTTTGTAGATAAATCCTCAGGCTTAGCAACTTCACTATAAATTTCACCATCCGCGATTGGCTTGACCAATACAAAGCATATATTGTTTCAACTATAGAAGTTAAAATTCAGTGTTTCTTTGGATATTATCCTCTCCCCTTCCCTAGATTGAGAGCGAGTCCTTTCAGCACAATTTCAATGCTGGTTATTTCATAGCAGAGTAAATGCAGTGGTCAGGATGATGACTGACACTTGATCCAAGACAATGGGGTAAGGACCGAGTGCTTGTCAGTCTTGTGCTTTGACAGGCTCTTTCTTTTGATGACTGTTAGCCATTGTTTGATAACTACAGACTTCCCTTCCCACAGACCCTTCTGAACTCTGCTGTCTTTGAACAACACATGAAATACGAAGGAAACTATTTACCAGCCAATAATTGCAAGCCACCCCTCATGTAAAGGTAAACGGTAATGAGGAATGTGCAAAGAATAGCTGGTACTGTCAAAACTTTGGAGGGGGAAGAAAAGGGGGAAGGGAAGCTTGTAAAACATAAAGCCATACAAAATGCCTTATGGACTTATCCGGCAGTAACTGTATCAATTAACCATGCTAAAAGCTCTAACTCAGATGGGCACTGCACACAGCGTGTCTGCCAGTGTTTTATTATCAAGTCCATTATGATGAGTTCTTGTCGTAGACAAAAGGAGAACAGAAAAAGAATTCAGGCTGACAAATTAGACTTGAAATCAGTTTCATTTACATAACGACTGGAAGTTCATTAATAAGAGAGTTTTAATTATTCATGCTCTTGTTTCACTAGATACAGCAGTTTTCCCCCTGCTGTGCTGGATGTCTGGATTAGCTAAAATGAACCATAGCAAACTGATAGACTGCCCAGATTTCTTAAGTTCTTTTCTGCTTTCAAACTAGGAAGGAGAGAACTTGGGGGTGGAGGAGTGGGAGAAGGCTGGGGGGTGCAGGGTGAGAGAAACCCTTTCTTTCTGCTTGTGTTTTAAGATGCTAATGCAAGAGGAGATTTTTGAATTCTGCTTTGGGTACAAACTTCTATTTGATGAGTACTCAGCCTCCAAATCCAAGCCAGAAGAAAAAAAGTTTGGGACGTAGATTCCAAATTCTGTATCTACAAGAGCTATTCTGAAAGCAGTATCTCCTATTTTATTATGTTGGTGTTATGGCAGTAGAGGTTGAACCTTCCTCCCAGAATCCCATTACATTTTGTTGCTATGTGACTGATAGCAGCTGAGGGGCAGTCTGACACGATAGCAGCTAACATAGAAGCAAAATATGAAGCAAAAATGTATAATTGAATTCATTCACACAGAAAAATGATACCCACAGAATATTTGTGGAGATCAAACAGTGCATGTAGCACTGGTGGTGTTTCAGCAATGGTGATGGCATCAGTGAGTCACCTCTGCTGGTACAGATTTTACGAGCATGGCATATAGGCTCTTGTTCATCACCAACAAAAATCCATAGCTAATGGTGGTGACTGTGTTGAAAAATAGTGTTTTTTTAGCTGAGAATTTGTTCTATCAGATAGAGCTATTGTGCTCTTTGAATCTGTTGTATTTTCCATGGTAGTAAATAGGAGGCATTACTTTTGGAGTGATCTATGTACTTTCCAACTCCTAGTTACTTATTTAGATCACTTTAGATCCGTCACCCCAGTGCTGAAATAGCTGGGTTGAGATAGCCAATGAGCAGAGCCTTTCTAGAGCATAAGCACATTTTGTCATTTACAAAGGGTTGCTTAGCATCCATGCTAATAGAAGAAATAGCAGAAAACTGAATTTATGAAATCACCATGCTGGATTTTTTATTTTTTTACATGTTTTCTTTGAGTTTACTTTAAAAAAAAATTAAAAAAAAAATCAAAGAAAGAAGGCCAGAAACTAATACAGAAAAGTGTAGAAAAAGCAAGATTAATGGGATCTTCAAAAAACAATCATTTAAATGTAACAACTGAATGGACAGATTTATCAAATAAGAATACATTTTTCCCCTCACAGCATCTAACAAGAAGCTCCCATTGACTTCAACATATCCTGCAGTGAAAGAAGACGACCCGTGGATTTTACATGACTATTTGCTATTCAGCGAAACTTCAGGGCCCTACTCTCCCACTGCAGGATGCATGTAATACCCATTGAAATCAATGGGAATTACTCTTCTGTCCTGCAGCACACCAGGCCTCATAGCTACAAGTCATGAACTATGAACACTGGCAGGTGGACAAAGTGAGAGATGTATTTGAAGACCAACGCTTACTAAAAGCTGAAACTTTGAAATTATCCCTTTTTCTCATAGCACGTAACTGATTCAGGAGATCATGGGGCTTTCCTTCCAAAACTTGAAGTATTTTGGAAACAAAACAATGAATGGAATGAAAAAATTTTGTCTAGAAATGAAAACGAACAACTCATCTCTTCTGGTTTCTACTTTTGTTTGCTTTTTTGTTCATTTTCTCTCCATCTTTGAAAATTAAGAAAACAGCTAGAAAAAAAGACAAAAAAGTCTTAAGAGGACAGAAAGGCAGAGGTAAACATCTGGATCATGTTTGTTCTGACACTTCTTTTCAGAGCCTTTTCTGTTGCATTGCTGCAGGGGGCAAAGAGGAGATGTTTCTTGTGTTATGTTTGAAGTCAGGTACAAAAGTATTCAGCCATCTAAATTTAATCAGTATATTGCAGCTTTCTGTTTGGTTACTGATAGATAGATAGTACATGTATCTTGTATATGATTTCCACATTAAATGTCGCTGGATGTGTATCACCTTTTATCTCATTATTATTGTTATTAAATGACAGCAATTCTAAACAAAGAAAAAGGAAAATACAAGGCTGGAAATCAGTAGTTTTAGACTACATTCTGTCTTTACTATTGTCCTTCACTGAATAACCTGCCTCTTGATCCTAGGCCGAACCATAAATCCCATCAGCTATGCTGATGGCTAAGGAATATATTCATAATTAAAATTCATCAGAACTGCTCTGCAGGGCCGGATAAAACTTGAGAGTCACTGTTCACCATTGTGAACAGGCAGTGCACAGCCTGACCTTTTAGTTTTCCGGCCTTCTCCCTGGAAATAAGGCAATAGTTTTTCCCCGACTGCTTGGTTTACTCCATGAATACATTCCTCAGTCAGGTAATAGTCATGAACACAGTAAAAATGAAATGTAAAGAACTGTTAGATTTCTGTTTGAGAAGATTTGGTTGATGTTGGCAATTTCCTATCAGTCTGTGAGTGACAACAGAAACATAATAAAGGCAGGAGTGGTATATGGATGCATTAACCATGCAATGTGTTTTCGATTGGGCTTTGTGAGAATAATGTGCGTTTCTTATAGTCAGCTCCAAATCTAGGTTATTCATTAAAAAAAAAAAAAGTTATAAATGGACAGATTTTATAAGGTCTGGTGCAAAGGAGGTCTGCTTACCACACAGACTTTGTACGGACAAAGACATAAGCAGAGATTTTTCAGAAAGTCACTGAGAGTATTCCAACCTAGTCTATGAATATAGTTTATTCCTATTGTCACCAATGTCTCACACAGATGATATACCTCACAGTCCTATGGGACATCCCACGTTTTTAACTGTTCCCATCTTTTAGGAAGCATACTAGGCAGTTCCCATTGCACAGATGGCATGCAGTGTCTGACTGAACTAGCAGACTTGGTGCTGTTTCGGTGCCTTTTACTGGCAAGAATTGATTGAGTACCGCTGATTGATACTCCTAATACTAGCCGGACAATCTGCCTTGCTATGTTTAACCCATAGACAATGTGGCTGTTGGGAAACTTTTTTTTATTATTATTTTTTAATAAAAATAGCTTTTTAACAATTTACATTGGTGGCTTTTTTTTGATAAATTATCTTTCCTAGTTTTAACATGTTGCTGTTTCTGCACATCCTTTGTCTATCACCGGATTTTCTATAGAAACCATCCCTCGTGTCTTAGTGTATATTTTCAGATTTTTGAAGTTTTAGAATATAATTCAGCAGTAAGAAATCCTGTATAATAACTTAGTAAAAAAAGCGTCACGAATGCAGTCATGAGAAAATATGGATACACATATCACCTCCTTGTCACTGACAGATCACATTGCTGAAAGTCTGTAACAAAGGATAAAAGCCTCAAACAACATATTAGAATAAATTAAACAGACTGAAGGACATCCAGATTGCTGTTTTGGCCCACCTTTACAAATACTCTAAATTCACACTTAGGCAAGACCTGACTGTCATAAGTGCTCATGTACAGACCTTTTAACACAGAAGTTAAAGATTAAAATTGCCTATCTTTCACCATTGCTCTTTGAAAAAGACTGAAACCTACAGCATGGTTTTGAACTTGTCAGACAATTGTTTTATTTAATGGAAGTCAGAAACTCAATCACATTTGGCCTGCTGCACAATACGAAATGTAGTAAACCTGCATTTATTGCACAGCTAGGAAAATTATGTACTGCTTTTTCTTTTAGGAAGATACTTGGGTAGAGTGAAAGAGAAAAAAAAAACCCTGATCTTTGTTATCTCTGTTTTCCACATTTACAGTCTTCATGGTCTTACCTGCTCTCACCAGGTAATTTCCAGTTATTCACTAGTTCCCCTTTAGCCTCAGTAAGGAAATCTTCAAGTAAGGTTAGTGCAGAAGATTAAGACTGCATTAAGATTAAGTCTGAAATGTTCTGCTACCAATTAGCCCTCTAGTATTTCTGTAAGCCTTGAATTTTTGATGCGATCAATGACACCAAGTGGAGCCATCTTCTGTGGAGTGGTTATTAAAGATATAAAAATCAATACAAAGATGATACTTGGAAATCTATATCACAAGATAATGAATCACCATGAGAGCCAACTAAGAAGGAATGTCAGCAAACCAAACAGAAGGTTTGTGCATAACAAATTATTTGATGCCAGTAGAGTTTAAACTAAATTTTGCATGAGACAGAAGTCTTCAGGCAACACTTATGATACATTTGCATGGCAAGACTTTAATGAGATGAAGATACAAGACCAACCATGCACGGGGCTTTTTATGCATTGAAGAGACAGAAGGAGTAGGAGATGATTGAGACATATGGGATTAAGACAATAATGCTACAATTTGACTTTAATGACAAAACAGCACCAAAAACTTTCTCTATCAGTAATTCTCATTCAATTTCTTTTAAATGAAACATTATTTGCCTGCACCTTAAGTGCTGATTGTTATTGGAGTTGTGTATTGGAGCTTCACAGGATACTCCAAATTTAATTTGAACTGGGGATTGATTTAGTTGGCTTCAAAGCCAGCTTTTCCTTTCCAAAATTGAGCTAGTGCATGACTTTGCAAGTTCATTTGGGTTTACTGCTTGACACAATTGTATGAGACTTTACAGCATTTATGGTATGTTTTGCCCTGCGTGATCTCTTGTTCACTCACATGTACAGACACACGCAGAGAGAACTATTAAAACAAATACTTTTGCTCCATCTCTCTGGGAAATACATTTCTTACTAAAAGTTACCAATTCAGAAGACTTACACAGTTCAAATCCATATTATATGAAAAATGCTATCACTTTGAACTTCTGATATATCACTAAGAAGGCTCTTAAAGCATTTTACTGTCATTAATTATGCTGTAAGTTTTCTGAAAGATGAGAACAGCACACTCTCATTTTAGTGAAGGGGGTAAAGAAACTAAAACTAATATAGGACAAGGAGTTAGGCAGCCAGAATTGTCTTCATCTAAGGGACATTTGCCTGCAATTTGCTTATCTTGTCTATTTAAACTGTGAGATCTTTGGTACATGGCTAGATTACTATGAATGAGTCTCAATAAGGTCCTCTGAACTAATGGCATTCAAATGAATTATATTAATAAAAATCAGGTAACAGTATCCCCTAGGAAGTCTCATACATCCCAAATGACAACCAATGCTATAATGCATTTTATTCTGCTGTAGCTACAAAGCCAATCTTACTCTAACGTTTATATAGTTTTACTCCTTCAAAAATAAAGTATCAATAAATACAAACTATCTTTTTAGACTATTCCTTCTCAAAAGCTATCTGCTCTTTCTTAGCAAGTTTAGTGCACCTAAAACACCTGTTGTGATATGACAAAAATACTTGTTTCCTTGTTTTCCTTGACACACACTGCTTTCACATTTGCAGCTGTTAAGTGGTAACACAGATAATCAGGCTCACAATCACAGCTTTTTGTGATTTTAACAGGATACTAAATGTAAGCCCTATATTCTTTGTTAATCAGTAGCTTTTTGTTGTTTGACAGCCATTAGGTATTTCTTTTGCAATTTTTTTTTTTTTTTTTTAGTTTGCAGTGTCTCACTTATGCCAAATTCCTATCTTCAAATCAGAAGATTAAAGAGCAACAGCAGCTCAGATCCTCAGCATCGTATGTGCATACCTACAAAGACTCCATCATCTGAGGATTGGCCCTTTGTCCCGTAAGCAAGATAAACACTGAAATATTACAGTAACTCTACAGCTATCTGTTAGAGGTTGGCTGGTAAGTTCATGAATCAACCATCTAAAGTTGTATTGCAGAACTACTTCAAAACTAAATAGAGAAAGAAGAGTTCTGACATACTTTGTGCAGTTTTCACTAGTCACTGCAGTTTGGACTTAATTTGTTTCCCGACTTCGTTGCATCTTGGGTCTTTGAAGGCAAGTGAACTATTCGGTGTCATAAAACAAGGAGAACTAGAACAGTCTTCAGTAAAAACAGAAACTAACAGAAAAAGCAGATGCAGGCAACATTTCATATGGCTCAAAATGTCTTTGCCGCAGTTTAAATTCTGCAGCCTTGAGATTGTTCTGACACCTCTTTATTGTTCCTTTTAAGTGCAAATGCCTAGGTAGCATCACTATAAATGAAACAGTAGTATTCACAGATTGCATTCAACGGCTGTTAGAGCTTCCTCTCCTTCATCTGCACAATTTGCATCTATTATAGACTCAGGAATATAGTTTTGCTGCTGCTCAGTGGCCTCAGAAGGGCACAGGATCCCCCCATCACTTAAGGACTGCAGTGAGGCTGATCTTTAAAGCCCTTCCCAGAAGCAGGCCCACTACACTGCTTCTTCTAGGTGGGGGGAGNNNNAGGGAGGGAGGTTGGGATGGGGGAGCAGTTGGTACTGTGAACCTTGAACCTTGAAAGACACGGCTATGATGTTTAAGGCAAGTGCTCCGAGAGATCCCATCCTTTGTAACCACCACAAACTTTAGGGTGTTTAACCTGAATTGCTAGTAAAGATGCGGAGCCCCAGACTGAGATTCTAGTGTGGGTACTTGTGCCCTCTTAAGCATGCCTCAGAAAGGTTCTGCACAATGATTTGTTCAGTCCTCTGCCTCAGAGGTGCAAAAAAGAGCTGAGGGAATACATTTCTTACCTATGAAATTCACATTTTTTCTTTCATGGCATCTCAGGGAAAAAGAGGGCACTGAGAACAGACTGTCATCTTGCTTAATTCCTTACTATTAGTTAAGTACCGTGAATGTGTTAACAAGGGGTTCCATCAAAAATTAACCACTATGGCCTGAGCTAAACCCCTAACTGGTAGCAGGGAAGTGTTTCCATACAGAGCAGGATAACATGAAGTTGATGCTCTGGGTTTGTTTTCTGATTGTCCAAGCCAAGATAGGAGGACAATTGCACTCTTACCAGATACAGGAAGTGCAGAGGAAGCCCATGACTTATTTCTGAGAAAATACTCAGTTTTACGGTGGTTTGGCTGCTCTTCTTGGACAGAAGAAAAAAACGTTGTAGATTAGATCCAGAACCCTTTGCCCTTCTGTGGAAATGTTTGCAATAATTGACAGGAGTTGTCCAGAATGGCACATTCCAAGAGCTAAAATACTAAAACTTATGGTAGTTATGTATCCAGAGTAGACTTGAGTTAGGGAGATCTTCAAGTATGGTAACAATTATAACTAAATTAGAGGTGACTGACTATCAAATGTGTTTTTACTACCTTCACAATTATTACCACACAAGTCCAAACTTCCAGTACAGAATTAGGCTACAGTATGTAATGCCATTGCTGCTCAGGAGATACATAGAACCACTGTCCTTTCCCTTGAGCAACTTCACTGTTACAATATTCATGTTAAGATAAAAGAAAAAGACTACTGCTATTATAATTTTCCTTTGTTGTGTCTCTCAGGAATCAGAATATGAGCCAAAACCAGAAGAAGGGAATTCATTGTACTAGGCCACCCTGCTGATAAACTAAAACAATAAGTTATCATGTACTTTACCTCACTGACAATGCAATGGGATTATAATATTTTATTTCACTAGCAAGATATAATTGTATACAGCCTCCCCATGTAGTATGCAAAGTATCGAGTCTGGGAATTTGAAAAAAAAGAAAAAAAAGAGCTAGTGGATGAAAAGACTTTCTTCCACTCAGATCAACAGAAAGAAAATCCAAAGAATCACTGAGAACAACATATTTCATATTCTCATTCTTTTCTTAAGTAGAGAACATATTTCATGTACAGAACTGAACTATTACAAACGCAGTTGGAGCCTACGTTATGTGTCCTTTAGATAACCATCATCTGTGTAAAATCTTTGTCATATTTATTCCTTTTAAAAGTATTAGGTAGAATCTCTGCAATTACCGTAAGAATTTCTAAACAAATATTTCATTTGTGCATCTAGCTTTCACGCATTACAGAGTAAATCTCTCTTTAAGCACATAAGAGACACATTTTCCTGAAGACAAATAGTTTTTTCAAAAAGATAAATCTTCATTACATATCCATAAAATCTTGGAAAGGACTAAGCTAAATGATTACTCACTATTCTATTTTAAATTGACATGTGTCTCTTACCGCCTTACATAGCTTGTAGCATGACTTCTCTATAGATATTCCATCAGAGATTGCTATTATTCCCCCAAATTTTATAGCAGAGACAAAGAAGTACAAATCACGTTGCCTCAACCTCCTAAGCAATGGTTATATACAATACCATTTGTTAACTACACTGAAAATTTTGCAAATTCGCTTTCAGCTATAACATTTACCTTCTTGGCATGCAATTAATACATGTTCTTTGAACCTCTACATAAACTTATGTAAAGACATTTTTTCTTCTACCCAAATATATTGAAAATTAAATCACAGCATAATGCTACTAATAAGCAATCTAAAGTGAGTACTAATGTAGCTTACACAAAACTGTTAAACTTCTTCAGAAAGAATTCAAGGCCTACATTTACACCTAAACTCACTTGCTGACCAGTTGTCCCTGTCCAGTGACTCAGATATTGCTCTTCATTACTTAGAAAATTACAGTTGAGTGCAGACATCATACGACACGTAAAATGAGTACAGTATGTATTTATGTGTAAGGCTCAATTATTATATTTGTCTGCATTTACCATTAAACCAGTATTTAAATCAAAGTTATTAAATAAGACCACTGGTGGAACACCAGGAGAGATTATTTCAATCATGCTGAAAAAGCCCAACAGCTTCATTGATACTCAGTTGCATCCATGCAGCCTGAGAGGTGAATACAGAATAAACAGATGACAGAGGAAAGAAAAACCACTTGCAAAATTAGCACAGTACCCAGGTAAGTACAGTTATCCAAGTAGATTGGGGAGCACAGAAAAAGGTTCATTAGGAACCTCTGCAAAGCTTTCCAGCTCCACATGGCACTCTTTTTAGCTCCTTAACACCAAACTTACTGACCTATCTTTCAAAAGCAGTGTGTTTTTTTAATTGCTACTCGTAGTGCACAAGCAGCACTAGGAGCCACCCCTCTCACTTGCCTCATGCTTCCCACCACCTGGTAAAGTTCCACTGGCAGCCAAGTCAGTGGGATTTCACATTTCCTTGAAACTTTTGTAAAGGGCACAATGTGGATCCTCGTCACCATACATATAATCAAGTGCTTAAGTGGCAGCATGTCATATTACAATGTTGGGATCTGAGCCTGTGTCCTGAGCTAACTTGCAGGCTCAGAGAACTTACAGTAGGCATTGCATTAATTACCAGCAGTGAAAATTGCCAAAAATAGAAATAATTCAAGTTAATTTAGTGGATAAATACATATGTGGAGTTTAGAGGGGCCTAACTTAATCTCAATTTGATCATAAAGAATAAAAGAATAAAGGAAAATAATAACAAAAAGTCCAAAGTAACTCTCCTGCAGTAGAATCCCTGTTTCTTTACAGGTTCTCTTACCCAAGCTTAGGTCTCATTGCTCACAGCTTCAGGTGAAGTTATGTCCCTTGGGTGCAGTCACCTGTAAGATGAATAAAACCAAAACCAAATGAGTGCAAGGTGACAGCGGATTGAAAACACAAGCGTTAAAAACTAACCAAACAAAAACAGCCACTAAAAAATACCAAGGTAAACTCAATCATATTGCTAACCAGAAATCAATTTAAGTCCATTGGGCAAAGAGAATGATGTGGTTGGACCTTCTCCTTGGTCAGTGAACCCTGAGAAAAGGAGCTGTAGAAAGGGTGAGAGGGAGGAAGGAAAAAACAGTTGACCAATCCAGGAACTCATTCTGTTAGCTGAGAGAAAGCAAAGAATCCCAAGCAGCAGTGAAGAGAGTTAATAAAACAAAGCAATCGATTCTTAATCCTGAGCAATTAGTTACTTGAAGAAAGCATTGTTGCCACCTGCCTATATTGATCACGAAAATTAAGGTCATTCAGTGGAAGGCTACAGCTACCATCATTAAAACTGAATTTCTTTCTCATCTAGAGGAAAAGTAGCTGTCTTCAGAAACTGAAGAAAGAAAGGTCTCAGTTCTTCCTCTATGGTTGTTCTTCCCCAAGCACATAGTCAGTGAGAAAGGTAAAGGGTTTATTTCGATTTGCACACCACTGCTTCCTTTCCTGCTTTATTTCTTGAAGTGCATGTGCTCCTTTAAAGGCAGCAGGCTCAGTTTCCCATGGGACCCCATTGTTTTATATCTGAGTTAGAAAAAAAATCATGAAATATGTTTGGTTTCTGTTAAATTTCAAAGTGGTGGTCAACAGTGAGCTGCAAATAGGTTCAAAGTAATTTTAGCTGGTTATCATGAAATAAAACACAGTGAAACCTCTCTCAACATCATAATCTGTGAACTTCTGTCATGTTTTCATTTCAGAAATCCTCTTTCAAACCTGAAGGCGTTCTCTCAAAATCAGCTCAGCAAGGCTAGATTCTACCAGGTAATGCAGATAAGAAAATTTCCCCTGGAGTCAGCATAGTTACACTCCATGATTTGACTTTGTGGCTAAACCCATTGTTCCACAGCATCCCCACCCCTACATAATAATTACATTCACCTCCTTCTCTCTCACTTTTTCTTCTACTCATGTCTGGTATTTGATAACAGCCTCAGACTTATTCTTTGCCAAATGAAGCAGACAAGTGTTTCATTACTCATTTTTATTATTTTTAAATGTGTTTATCTTATCTGTGGTTCTGTCTTAAATAATAATAACAATTAATAAATAATAAGGTACTTTGAATGTGTCTGGGAACCAAGAAATGCTTTCAATTCTTTCCGACATTTCTGATCTGATGAAAAATATTTTATTAGAAAAAATTACTAAGAGAGGGACATGAGGGAAGGGACCACAAAAGTTAAGTTACTAATAAATGAATACTCAAGAAATTCTCCAGCTGAAATTGGCTACAAAAACTTGATTCTAATCTGAGACAGATGATCTTAAATATAATGAAAGGAGGGAAAAAGAGAATAACAGCTTTGTAGGAAAAAAAAAAAGAAATGAAAAAAATCCTATTTAGGAATTAATATCCAAGGTACTAAATAAGAGACTAAATCACGCTCACCGCTAAGACACAGGAGTTTATTTTTGTATCAGTTTTGATCACTGTGTGGACCAAAGAAAGAAACTCATTTAATATGTGTATCTAGTGGATCAAATTGAGATATTGATACTGTTGCTTTTCTGAGCTTTGACATTCTCAATGCTAAGTATTATTATTATTGCTTGCCTGGATCTGCAGCATGATTTCTGAAAGCAAAAGTTGCTGGTTTCAAGCAGAGAAGTAGCATATGTTCAGTTTAAAATTCAAATGTATTTATAACTGAATACTAATGGCAATGTCATTTATACACTTAACGATTCTGCATTGGACCATATGAGGCAATTCATTTTTCAATACATTTATTGGTACCATACAGAGAAAGAGGAGTTAAACAGTAGCTGAGATTCATCAGTTGCAGTGTACCATAACGTGGTGAATGCTGCCCTCTGGCTCAGGTTGGCAATGGTCACTTATTTAGAAATCTTTTATTCAAAGTGTAGTGAGAAACAAAATAAGGTTGGTGTTCAAGAGTTTTCCTTAATACTTTGTTCTTTAATAATTAAACTCTAAATGATTAAAACAGTATCATATTAGAATGTTACTTTCCCATGGATTCAAGATTGTAGCTATTTTAAAATTATGTTTTGCCAATATCTGCAATACAGAAGAACTTTTTAAATGCATTTTTATCTTGAATGAACCATATAAGAGAGTAACGTCAGCATTAAACTTACAGGCCCATAGAGAACAGTTTCTTGAATTTTTTTTTTATTTAAATCCATAGGGGGAAAAAAAAAGTATGTATAACTTATTTAAGCATGGGATATTACAGTTTTAGGCAAGATATAAAAACAAAGGAAAGCTACAGCAATCTTTATTCATTCATAGAGTAAAAGATTATTTACTCCATTTCACTGAAAGACAGCATGATTGAGATATTTATATCTCCATCTTAAACATAACACCTTAACAGTTCACTAAAGATTATGCTTGCTTTATTCTGCTGTACACACATCATTGCCTTCTTTAAAAACCTTTTGTGAACAAGTCTTTAAGAAATAGAATAAAATGATTTATTGCACCCACAGATGTAGAAACTAGGGGCCACATTTTCCCTTAAAAGCTGCACCCTACCATGTACTGCCCACCCCCCCTAGCACTGGAAATGCTCATATTAGAAACGACAGAAAAGTAGTGAAATTAAATGGTTATTTCTATTACAGAAAGTAAATATTAGGCATTGCTCCCCTGCCACCCTCCCCAAAGGGGATCTGCCCTACAGGAATCCCACAGCCTACCTGCCTTGCTGATGGATTGCCTGGCAGCTTGATTCCCAGTAAAGAATTTTCAGCAACCTTTTGAGAGCAAGATACTATTTTACTGTCATATCTCTTTCTGCCTAAATTAGGCACTGCTGAGGGTAATAGAGGAAGTGTGGAATAGAGGAGACGGTTTCAATCTAGATACACAAGTAGAACGTTTCCACTACCATCCCCTGCTTTGGTCTTTTATAAACTCACCTTATATTCAGACCAATACGGTACAACCATTCTGGTATGGTAGCACTTTGTATCTGTATTGCACTCATGTAAATGACTGAGTAGGGTTTAGGACAATAGGAAGTCCAGCCCCGTGACTAAGTCGTAAAGCTCATCTGTTCAGAATAGAAGCTGGAAGACAGACTGGGTGTCTGTCTCTCAAGATGATAAAATGCAGTGTTCTGAACACGAGAAAATATTTCTTTAGGGAATATTTCATTTTGGATGAGAGAACAGTAATCCAGTAGTCATTTTTCCATAGCTTTCCACAGCTGAAGGGAAAACGTTCAGAGCAGCTTTGAGAACAACCATCTTACAATCAAATTGCAAATGTAAATTGATAGGGCTTTTTGTTCACTGGTCCTACACACTGATACAATTCAAAAAAAAAACAAAAAACAAAAAAAAAAAACAAAAAACAAACTTTAGTATATTAAAAGAAAAAAAAGAATTAAAGCAAAGGCATAAAGGAAGGATTTTTAGAAGCTATGAATGTGATACTTGGATTCAAAAGACTCAGTGGAAGCAGGTAAGAAGAGCAAAGTATCCTGGGAAAGTTTGTGATGTGCACTCAGCTGCACTTGGGAGTGAAATCTGCACTCCCAAATTGAGACCTAAGAATTCCTTCTTATAAAAAATGTTAAAAATCAAGGCAACTTTCAAATCTAGTTTAAATTTTTGTTTCTGACAAAGACAAGTGTTTCATACTAATTTCATATCAATGTAAGTAAGAAGATATGGAAAAGATTTTAGCATGCAAGACAGTGCCTTTCCCCAGCTTTTCTTCCAGCAGAGCATAGACAGAATCAAGTGGAAATTATTGTAAGTGAATCTGTGAGTTTTCAACAATAGAAGCAGCTGCTTGGTACACTTATTTTCCAGGTCTTTTGCAACTAACATGGCTTCTGAGTAGGAAAGCACCTGTTTTGAGACACCATGTAATCAGAACTGATAGGAAGACAGAAAATTCTCACTGCAGCAACACTGTGGCTTTTGAATTTCCTGCCTTGCTTTGAGCTCGTAAAAAGCCTTTCAAAGATTTGCAAAAACAAAATAGTGTTAAAGTAGCTGTTACAAGACTCAGTGTAGCCTATTGGATATGCTTTATTCTGACTTGAGATTTTTGTGCTGTATTTTGCAGAATATAAAACTGAAAGTTTCCCAGTCCAGGTCTATAGGATATAAAAGTTCCTATACTGGGATAGAACTGTGTGGGATTAGATAAGACGCACGTATTAGCTTATACTGCACATGATGTAGGATCCCTCAGATCAAGCTTCTCTTTAGTGATGAAGACAAGCTCATCCAAGCATTGTTGACATTGTAGGACCACAGGAATTTCTGAGGTGCTGCTTTCCTGAAAGATCAGTGTGTGCATGTACCCAAACTGCACAAGAGTGGTTAAAGGAGCCCCAGGAAAGCATAGGGACTTTGGAGACTATACAGAGAGATGTGTCTTCTGTTTTCATCTTATTAATGGCAGATCTTTCTCACTTCCCTTCAAACATGCAGTACTTTCTACTACTTCCTTCCATAGACATTTTTCTTCTGAAAAACACACTGTTCTTCCACTTTTTTTGCTTCTCTCTAGCAGCCCAGATTCACTATATACATCTCAGTTTCTGAGAAGGAAAGACATCAAGAGGGAAAAGGGAAGAGAGAAAAGGCTAGGGACTTGACAGGTAGCCAGGGACAAAAGGTCAATAGAGGGAAACCTTCTAATCCTAGTCTGCAGCCAAATAGTGAAATTGCTGCTGAACCCATTATAGTTATGTCTGAAGCCAATTACACATAGTTTAATGAATGATACAGACAAATGATACAGTCTCTAGGGGACTTCCACTTCTGTAAAAAGCTACCCCTGTAATTTCTCCCTTATGGGCAGAGTTGCTGAGCACTGCAATGGAAGAGAAAGATGACACAAAATACCCTCTGCAAAGTATATATTTTTCATCCAGTTCCTTCTAGTCTTAGTTCACCCATGGACTTTTTCCCTTGTGGAGGTCATAGCTGAGAGTGGAAAGCAAGGGGATTAATATTTTGATATATCAATTTCCAGAAGCGGCCATATAAAGATAACGAAGGAAATCTTTTTCCTATCTCCACCACCTTTATACTCCAGCTGGAGACTCTCCGATCTTCTAAATCCACCCAATGCAACTTATAAACAGTATATTGCTAGAAAATTCTTATAGTAGATTTCCTTTCTAAAGACAAAGGAATAACTAACTCTCAAGGAAGAATGATGAAAAGTGCTGCTGTCATGTAGAGTTGGTGCCTATTCTCACTTCGTGCTATATTTCTACCATCAACTTGACAATTTCACAGCCATAAGTGCACAAAATTCACATAGCGGCAATTTTCCAGAGGAACTGAGTGGCAAGGACCTCATCTCCTTCCAACCAATTAACCATAAAAACATTCCAATGTATTTTTCCATTTACTTGAATAAGAAGAATACAGTCTAAACCTCTAGCATCTCTTATGAAAGTTGGAAGACTTGTCCTATCTACAGTTGAAATAGAAGGCAAAAGTGAAAAATACGTGACAAATAAAAAACCTTCTTGATTCATGGTGATTTTAGAAGCTGCAGTTCTTTCTCACTAACTGTGAATCTTCTCACAAAGGCATTAGCAGCTCTTTGCTCACTGATAATACCTACAGAATTGTGGTTTCTAGTGTTTGCTTGTTTTGCTCTGATGTAGATCAAATGTGATCAGTTGTAATCTATCAAGTATAAAATATTTCACTGAGAGAAAGCAGAATTTCAAATATTTTTCACTAAATACTTGTGAGCTGTATAAAGGAAACTACTTCACCACAACATTAAAAATTGACTGTTTTAAGTTTTGTTCCGTACAGTTTTTTGAGCAATTTTGCAACAAGTTCGAACCATTTTCAATTACAGAAATTGAAACAGTAAATTAGAATACAAAAGATAAAGAATACTATCTTTGCTAATGAGTATCAGTGAAGGTACAATTACTAGGAATTTTCATATGCAAGTCTGCTTCCAAACTCATGAGATCCAAAAATCTGAGCTCTGAAACAGTGGGGTAGCTTGAATATATAAACTGTATCTGTCAGAAAGAAATGTTGCACATCTTATAGATGGAGATAAAGCTTTTAATTTCAAACCATAGAGAAGAGATGACACATGGTGAATTACTCATTACAGTGTCAAGGGAAACTGAGGACATTTGCTTAGACTGTCAATAGTGTCATGAAGGAATGTTGAAAGTGCTGGAAGTTGGAAGTTAATAATAGATATTATGGTCCTTCTAGGAGTTTTTATTTTCAAAATATAACATGGTTCAAGGGTGTACTTTGAAATTAGAGTAGTAAGAAAGTAGATAACATTTGCACCATTAAATTAGATGATATTAAAACAAGTTTATTTGAAGTGAAGAAAAAAATATGCATCAATATCTGGGTAAAAGAACGTGGTAAAAGACAGCTTCCTAACAAAGACTTAACCCCTAGACTTGAAAGGCAACACCATAATCTGAGAAGAAAGATGAAAAAAAGCTTGGGAAACATACCCCTGTTTGCTGTGACATTATATCTGAGTTGTCCCAGGAATACTTGGCTGAAAATTAAGAACAATCTCCTTTCAACAAGATGGTAAAGGTTGACTGGTAACTGAGCTAAGAGAAAGTGAAAATATAGAGAGGAATCACAGTAAGCATAACATATATAAAGTATAGTATTCACACTTGTAATATCCATTATAACAATTATCTCTGGATCAGTATCTGCATTAATACTTCAGGACCAGGTCATGTATGCTAGTAATAAGAATTCAAACAAAAATGATACAAAAAGTGTTAATGCTTTCTCTGTCTGGGTTCTCTACCTGAATCCAAATTACCTTTGCTTTTATATAATACCCCTGGGTGAATGGGAGACTTTTGGGACATAGAGTCACACCTACTGAATCCACAGCAAACATGGAAAGCTGCTGCAAGGAGTAGCTCCTTCCTGAGAAGAAGGACTGAGCATGTTGAATTGAGTTAATTTTATGTATAATTATCCTGCCAAAATCATATGGTGTCTGAACTTGATATAAGGTAAACATGGATGGAACTTTCAGTGTCAGCCAGCAGTTGCCCTGAATCAGGTCTGATGTGAAATTGCACTGTGAGAAGGGAAAAGTCACTTCTGGGCATCATAGAGAGCAGTGAAATGCCCTCCCAGCTTAAGAGAGAGAGAAATGAGGCTACAAGCCTGTCAGAAGAAAAGAATTTAAAGTGAGGTTGTGTCTGAGGGGAGGGCAAATTCAGTCAGTGTAGACACAGAGTTTGATCCACAGCTCTCTGAAGTCAAATGTTTTAGTTTACGTCAATGGCCTTTGATTAGGCCCAGAGAGAGCTGTAAGATCCAAGGGCTGCCAGGCTTGGTTACAGTCATCAATACTATAAATCCCTGAGAGAGTTTCCTTGCTAAACTCCAGGCCTTTTTGCTGCAGGACGCTAACTAAGGGCGTGATCCTGAGCAAACTTAGTACCACTGGCTGCAAAGGCTATAAATTCTTTCGGCCATCTTACAGCACACATGCAGATCCCCTGGTTTGCTGCGGCAGCTTACTGCAAACACTAAAATGGGGGAGAGTAAGAGACAGTTCTTGTCAAGACGAAACTATTCCTGTAGCCAGAACTGGGGCTTCCTCTGGCAAAGGGATGGGGCTGGGTAGGCCAGGTCCAGGTGTAACTCAGAGGCTCAGCCAGCTACAAAAGGAGCCTTGGCCAGGGCTGCTGGAGCCTCAGGCCTTCCCCGGGGGAAGCCTTCAGGTGCTCTGGTACGTCATTTTGCACCACTGAGGCCAGCAAATGGGTGACTGACTTCATAGCCTAAGATGGTTTGCTTCATTTTTGTAGCATATTACAAAAAACAACAACAAAAAAAAAAAAACAACAACAACAACAAAAAAACAAAAACAAAAAAAAAAACCACATTGCTGAAGTTACTAATCCTTTCTGAACAGGGACATTCTCAGATGGAAACACATTCTCCTAGAAAACAGATGCTGTTACAGCAAGGAGAGTTACATCTGATCATTATCTTGTTGTATACTTGGGAAATCCTTATCTGCAGATTAACCTGAAAGTTCCCCTCAAAGCTCAACTTATTACTTAGGTTTTTCTATTTTATTAGTAAATTTCAGAAAATATTTGCAGGATGAACATAAAATAAATTAACACTGCCAGAAAAAACAACTTGATTGTTTCTCTTTGCTTCTGAAACAAACAAACAAACAACATAAAAGCTCAATTGTCCTCCCAGGACTCCTTGGAAGTCTCAACAAAAGTCTCTAAAAAGAACCTAAATGAAAGACCAGGGAGTTAGCAGCAGGGCAGATCTATCACAGACAAATCAGACAAAACTCTTTCCTTCTGACTGTATCTGGACTTAATTCTGATCTCCTTACTCACACTGAGTAATAATTTACACCATAACTAGCCCCACTGTCCTTGCTAAAATCAGAATAAGCCATAAGCCTGTTAGACAAATACTGGCCTGAAACATTAAGGCTAAAAATTGTAAGAGCTAATTCAAATATTTTTGTAATTATGTGCCTTGAAAAAAAGGGTTCTCTTTGTTGTTGACACAGTTTGTTGGTTTCCAAAGAAAGACAGAAAGTTTGTGATTTTTCATAGTTATTTTATTTTCTATTTTAATCCAACTAGAAAAAAATCAATGTTTTGTCTACCCTAGAAAATGCAATGAATATATAAAGATGTATGAACTACTGGCACCTTTTTGACAGAGATATTAAAACAGTAAAACCTGAGGCCAAGTCTACAGTACAAGCTTCTGTCTGGAAAGGACATTAGTCAGCAACATAATAGGACACAATCTCAGCCATTAACTGAGGCTGCACACCTTATTCAGCCTACACTGTGATTAGCCTGATGCAAAGTCCTCATTTATTTACCGCGTCTTTGTGTTGTGTCATCCACCCATATGTACAGGATAGTAATACAACGTTGGCAGTTCCTGTGCTGATGCAGAAGTGCATGCTCTAGATGATTTTTTTTTTTTTTTTTAAATACCTTTTTCTACTGATCTCTTATGCTTCTCTCACTGAGTTGCAGGAGATCTTATCCATGTTTCTAGACATATGAAACGGAGGGACTGGAAAGTACTAGAAGACGATTAACAAAGTTTTCCTGTACTTCAGTTTAGCAAGGCCAGACACTAGCACAAATAGAGGCGCTCCTAAAACTTATCAGTATCCTCAGGAAGGCTGTTCTGATCTTGTTTAAAATACCAAATTCCTGTGAGTGGGTTCAGTGCAGGCACAGAGCCCAAGAAAGTCCCTACAGTGCCAGCAGCAACACTGCTTCATGAATGCATTGCACAACCTGCCCAGCCACCCTGCCAGACTCCTCCTCCAGCAGGAAGCCTGGCAACAAGGCACTTAACCAGTTGAACAAAACCTACAAGCTTCGCACCAGGCAAGCAATTTGCCAACATCCAGTAGCCTGCAGGCTGGATACTGTTACCTAGTTATTAATGAATGCTGTTGATTAACCTTTTGAAAGCACTTTGCCGACCACACCTACTGATGGGAACTTACTGTGGTAATGCTCAAGAGACATCACAGTAGAGACCTTACGGGTAGTGAAGACAACACAGTGACTTTAAGAGTTGGACAGGAATTTGGTAGTTCTTTGAGAAGAGGGGACAGGAAGGATAAACTCCCTCAAGTACATAACTCTAATAAGAGAAGAGTACACACTTTACTGCAATGTCTGATGTGCTTAACAGTGAATAAAGATTCCTGCAGTAAATTTAGCACAGGACACCACTCCAGGTATGCTCATCCATGCTTGAAGCCCCAAACTTTTCAAAGTAATGCACTGCTGAAACTTAAAAGAAAACATCTTGAACACTCAAATATCATTGCCAGACTCTAAGAATCACGAGACAATACTTTAAAACTCCAACAACAACAACAGAAAAAGCTATTACATGTACACACATGTATATATAGAGAGTCAGTCCTTCTTGGTAACATGGCCTAAGAATTTTTGAGCACACTTTTCTTTAGAAAATATCAAATAAGCAAGAAGTCAAAGACTCAATGAAAAGGTCATGAAATAATATGAATCCAGTAGCAAAAACATCAAGAAAATACAAAATGCTCAAATAATACAGAAGTTTGCACTAAGATTACAGAGTTGACTACAGCAAGGGTGCAGGGATGTAAGCAAATATGAAGGAACAGCCTAAATTTAATCATGGAGAGACGTGATGGAGAAAAAGCAATCAACTTGAAAGAAAAGAGTACAGAAAGAACAAAAATGGATTTGCACAAAAAAGCATAGCATAAAAAAAGTTAAATAAAGCTGAAGTCTCAATTTACCTATTTAAAAAAAAAAAGACTTTACACACACCTTCACTGAAGGATCTGCAAAACAAAGTTGCTCTATTTTCTCAGTTTAAGAAAATTGTTACTTTTTAAGCTAAAAGCAAAATAAAAAAATCCTGCTTAAATCCTTTTTTTGCTTGAGATTTCACACAACAGTTGAGCCAGTTTGACAGCTTGCTGCTGACTGGAGAAGCAGCCTCATTCCCCTGCTTTGTTCCCAGCCATGCGGTCTTTTTTTTCCTCTTGTGCTGAAACTGGCACTTGTCTGACACCCCAGTGAAAGTATTCCACTCTGAACAAGAAAAAAAAATTCCCACAGAAATTTATTTGTTCTTAAGGAAAAAAAATATATATATGAGGAGAGAGGGGGGAGACTGCTTAATAGTCCCATGAAACCTTACCCTTAAAATATCCCTGGAACTGCAGGGAAGACAGATGTTAGTGTTTTGTGACTGTTCTGCTCACTCTATTATCCATTTACTTTTGTTAAATGCACATATTAGACACAGTGCCGTTCCCCTCAAATTAATTAAAATGATGTAAAGAGGTAGGTTATAGCCCCCCTACACAAACTGCCAACAAAAGCAGATTGCGAGAACTAAAGTTGAGTCTCTCTGACACTGCATGAGCACAGATCGAGACAGGCTATCAGGCAGAATCTGGACTAAAGGCTAGGAACAGAAAAAATTACAAGTGACTTGCCATGTTCTGCCTTCATTTACACTCCTGCAGCCTGGAACCTTGACAATTGCTGCTTCAGCTTCTTCTCAAAGTTGACTTTGGGTTGGTGTATACAGATCAATTAGGCTTTCCCTATTTTCACATTACTACCACCAAGAACTGTTTGGGAGGGGCAGATTTCTTTTTGAATCCTTCTTTAACAGGATGGAAAAATCTGTGCTTGTGCTATAACTCACAGACCACAAAAGGATGCCAGTTACTTTGCATAGAAGTAATGCTGAAAATAGAATTCAAACTAAATTCTTACACAAGTAGTCTCATTACTGTCCGTGGTGCAAACAGGACGTGGCAGATTTCAGGCTAATAAAAACAGATTGTTCAAACATTAGCATGTTTTCTTATTTACAGAAATGGAACAAAAGAGAGCACAATTGAAACAGACCATTTAAATAAAAACAGTATACTACTTATGCAGATAATATGCTTTTGTAGATAAACACGTGTATGCACACTCAGCCAGGGCTCCCAGCACTGTCTACTGGTGTTACTGCATACAGGAACACATAGGACCCCAAAAGACCAGTGTGTATGCAGCAATGCTCTGGGTATCCAGGCTCCCCAGACCAAACTGGAGTCACTACACAAAAGAAGTGTCTGTTAAGATGGAGCAACATCCTCAGCTGCCATTGAGGGAATGTGTCTGTGTTTCATCAAATCCAGCATATTCCTCAGAAATATTTAAGGGTATTTGATGAAAACGTTTCCCTGATCATTTCCATTATTGTTCTCCTTTTTAAGAGACAGATGAAATTATTTAGATTGCTCATTAAAAGAAACAAACACAGGAAATGAAACTGGATGAAAATAATTTCCTAATTTTGAGAGTGCACTAAGGGTGGAGCAGTCCTTACTGAATATAACTGAAAATGTAAACACACTGATTTCAATCAAGAGCACTTTTCATAAGAATATTTCGCTCACTAGTTACTACTGATGGCTCCCTGCTCTTTTCAGAGGTGTGTTACCCATTCTGGAATACATGCACAAGTTCAAGTGTTGCATAATTACACAAAGCAGGGCCTGTACAAGAATATCCTGTTTTGCTTCCTGTACACTCACTGGGGTGGCTCAGCTGAATCCTTGACAACATCTAGCTCCACGAAGAAAACATCAAGACTCCTTGCTGATAGAAGTTTTTTTACCAAGAGCTTCTCAGCAGTTGGGCTGTTTAGCCCCAAAGTGTAAGCAGACAATCACCCTATTGTTTACTTTCTAGTCAGAAGGAGCATTACTGCTTTTCTTCACTGTCCACAGCCTCTGTAATCCTAGCAGTCATGTTCACTCAGCAGTAAGCCTAAATATGTGCTTCCCAAAGGAGTTTCAAATCCATGACACAGATTAGCATCGCTGTGGTTCAACGCTATCTGACTCCATAGTAATTAACATTTTAAATCATGGTCAATACAGAAATTATTTAATGAAGACTTGTTCTATTCCCAAATCATGAGAAATTAACAAATTTAAGCAGCATCATTATTATTAAAGTGAATAGGTTGCAGAGGACAATGCATCTTTCAAAAACCCTGTCAGCACTGCTTTATCTCATTATATATCACTATATCTTAAAAAAAGGAGCGATTCAATTGTGTGATAGTGAATCATGAAACTTCACAAACATTCAAGGAACACACATGCCACTACAAATTAAACATTAGCACTGCATGGTATTCATCCTTTCTGTCACACACTGTGGGAAGCACGCCTTATTAGCATGGAAGCATGGAGCAATAGTATCTCAGTGTGCTTAACGTTCGCTTACCTTGGAAAAAAGAGCATACAATTACAGCCTTAAACAAAAAACCCAACCCCTCAAAATGTGCAGCTCTGTTTCTTTCCACATTTAATTCCAGGATTTAAAAAAAATTACACAATTCAATCCTAAAACCTTTTCTTCCCCATCTTCCTGTTCACCATTTTTCAAAATAATACACAGTTTTAATCAGCTTTAATCATAAACAAGGCAGGCATCACAATTGCTGCTGTTACAGGGTTCCCCCTCACACACTAGTTTGGTTTTGAATTTCAATAGTACCCACAACTGGGGGTCTTCCTGAATCCCAGATGTCAAATTATATGGTCTGTCCTATTCTTCTCATGGCAGCAAAACAGTTTCTTGGTCAGTTTCACAGGAATCTGAATAGCTACTCTGAAAGTACCCATTCCTTATTAAATTACATTACAACTGAACTTTATTTTGTTACATTAATAATTAATAACTATTTCTCCTTTACTTAACAGTTTTGTAGAAATAACTGCTTTCTTTCTTAAACCTATTGAAGTATGAAGCACCACCCCATACAAAACTAAAATATCTACATTTAGCATCGGTGTTCCTGTCTGAGGTCCTGTGCGGTCTATAAAACCTTGAGAAAGGGGCCCACTTCCCATACCTATCCTACTTACATGCTGTTTTATTTAAGAATCGAGAGTAGGTTTTACAACCACTTTGCCATGTTAAAAAAAGGAGAAACATAAAAGTGACTTCCAGGAGGAGGGAAGACTTATGTTTTGTTTTACTAGCTTCTTTCAAAGTAAACTTGTAAAATAAAAAGCTAAAAATGCCAAACAATTTTGTAAAAGCTAATGTAGCAGTAAATGAAAGCTTCCAACTGACTTAAAAGCTGAACTAGTATTTTAAACCTGTTTTGCTTTAACAAACATTTCATACATACTTGATTTTTTCCCCCCATTGTAACCCAACACTATAGCATCACACATCTCAGAAATTACTCCTACCCATTCCTAGTTCAAACAGTAACAGGTTTGCTAGCAGATAAGGCATTGCGCAAGGCATTTGAACTACCAGTGCAGTTCAGATATGTAACAATGAATTACTAAGCTAAATCACAGACTTTGGCACCCTTGCTCACACCATTATGAACTATGCATTTTCCCACCTTATTAAGGTTTCAACGGATGTAAAAAACAAATAGTGCTGCCCTAAAGGATATTATAGGCATACTACAACCTGCTTTCTTGCTGGGATTGACGACAGAGGAACCAGACATACAAGTAACCTTTGGCTTGTACGCTCTCAAGACAATTATGTTTTTGGGATAGATTACACGGACAATTGTTATCTGGCTTCGAAAGGGATAATTTTTTCAGAGATGTTCAAGACCCCTTTGAGCTACATGGCAGAACTCATAACCTCCTCCACTCTCACAAAAGACAATTCTTTTGAGGCTCAATCATATCAGCAAATCATTGAGTTTATTCATGAATCTCAGGCTACCTGTAGACTCAGGTATATCTGTGTTCATTATATTGTGATTGTCAATTTGCTTTTAAATCACAAGAGACTAAAATCCCTACAATGAACATAGCTGAATTTCAATCATCTTATCCAAGTTAGGAACTGAAGTTTTTCAAAAGTTCTCTAAATTCGCTTGTGAAGTTGTTCAGTTGTAAAGTTACCTGAAGTTGAACAAGAGTCTCAGTACCTTAGTTTAAATATTTTCAGTGACATATCTTTAAGCAATTCTATTTCCCAAGTAGTATTATTTACTAGCATTATAGAAGGATGAACTAAACTCCCATTGTTCACACTGTAGTGGTTTATAGCAACATCTGCTGGATAACCTAGAGCTGTAATAACAGAGACACTGACATACTGAAGTGACAAGAT
>JAOWBP010004015.1:14296296-14331195 GCA_028571105.1 Tragopan temminckii
TTTTCTTTGAGAAAAAAAAAGTAACAGATTTCAAGGGCACCATCATTCCAACCAAGACTATCATCTCATCTTGGCTTATTTCCCTGGGAAAAGCACTTGTTGCTTTTATTTATTTTAATGTTATCATTCAGATTTCATTGGCCTGAATTCTCTATGTGCCTGATGTTTGAAATTGTTTGGATGCTCTGAAAAGCTTACAGACCACCAGCCAGAAATGCTAAGCACACACAGAACAGAGCTGTCATCTACTGGGCCATAACACACATCAAATACTTGGATTGTATATGCATAATTTAACTTCTTTTCTTTATCCAGTGTAAAATCCTCCCTTTGTGCAGGTCTAAGCAGTTAAACAGTTATTGTGAATTATTTTGTTCACCTTTTTCTGTTTCTCTAGAGAAACAGAAGCAGGACTCAATCATCTTCAGATTATCTGGGACCACAGGAGAGCCAGTCAGCTTTTGGTTTTGTTTTCTACCATTACAAGACTACATATTGCAACCTATTTCAGCAGATGAGAGCTTTTTCCCCCCCACACTGGTTTCATTCAAAGGCAACTTTTCCATATAGTCTTTATGAAGGTGGTGATGCATTGCCTTTCTTTTTCCCCTTAATAGGTCTCTGAAGAGTAAAGTTAATCCACAAAAAAGTTTAAGTGTTTCCAAAGCAAGCGTAATCATAGAAATGCTCTGGTAAACATTTTATTCTTACCATTTCTATAGAGTGCCAATACATGCCATAAAGAGAATAATACATTTTGTTGGAATTAGTGATGCAAGAATTCCTTTTATTTCAGAGAGGTTTGCACAATCAAATGACATATTGAAGTACCACATGAAAAGATACTGCATAATAGCAGTGTATTTAATGATGCTGTTGGACTTTCCTCCTTTAAGTAACAAAAGACTTGAGCGCCTTTAAGGGCAATTGTATGTTTGCTCAAGATCAAAATGATGATGAGTTACATCTGAAATCCCCGGTAATTCACTTTCTCTGCCACTTTAGAAATCAAAACAAGGCCTATAGATTAAAACAATCTTTTGGGGAACAAACATTTCAAGTTGTGCTGCCAAAAACCACGCTAGTTTTCAGATTATGTGATTTGCTACATGTGAGAGCTACAATGTACCAAAAATTGGGTTTATTAATAAGAAAATACATGGCCTAGTGTACTACTGTAAGGAAACAAACATCCAAAAGTATCACTGGTATCTTAAGTTCAGCAGTTTTTTTTTTTAAACCATCTAGAGGTATATTTATTAGTCTTTCCTTTTTTTTTTTTGTAAGTAAATCACACATCTTATGTAAGAGAGCCAAACTTTACAAATCCTTTGCTTTCATCAAGAAGAACAAAGTCACAGAATTCTACAGATCACTGTATTTTATACAGCACCAAGCTTATAATTTGTGTTTGACTAAAACACAACCTGCTAGAAGGGGATGTACTCCTCACTGCACACATCAAGAAAGGCACAGGGCAATTAGCAGCTAACCATTTCATAGCTTCATCACTGAAAGCCTCAGCCCAGGATATCACTTTAAGAATATTCTTAAAGTAAGAGCAGGCAGGTAGGTCTTTGGCCTGCCATTTTCTGTTGTTGGATTTTTTATTTCATGTATTTTTAGCAGACTTGTTTCTTCACTGAGGCCTTGGCAAAGTACAGTGAGCCCAAACCCACCAGTGGCATAGCCCTTCAGGAAGGAACGCAGCCAACTCTCACCTTCAGGGGAACACTGAGGAATAGCAGAACATAAGGAACACAAACAGCATTAAGGAAAAGAATGATGGTGACAGGGGACCTAAAACTAATGACAGCAGGTCACTAAGTTTATCTGACAGAAAGGGTATTGGGCAAGGGTAGAAGCGCTGTGTGAATCCTTAGATCCTCAGCTAAATACCTCAGTAACAGATGGCCAGGCACAGAACAGTAGTTCACCAGAAAAAGCTTGTTGTGAACTTGCCTTCTGCTCTTCAACTTTCTCCAATACCTTCCAGGAAAGTGTCCTATGCAGAGAAAATGCCAAAGCTTCTCCTTAAATTGATTTGATCTTCCTGCAAGCAAACCACCTCCCTCCGCTTCCCAGACAGACTGCTGCCCCATGTGAGGACAGCAGCCATTTTGTGGCCTCAGGAGTAACTCTAGATCTCGCCACCCTCATGAGACCCCACCTGGAGAACTGCACACAGGCTGGGGGCACTCAGCACAGAAGAGATGGGGAGCTATTTGAGCAGGTCCAGAGGAGTCCACAGAGATGTAGAAGAGGCTGGAGCATCTCTCCTACAGAGTTAGAGGCTGAGGGAGCTGGGCTTGTTCAGCTAGGGTAAGAGAAGGCTCTGAAGAGATCTCACTGTGGCCTTCAAGTACTTAAGGGGCACTTACAAACAGGAAGGGGACCAACTTCTTTGCGTGGACAGATACAGATAGGACAAGGGGGAATGGTTTTAAACTAGAAGAGAGAAGATTTAAGTTAGATTTTATGTGAAAACCTTTTACTAAGAATGTGATGAGGCACTGGAACAGGCTGCGCAGAGGAGTTGTGGAAACCCTGTTCCTGGAGACATTCAAGGCTGTTTGGATGGGGTCGAGCAGAGCCCGATCTGGTGGGTAATCACCTTGGAACCAGATGATCTTTAATGACCTTTCCAACTCACCAAGCCATTCTGTGATTCACTCCTACAAGTACCCCTAGGCTAAGACTTTCCACCCAGACTGGAGTAAAAAAAACCAAAACAACTGCACACTCACCAACTACTATGAAAACATTCAAGCACAGGAAGACCATACCCATCTTACCCCACCTGGATACTGGTGACTGTGTCAGCAGAGCCAGAAACAGACTCTGTGTGTGCCCCAGCAGCTAGGCCACAGCTGTTCCTTTTACTCCTAATTACTCTTAGTTACTGCCTCTCAAACCTTCCTGCTGAGGGTAAAACTGAGGAGAGAGAGAGATGATTTTTCAGTGGGCTCAATACTAAAAAAATGCTTTCTGTGGCTGTTGTTGGCAGGTGCTGTTTATGAAATATGACTTGCCTAAAGTCATAATCTTACCTTAAAGCATTTTGCTCTCCCTGACAAATTTATACTAAACTGCATTGTGGTTAATACAGCTCAGGTTCTCTGTATTGCTTTGCTTTCTTGTCTCAAGGGTCGGTTTATCCCTCGTATTTGCCTTTTGTCATGCAGCCACATAGTGGAAGACATCAACGCTTCTTCTACAGTAATCTCCCAAACCATACTATCAGCATTCTGTACATTTTTGCTGTTTAATAGTCTTTGTTGTTTTTGCTTGTTTTGGTTTACTGCTCCTAGACTCCGTATTTTACATGATGCATATTAAGCTTCATTTTGATTTACTAGCCCAGATAGCTAAGAGATACTGCTATTGCTGAAACGCATTGCACAGTTCCTCATTATGTAAGACTGACAGCTACTAAAACGTCAAATTGATTTTACTACTTTGACAAAACTACCTTGGTGGAATTTTCTGTATTTAAGTGCGCATTTTAGTGAGTGGTACAAGAGTATCCACTACCTGAAATAGTGAGGGGAGATGGGAGACCTACAGAGCAACGCCAATTCGACTTGCCTACATTTAAAGGTTTGCTTGGTATAAGCTCACAGATACATACCACTCAGTTATGTATGATTCAGGGAAGCTGTTCAATAGAAGAAAGCACATGCTATAAAATGCCGGCCTACATTTGTGTAAACATGCAAATAAGCAATAACACTAAAGCTAGTGACACAACTGACACAAGGCATCTAGATTGACAGCTTGAATAAGTGTCATACTCACACTGATACTCTGCTTTCACTCAAAGCTGTGCTTTCAAACTGCTCTTTAAAGTGAAATCTGATTTTTTTTTTTTATTGCTAGATTTAAGGCAGTCTCTACTGGCAGTACTAAGAATTTGACAATTACTGCTGGTAACAGTGATAAACTTTTACATTGGTGCTGGTTGTGAAGTGATCCTTCAAGGAATTACAAAAGTACCTAATCTGATACACAGTACATTAAAGAGCCCTCCTAAATTCAGTGGACCCCCACAATACATAAAGATGAGCAAATGTCAGAGTTGCATAAAATCCAGATATTACCTGAGAATGGTACAGACAGGAAATAAGCTATGCGATAACTCAAAATGACTACAGCAAGAGAAAAACATCCAAAATTTCTGGACAGTCTTCTGGAATGATATCTACTGATCCTGGCTCTAAATACCTGCACAAGAAGGAAGGTACTCGAATTTAACAGAATTTCAGGACTTAAGCAGTCTTTAAAGAGCGCAGTGGGTGTCAGCTCCTGCAGTATTTCTGAAGTGAGAGCAAAAATGACTCTTCTGTTTCCTTACCTCTTGACTTTCACACCAAATCAGTGAATAAAAAGCTGGAGAGGCCAATGGGACTTCTCTATCCATTGGTAATTTCACAGAGCACATGGATGCTGACCTTCCCTAGCCACTGCTGTTCTATAGGTCAGCCTGAACTTTTATATGGCAAAGGAGTTCTGTGTTGTTCTCCTATTTCCTTTTCTCATTACTTTACATTTTGCCAATCTCCATTGCATGTCTTTTAAATACTTTAGAAGTTTATGCTATCACAGTATTTTATTATTAATCAGTGTTGAGAAGGAATCAAATGGTGATGGTCATCATGTATCCAGACCTGGAAGAGCACGCATCAGAATATCCATTATCTGTACTTTCTTACTCTTTTTTAATACTTGTGAAACTACATGCCACTATTAGATTGACACTACTGTTTGTTTCAGAGTGAAAAGATTCCTAACAATTTCCATAGGGCTATTGCATGCTTCCACCTGTAAACATTATTTCTCACCTTCTAAATGAAGATGTCAGTGTCTTCAGGTAATGGGAACAAAATGCTGATAAGACAAAGTCCATCTTAGAACTGAAGGTCCATCCCTCTCCTAAACACTCAGTATCTTTTTCACCTCCGTAGTTATACAAAAATTACAATTGTCTAAGACAACTGTGCTGCTAAAATGATAAGAGAGAAAAAGTTGGTCTCTAGATCATCATGTTGTTATTCTTTAAGTCACTTATGGATTTTGGCAGGCAAAATACACAGGAAAAAGTATAAGTGAGAACTGAAGTCTATTGGCAAACTGAAGGAGTGTTTTCATTTGGTTCTCTGATTGAAAGAGCTTTCTATTCTTGTTTCCTTTATTCTCTGAACTGTCAGCCCTATCCAAAATGGGCTCTGGGACTTCAAGGGACTTACAACCTGATGTGGCAAGTTCCACATTCAATTAAAAAGATATATTGACATTTGCAATCTCTGTTACGTGTGAAAGTGTTGATTTAACAGTAAATAAGAAAATGTGTTTAGTACTGCAGGAGATTCTCTCTCAGTTGCTTGGGAAATTGAAGAGGACTGTGAAAAGCAAGGAAAGAAAGCAAGACAAACAAATGTTTCACAGTGCTCAAAGTCACAAGCAACTATGATGGCATGTTGAAAGTATTCCAGCTAGAAACCCTTCCCCCACCTTATTCTCCCAGCTGCATTTTCTCTTCCAAACGAGTCGTTTACTCTACAAGTTATCAGAAAAGCAAACAAACAAGGAAGTTTACACAAAATCAAGGGGAATGGAATGATAGGACAATGACAGAAAACAACAAAAGCAAGGAAATACACAGATAAATGTCAAATGTACCCTCTGGACCTTTCCATTTGTTTTACAGCAGCTAATTTTAAAGACTCCTCCTTCTCCACTTTCAGGATGCTTCCTGCTGTGTCAAGGTTTGAAGTCATTTGAAACTATTTACTCTTAGTATCTAGTGTGAATTTCACCACCACTAATGGATGCATATTTAGGAGTGGATTCTCCTATACCAGTTCTCCCATCACAGAACTGTTGAGGGCAGAACAGAATACATCCATAGCAGGGAATCAGGTATGTTGTCCTGCTGGAAAAATCTATTCTGGTGTTTTTAAGACTCAATTTTACCACAAACGTCCTGCACAGAGCAAGATAATACACTTCATCTTTTTCTGCTTCAGCTCCCAATCTCCAAAACAGCAAGATAATATATTTGCTTGTTCTTCGTGGGCAACATTTTTCAGTATCACTGAGAATTAGCATGAAACAGAGGGTAAAATCTCCTTGGATTTCAGCAGGAGGTTATTATTTGTATGCTTTCATTTGTACGCTTGGGTTTTCCCCAGCTGTATTCTTCATAAGTGCTTTGGGTCAGAGACTGTATTTCAATGTATGTGTTAACCACAATTCACACAGCAGAACTCTGACTTTGGACGGGCACTCCAAGTGCCAATGAAAAACTGTAATTGAGTGGGGAGTATGAGCTACCACCTTCCAGGCAAGAACACAGGTTGCTTTTCTGGGATGAATCTGGACCAAATTTGGATAAATTCAGCCCTGGATTCTTCAATTTTGGAACAGGAACCCATGTATTTCTAGTGTGAAACGCAGGCATTGACTATGCAGATTCCTCTATTTTTGTAATAGTCGAGTGAAAGAGAGAAACAACTTTGTACACAAAGACAATTAATTGTTTTAGAATGTTATTTTTAAATTGCTGTAAAATTTGTTAAAACAACACTTCTTTTATAATTTCATTAAGTAGCTCAATATTATTACTTCTCCTCTTTAGGAAAAGGTCATGCAACTACGTACTGTCTCTTAAATTCAGTGACTGCAAAACGGCTTCTGGCATTCTAACAGGAATCATTAAACAAATTCATAACTCAATGAAGCACACCGATGCATTACTTTAATTATCATTTCTGTTCAGATGGGTAGATTACGTAATGTAATTGTTTACTATGTCTGAGTATTACACTAGAGAAGTTTGGCTGGATCCTCATTTCAAAATCTATTCTAATTTCTTAAGCATTTTTACGATATTAACAAACAATTCTGAAGAAATTCCACTGAAGTACCTCTCCCCCTTTTGGCATTTGCTCTGACATAATTTCAGATATTTCTGTCACTCTGTGTGTTCTCTTGGAGAGGAATGCTATCCTTAGATTTGTCAGTTAAACCTACAGTTTTTAGAGATTACAAACCATTAGATGTCATTTGGTAGAAACAATTTATGAGTTGCACAGTTGACTTCAACAGTACTGTGCTTAAGATACTAGACATGACAAAACAGAAAATGGTAGATATTAATATCATGAAAAGCACTGACATTTTTCCTTGAAATACATGGAATAATGAGTTGGAATGAAATATTATAAAATTAATTTTCTTGAAAAAATATTTTTCATAGCAGAGTTGCACAGAATAGCTAAGTGTTTAACAATCTTGATTTATTTATGCTTCTGGGAGAATCAAGGGCTTGTCTCAGAAATAATGAGATTAAAACCCCTTCAAGAACTAAAATTTAGATTCTTATTTATTTCTTGTGTTTGTAGCTTCTGAGGTTTGTGTTTTCACTGAGAAATGAAACTCCCATAATCTGATAACCTCAGGCACTAGGGTTTTCAGAATAAAATAAAACTAAGAATATCATAAAGTCCCTGTGATGGGATTTACAAGAGCCCAATGGCCTGGATGAAGTTAACTCAAGCAGCAAATTAGGGCCCTGCTCAGAGTATTGAGCAGCAGGAAGCAAGGATATTCCTCGGCCAAATAGACTTTGAGAGATCTGAGTCAAAGACCAGGATTTCAGGGGAGCATAAAGGAGAATTCTGGGCTGGAACAGAGAGACTGAGAAAGGCTGTACATGTAGAGTACAGAAAAAGAACTGCATTACAGTAACGGATCACCTGGCTGAGAACAAGCTTTACGTTTATCCCTGAAGACAGTATCAGCAGAAGTCTTTTGTATCCCTATAGTCTCTCAAATTGGCTACAGTAGGACATCTGTGATTTACAGGCCTTCAAAATGGAATGAATTGGAAAGAATCTGTGACTTTTCTCACCATGTAGCTTATAACCTATATATTCCTCTCATGCCTGGACATGAGAGTGCATATTTCTATCCTATGCACTTTTGAATAAACAGTAAAAGGTCTTTCATTCATCCATGTTGCATGCAAGATGTTTAAATGAGATATGCTAAGTTTTTCATTAATGTTAACGTGAGCGACATGTATATATATCAGATGCTGGTCCCCTGAAGTGCATATCTCTCAATATGCTGTACAATTCATCATGGCATCTGAAGCTAATAAGTAGGTAATAGGACCATCATATGAGTTTTGCTTATTTACAACTGTTATTAAAGGCAGGACTGAAGACAAGAATATATTAAACCATATCATTTTATAAATGAAAAAGGCTGCTATACAAGGTGACCAGAACAATAAAATGTCATGTTTTATTCACCTCAGGGTTAGCTCTACTAAAGTCAGTAGAATTTCATCACAAACTAGATCATTGTGTTGAAATCTCACAGAGTGTAGGGACTCAGGAATGAATAGTGCAGCATTTAAATAGATTAAAAAAAAAAAAACAAAAAAAACAACGACAATACAATAGAGGATATTTTAGGTAAGAGCCATAGAAAACAACTAGCACATTTTTAGTGGAAGTAACTTGTTGTTATAAATGCTGTACCCAGTTATACTTTCTGAAACCTTCAAGTTAAATTACTTATGGGTGTATATTCTTTGTATAGATGTGACACTTGAAATAAATATTTAATTTCATAAAAAAAGCATAAAACAATAATAATTCATCAACGCTAGCATAAGGATAGGCAACAGCAGATATAGTTGCTTTAAACTCAAGAAAGGTAGCAGCCACAATCCAGTAATAAAGAAAGAATCACTTACCCCTTTCCAAGAATTAGGATTTACAAAACACTCCAAAGTAGACAACCACCAAGTAGAGATACTTCCCCTAAGCTCCTAGCCCTTAAACAAGCTTAGAGAGAGGCGGAGCCAGGATATACCCCTTCTGGTAGCACAGGTGAATTGCTTCCACCCGTGCTCCCAGGGCTGACCATGCCCCTTCACCAGGTGCTCAATCACTGATTCAAGCTGTGGCCTTAGAGTTCCCATACAGTTAGTAATGCATTTTTTCCAAGATCTTAAAAACTTCTAGAGTTACCGATATGTAATGTTTTCCTCTACTAGTACAATAGTGCTTCATAATTTGAATTATACTACTACGTAGGCGTGAGATCTCAAAATAGTCTCTAAAAGCTAGAGACTATTTGTCTTAAAGTACAGTCATCAGCACAAGCTGGTGTATAAGCTGTCCCTCTTGAACCTCTGCAGGCCTTATGATTTAGCAGTCTGTTGAACTTTCCATTTTCTTCTCATTGCTGGAGTATCATTTTTTATGCTGTTCTGTATCAGAACCAAGTTCAGATGCCCAAACACACGATGATAGGAAAAGAGGAAAAGCCTGCCATACCGATACTCATCTGCTCAAAATGTGAAATGACTGGTATGGTACAATTTCTTTGTCTACTTAAACTTGTGAAGCAATGTAAACAGGTTCTTACCATTTTTACTCATTTGTGGGAATCCATAATCAAAATCACAACCAGCTCCCCAACTGCTCCATACAATCGCTATTTCAGGAATGTGCTAGCACTAACTGTATTTTGGAAGCATTATGAAAGGAATCTTTTCAGCATATATCAGGTTCTGTATATCAAGGTAGTTAAGACCAATATAAAATAATGTACCACATATTCAGTATGCGGTTTTGTGGTGGATATGTTCGTAATGTGATGTATATGTTGGAAGCTGGACTTGATGATCTCTAGAGATCCCTTCTAACCCCTACAATTCTTCGATCAATTCTGTGATAGAGGGATTTCAAATTTCTTAGTCAAACATGAAATATAAAACATCTCTTGAGATGATGTTGCAAACTGAATAAGAATAAAAGTTATAAAAATAGGAGAGAACATTGTCAGCATTGAATTTTCCAGTGACTTTCTTGTTTATAAAACATATACTGATATCGGATGTCAACAGAATCCATCCATAGCTCCACCTTAGAAAGATATAAAAAAAAAATTGAAAATTCATTGCAACTAGAATGAACAGACACATTTATTCATATAATTTTACTGCCTTCAGATTAAACAGTTCAGTGTTTATCCATGATTTTATACCAATGTCATTAGCATATGTGGGTTTGGTTCAAGGAAAGTTTGATCTTGTATCATAAATTATCTACATGGCTTCATATGCAGCAGTTGTAATGAGTACTTTTTTAGTTTAATATGGTCATTGTGCATTGTGCTTAGTCCAATACTTTATACTGATGAAGGCTGTCCCGTGGGATCTGTGCTCTTAGATTGTGCAGTTCAGGCACACAGAATTTAGCCTGCTGATCTACCATGTCAGAACAGACCTTCCCTCTTCCTTTACCCTGTCAGACTGTAGTTCTTTGTTATCTGGTAAAGGCAGCTTCTTTCCTCAACAGACTGGTCAGTGACATCACTTTCTTCTGCAATGTTCCCACAGCTCCCTGTGGAGACTAACAGTGAACCAAAGTGGGAAGAGTTAACAGACATTATTCATATTATTATTCATAATTATGGTCCCATCTAAGTCAATAACCATGCTCCTGGAGAAGAAAATGAGACTATGGCGGGTCTCTGGGGTGATCACTTGTGAAGAAAGATTGTGCCCCAGACTGGTGATATCTGTATGGCATGCATGCCCATGACTCTGCTGAGAGCCTACATCTGGGGAGTTTTCTTCACACTGTGTTCAAAATAGGCCCATGCCCTAAGGGCAAAGCCTGCTCTCCAGATGGAAAATAGTGAGGTAACAAAGCTCCAAGTACAGACCAAACAGCCAAATGTCTTCACCAAAGCTACCCTGGTTTATTTATTTTTACAAGGTTTTGATTCATTTTCTTTGAGTGAAATGACTGCTATTTCTGCCTTCACTCAGTTTGAACATGTTTTAATAGAGGATTAGTCTCCTCAGGCAGGTGCAAGGAAAGTGCTTACAGGATACGACAGTGAAAAGAACCGGCCGGTAGGGAAAAAACCTCAACATGTTGTGGTATAATGAGCCCATTTAAACAGAAGTGAATGTTTGACATTTACATTTCTCTGTCTCCTGTATGAATGCAGAACAATGCAGAAGATATAAAAGTGGTGGAAAATATTTTGCCATAAAAAAAAATTGTTTAATAAAGCCTCCAACCTTGACAACTTGCCATAGGGAAAACTGGGTGTACTCCATCCCTAGGGGCAACCCTATGCTCAGTTGTTCCTGGATCAGTTCTGGTGTCACTTCAGAGAAAGGACACTTGCTCCTTTCTCAGCCAGTGGTGACACAACCATAGCATTTTTAAAAAATTAACAAAAAATTAAAAGGAAAAAAAAAAAGAAAGTAAAATTAAGAAAATTAGAGACTGGGAATAGGAGAATTACAAGAGAGGGAAAATTAATAAAGCCTATGTTATTTACTCTAACTTTCTAAAGCCATGACTAATGCATAATTTAAATATGTTTAATTAATTAATCCAGTAAATGGGTACCTAGCAATTTCAAGGAGCTAGCAAATAAGCTAAAATAGATTACATTATCAGAATAGGCAGAGATCATGCCCATTAATATCAGAGCTAATTTGTGTGTTAAATAACACATCATTGTTCCACTTCAAATTCCTCCTTAAAACCTCTTTGCTCTGATGAACCTGTGAATGATAAGGCTTATGCTTCACAAAGAATACTGCTTATTATATTGGTGAATTTTTTCTCATGTCTTCTGTTTTGTACTATTTGTATTATCTTGCACTTAGATCTAGTGCAGAAATTTTTCCAATCTGTTTAGAAAGAGCTTAGGATTGTGAGCTTCTAGTAAGAATGAAGGTTTGTAGACAGCACACTAGTACTGTTTAATAAATTTGTAACAAGAATGGCACCACACTTTGGTTTATTCTTATAAGTTACAGTCATAATTAAAGATAAAATTTCCAATTATTTCTTTTCTAAAAAAGTAAAGCATAAGGCTGACCTTTCATCTCTAAATAAAGTGACAAAAGAACAAACGTCATCAAAAAAACATCAAAAACCAATGGAATATAGGTAAACAGAGAAAACTTCACAAAGAAATCTGATCCAATCTGCCTCTGTCCCAGAAAAATTGCGATAACTTCAAAAGTGGTTTTGATCCTTCTATAAAGTCTTAAGCCTTCTTAATATAGCCCGGAACCAACCTTGGCTTAAATTCAAAAGGCCAATGTGTATTTTTCAATTGCTGACATCTGAATACCTCATTAGTATGTTGAAATTGTCACTCAAATGGCTGTTTTATTTGCCTAAGTGCTGATTTAATAGACCGAATGCAAGATTTGGCAGTACTGTTAAAGCACCCATGTTTGAAAATTGAGTGCTGACATTGAATTATATGTGACTATTTTTTTTTTTGCCTCTGTTCATTGAAAATGAGGTTTCTATCTATCCATCATGGTAATTCCCACATCAAAACCTGAAGTACTCTGCACAATAAACCTATCAGATACTACACTGCATGCAGGTTATGAGGTTTTTTAAAAACTCATTCTGTAGGAAAGCAACACATATTGTTTCAATTTTAATTGCTGCTTTATAATTAAGACTTCAGTTCTTAGCTGATGTGAGTTTGAAGAAAGAAATGCAAAAAAACAGTCCTGAGTTAGCAGAACTAGTGAGCTGCTCTCACCAGTTGAAAGCTTGAAAGGTCCAGAAAGAATAAACAAAGAAGGAAGATTTAAATGTACCTTGAATAGCACCCTTAGTGATGACAAATGGATGATGAGCAATCAAAAGATGTCAGCTGCTTTCTTCTGTTGAATTCATATTTTAATATACAAAACTATTAAAAAGATAGATTATTAGATCAAAATATCTCTTCAACGTTGAACATGGAACTGACCAGTCTGAGATTTTGGCTAGGCTGGATCACCATATAGTGCAAGATGTGCTGCAAATTACAAAAAAAAAAAAAAAAAAAAAAAGGGAAACAAAACAAAACATACATTTCCATTATAATAAACTAATCTGATATTAGTGGAGAAAGTTGTTTGAAAATACAGATTAAAGTGAATGTGGTAATATCCCTTTAAAGTGAAACAACTCATTTGGTTAATAAATAGTTCATCCTTGAAAGGGTTTTATAGTAGTGTGGAAAATGTTTGTTCAACAGAACTAGCCTTATTCTTTATAGTTTTTCTATTTTTATTAACTGTAAGCACAGAAAAAAGGTGCTATGTTTGAATAGTAATAGTTTACAAACGTATCAGTGCTAAAATTCCTTTTTAGCTAATCTGCCCTGAGAACTGAAATGACACACTGGCAGTTCTTGAAGTACTAGTGTTTCATTCAGACAAGCTCTGGCATAATTCTGACAATGCTTCTGACCCTGAAAATGTCTGGCACTTCAGTTAAGAACAGTCAGTCAAACTGAACTTTGATGGATCTGTGGTGTAAGCAAATACCATAGAGAAGCTATGATGCTACCCTCACACTCATTTTACCTTGTTGCTCTGAAAGGCCTTGGATCAAGTCTGCACTTTTTTTTTTTTTTTTTAAAGAAAAAAGTGCAGTTTAAGCTATGCACAGTGTGAAAATGCCTTCAGAAAGTGAACATATTTGTCTACAAGAGCCACCAAAATAGTTGGGTGTACAGATATCTGTCTAAATGTGTGTGCAAAAGGAGAAGGAATGAAAATAGATGTGTTCCTCAGTTAGACTTAAAAAAAAAAAAAAAAAGAGAGATAATGCCTATTATGTGCAAACTGTTTTACATTTTTACAGTTAGCAAATGTCAATAAATCCATGGCACATAAAAGGGCACTGCTACTTCGGCAGTTATTTGAATTCTATACTTTGTCAAATATATGTACCATTTAATTCAATAATCTTTACAAGCAATACTCATTGTGGTTTACAGTGTGACACCTGACCTTTTGTTAATGTCAAATATCATTTTACTTTAGCATGGAAAATTATTATATTTCCATAAATATAACCATTATTCTTGGAAAAAATGTATTAAAGAAATAGAATAGGAAACTCTGATCAGCTAATCAATTATGTCACAAGATAGTGATTTTGTGCATTATTGTTGACATTTCTGTGAGTACCCTATAAAAGCCCATGTAGTATAAAAGCAAATGACAAATGGAAGTCAAAATTCTTGCTTTAATACTGGTCTGTTATCTGAGAATAGCTTAAAAACAAAATTCTGTTTTGCTGATTGGTGAGAAGAATGTAGCATTAAGTTGTTTTTCCAGCCAAGCTAGATAATATCTCAGGCAATAGTTATACAACATGGGGCTTGGAAGTTTTCTTAAAGACATTTAAGTACAATTTACAAAATACCTATTTAGCTGTGATAGATATCTCCAGTTCTGCCTTAAAAGCAAGCTAGCAACAGGGGAGATAAAGAATGCAGTTCCACATCATTAGGAGATACAGAATTTTTTTGCTGTACTAAGCAAATACACTTGCCACTGAATGAAACAAATCAGGTAAGCCTGATTCTTTTCCTTGACCAGTGTATTCATGTGCATTATCTATCAATAGATGCTTGTCTTTTCATGTTGACAGAATAAATCTCGTTGATTCATGTGGGCATTTGTGTTAGAGAGAGAGAGTGGGCTTAAAAAACGACTGAAAATACACGCATATTTTATTTATATATGTAAATAGAGCTATTTTTCTACTGTTTAGCTGGCTTGTACTGAACATCTTGTACAGAGCAGTGTACTGTCATTTCTTTGGGGATAGTCAAAGGCAGAATTTTGCACTATGGAAGAAAAGTAAAATCTTCTTTTTGTTTATCATGTACCTCCAACAGTGCTGCATGTGCCAGAAAATTATTCTTTAAATAGCAACCTTCTTCACCTTCCATACTTGGCACTGACATTGTTTTCTTTATGAGGCAAAGTGTAGAAGGATACAACCCAGTCTTAAGAGTGGCTTAGCAAGAGAGTAGTACCAGATTTAGACTTTGTTTATGACATAGTTCTTCTATGAATATGCAAGCAAAAATCAAAAGACTCTCCAGCTTGCAAAAAAGAATTCATTATGAAACCCCACAACAAACCTAATGAGAACTTTAGCAATTCCTGATTCAAACGTTATATTAGAGGACAAAAGAGTAGCAGAGATGAATCAGTTGACTTACTAATGCATTAAATAATGGAGGCATCAGTTGCCTGAGATTATTTTGTAGTATTTCTGTAGACATTTTAAGTTCTTTAGCTTTCCATATGTTATTTATAAGGAGGAGGATGGGTTAAAAACTGGGAGTCAGAATACAGTTATTTGAAAGGGACTTTCACTTCCAGAACTCTCTTTGCTAAAGATAACAGAAGAGTCTACCACCTAGAGAGTAATTTTTAAAAATGAACCAGTGTCTGGAGAAGAGAGAATTTGCCAGAGACAGCATTTTACTACTGCTGTTAGAGACTTTGCTAAATTTGGCCTGGACATTTTGCCCCTAGACATTCAGTAATTGAAATGACCAATAGAGGCTATGGTTACAGCTTCAAAAAAACCCTATGTTGCCTACTTGTAATTCATTGCTGGTTGCTTGGCTTCCCTTAAAAGTCAGCTCCTCATTTACAGTTGATATAGGTTTTTTTGTAAAGGCTGTAGAGAAGGTAATGTGACTTATGAACTTGCTTTACAGGATACAGATAAAAGTCTTCTTCAAGATCTCTGTGAATTGGTTGGTGCTGTTTTCCATCGCATGAGGCTACTACACCAGAGCTCTGACAAAGTAAGGAGGTCATTGGAGTATGTTTTCAACTCATTTCAAATCAAATGAGCTGGGTTAGCTCATATTCACCTTTGACATTCCATTAGGCTTTCCCAGATCATTTTGTCCACAATGCAAAGAAATGAGTACCATAAACTCCTCCATACGCAGAGATGGGAGGATGGAAACTTCTGGCAAAAGGAGGGGACAGACCACTGTGGGAAGAGCCACTTTCCACTGCTTGGTCAGGACTGCTTTTCCACAAAGTCAAAGCAGGTCGAGCACTACCTTTTATGCAAGTCAAACTAAAATGTAGCTTGAGGCTACTTGAGAGGACTTTGTAAAGATAGGCACTCAGTGAACAATCTGTAGCAAAAGTCAACAGATATCTGACAACTAGTTGATCATGGACAAACTGTTAATTCAGTGACAAAAAGTGAATACGTACCTCAGATTTTATTTACCTTAATGTACCTTCATGTACATTAATTTACCTTTATGTACCTTAATATGATATGAAAGCAGGAAATCTACCAGCTTAACTGACAAATGTCTTTGAAAAAAAACCTAAAAACAAAACCCTTTAAAAATGATAGATAATAAATTACTTGGTAATAAATTACAAATGCAAAGATTCCCTGGAAAATCCAACAACTTCTCTCTGGCATTCTTTAGAAAGGTGCATGGAATATCTGAGAACTATGTATGAGTTTATCCACTGAACACTTTCAAAGACAGGGAACGGAGTTTCCTGGATAGATAAACACAAAGAGCCCTGACCATCCTTGACCACAGACTACTGAACAGATAATGGTTGATGGTACCAGAGAGGATTCAAAGTCTTCAAACAGAATCATATGCAAGCATTTCATTTCAAATCTGTTTAAGAATCATCCTCTTTTTCATGATTTCATGATTTCTTAAAGATACAGTTTTGTCTATATGTAATGTTTAAAAGTTGATTCATTTCTTAACTCACACAGGTCAAGTGAAGTAAGCGCTTGGGATTTCAGGGCTTATGTCAGGAATTTTCAGTTATGAAAAGACCTGAGACTCAAATGTAATATTTGATGTTACACATATTCTTCTTCCTCACAAAATAGAGTATGCAGAACCAGATTCTTAGCCAGAAACAATAGCTAAGAATAATAAATCTAATGGCAATATGTAAGGAGCACGAATATTAAAATACAGTAATATGTACTATATGAGGATATTGTATATGGCATTTGCTCTTTTCAGTTGCAAATGTATCTCTTTTAATGTGAGAAAATGAAGTATGGAGAGAGATAAGAAAGGGAATGCGACAGTGAAGCCTAAGTTATTTAGCTTAAAATGCATCAATGCTTACTGCTTTGTTGAAGGAACATAACTACTGGTGACAGCAATCATGACTTGACAGAGGATCAATCACAAGAGTTACAAGTTCTTTGCCCTTTTTCTGATATGTGACTGTTTTGGAAAACAGCATCTCTGATAATCCTTTGTAGAACAACTTTTTGGATTATCTTTAGTAACCCTTGTTTTCCTAAACAAACATAAATATGCTTCATATTATTAGCCCCAGTTAGGATAACAGCCTTGGTATGAATGAGATGCGGAATAACAAGGGAGCTTTCCTGTGTGGCAGTAAAGAAAAGCACCTTGAACAAACAGAATAAAACAACAAAAATGCTTAAAGCTACCTGCAGCTGCACTGTGTGACTCTAATGGGAACAGTTTTACTGAATATAAGGAGTTTGATTCACTCCTTACAATTATTCTGCTTTTAGCCAGTAAAACTTTAATGAAATAGCGTGTTCAATTTCCCTGAAAACTTTGCAGACACTTGTTTAAAACTAGAATATCACTACAGTGAGCCAGACCGCTTTTATCTGGCCATTGTTCCTCCTGTAACTACATGCATGACTCCTGCATTAGGAAAATCTAGACTAGAAAAGATTTGAAAGATTATGCTTCACAAAGTTTTGAAAGGATTTGCTAAGTTTGACATTTGCACCTGTGTAACATACAAAGGACAAAGTTTAGCCCTTAATATTATTTTATCCTGGTGGCATTTTAATATATCTTGGTTTGATTTTGCATCAACTCCTAACTCCTTAACAGTTTTAAATATGGTTGTGAAATACCGCTGGGGTCACTGAACAATGCTAGCTAAACATCCAGAGTGTGATATTTGATTATAGCTAAGCTTCTCCAAAAGGCAAGAGGAATTCATGAGGATAATACTAGAGATGGAATTTTTTTAGGGTCTATATGGCTACAAATTCATATAGTTTTTAACATATATTTTAAGGACATTGATTCCAAAGAAGAAATGCACCCACAAATAGAGACCCAAGATAATGGCTAATGTGTAAATTGCTTTAAAAAGTGTAGCTACTGTAATTACATGGAACATTTTACAAGCAACTAGGGACTGCTTTGGATAGATGACTTAAATTTAATCAGAATCTGGCACAGATTGCCCTTCTTTCACAGCTCACGTTTCTGAATTACAGTTCTAAGGAAACTTGCTAGAATTGTGAGCCTTTATTATCACATTAGACCTCTTGACTCAGTTTTCAAAAGAATGACTTCCCCACATCTCACAGAAGGTATGGGTCTGAGTCCTTTTGCTCAGGAGCATATGCCTTTCTCTTCATTTTTGGGCAAACTTCAGTTAGCTATCTATTCTCAGGTTTGTAACCACATGGAACATTATGAATAAAATGCATAAAACATTGGGTTGTTAATGCACCATCTGATAAAGGAGGCATGCATAACCCTTTGCACTCAGAGGACATATACACTTGTGCCAAACCCTTAATAGAAAATGCCTCCGTTTTTCTTCAGGCTTTATTTTTTGTTCCTATGAGCTGTCAGAAAATTGTCAGTTAAAAAAAGGGAGATCCAAGTGATCCATGCCTTTTAAAAAAGATGGAAACAGAAAATAATTGTATATGGTAAATGTGAAAATTGATCTATCTGAAGACTCTGAAATTTACAAGCAAGAAATCAATCAGTTTACACCAAACAGATTAAAATCATGTATCATTGTTTTTAATGGTTCAAGATGTAAAGGTCTGAAAGTCTAAATCCTGATGATTACTTTTATTAAAATCCCAAGTGTTGGAAGACATATAGTGGCTGCCTAGATTGATTACTATATTATCTGCTTTATAGAAAAATAATATTCTTGACTTGCTGGTGTTTCTAGAATCCTCACTACTATGCCTAATAAATTCTGTCCCTGGAGTAAATTAAAAATTTTCTTCTTTTGAACTGCAGTGTGCTTAAAGTTGGATTCTTAGCAATCCTTGGACAATGCGTTGACATCTGAGTTCTGGAGATCAATTTATACCTGTTAAAGATTATGAAGAATTGCCCATTAAAACAATTAGTATTAGACAAATAAGGACATATTAGACAAATAAGGACATTGTGTTTAGCCTGGATTTATCAAGCAGACAGAGCACTTATTCCTGATGACTGAATGAAGGCCTGCTTGATCAAACTTATTAATCAGTTAGTGCTTGGTCTTAACCACCTGCCTTATTTAATCAATCAAACAAACAAACAAACAAAAAACCCCACACACTCAAACCCCTCAAAGAAACAAACAAACCAAAAACTCAACACTTTCACCTTTGTACATATTCTAAAATTGCACTGTTTGACTAATAGCGCTAGGAAGTGCCTTTTTTGATTTAGCAAAATGAAAATATTTTGTGTTGTTTAAGATTGTGGTTTCAAAAACATGTAAACAAAAACCATTTCCATAAAGGTTTATTCTGAAAATACCAGTGCACTACCAGTTTCGCTCTTAGATTCCCAAAGAAAACATCTGTTAAAATGACACCATTTTGTGGAATTTATCAGCACTGCCAGAACTGCATTCTATGAAAGAAGATGGTTTCATCAAAGCTGTTCCAAGCAGCTTAGTTAGTGAATCCACAGGGAGAAAAGCAAGCTTTACATAGGTTCCAGTTACAAAGAGTCTACTGTTTGTTGGTAAAGGATCAGCATGAACAAAATGAAGAGGTATGGCTAAGACAAAAGTTTCTAAGGAAAGCTTTGTGTTTCATTGTACAACTTACTTTCTCTGGGTATTGTGTAAGAGCTGTTAAAGGTGGATTGCTGTTCAAATTTAACAAGTATACAATTATTTGATTTTTGTTCACTATTCAAACTGCTATGAGTTTAAAATATGTTTTAACAGAAAATTATGAATTTGACTTCCATATTTTATAGTGTGTAATGGCTTTTATAGTACATAATGCTTCATAAGGATAAGTTCCAAGGAGATTTTTTCAAGAAGGAATAATAGGAATACTATTTTCTTCCATGAATAATTATATTCTTTGTTTATAACATTTATTTTTCAAAGCTATATACAAATATTAACTGAAGAATCATCACAACATTCTTGTGGGCCAGGTGGGGAAAAATAAAAAGGAGATATAAAATACAGTACCTAGCTCTTTAGTCTTGTAACTGGGGTTTCAAGCTACTAAAGTAATGCAAATAACAATAATAATATGGGAAAAACCTTTCAAGTTTGATTGTCTAACTGGCTTGATTTTCATAGGTTTAGACTTCTGAGTGCTCACAGCTTCTTTTGAAGTCAAGTGAAAATGTGAATGTCAGCACACACTAAAATCAGACCACTAATTTAGATGCTTAAACATGAAATTTAAATTCGCAACTTTAAGTTTGGAAAAATTGGCTTAGGTGACTTTTCCAAACATTCTTTGCGAACCAGTGTCAGAAGGTAATCACTAGGAGATTCTTCATTTCCAGTGCCTTCTCTTCACAGAGATTCCAACATACACACTATTGGCTAAATGAATCACATGCACAGTGACAGATCTATGCAGCCAAAGTAAGCTGATAGGGCAGGGACTGCTGCAAGATATCACAGTCCAAAGATTTGTCTGAGATACCACAAGAATAAGAGACGCTCCTTCCTACTGGAGCAGTCTAATTGCAATAACAGCTGGTACAATGTTGCTTCAGGGAAAAGTCTCAGAAGAGGTCTGGCCACTTTACATAAACTCATCTTCTCTTCCACTTGCTCACTACCTCCTACCATGTTGCAGAGAAAACCGTTGCAAACCTGACTGGAATATCTGCATTATCTTCTACAGAACTCCAATAGTTTAGCTTTATTTACACTTAACAATTATGCACCAGATTGTCCCGCCCAGTGTCGTAAGATCAGTTCCTCAGCTGCCATGAAGAATGAAGAATTACATTTTTCTTTCTGCATGGAGGACTTTTTTCTGATTTTTACTGTGGAGATATTATAGACAGAAAAGAACCTATAAGAAGCATCTTCCTCATCAGCTGACAGTCACATACGACCACAGAATAGAAGGTATGCAACTTGATCCATATGACTTCATGGTTTTGAAGAGGTGGCCAAAGTTTCCTTTCATTTTATGCCTGCAGCAAGAGCTGAGGTGTGATGACTTCGACACACTGTGGCTCTCAAATATTGAAATAAGGGTTAAAGCTGGTGAAATTTTTTTAGTACCTTAGACATAAAGAAATGTCTAAGGTTTTGTCTACCTTAGTAGACAGTAGAAGCCAATTTGTAGTGTGAATTGTTAAACACTGAGGATGCAACATACACATCAAGCTTATTTGATGGCGGGTTCTAGCCTTGTGCTGTGATCTGAATGCACACTGGTCAAATCCCACTAGAGGCAATCCTGAAACATCTTCTGGTTTACAGAGAGAGTGAACAAGGCTATTTCCAGATGTGGGCTGAAGCTCAGTGTTTTCAGATGATGGGAAGATTTACTTCAAGAGCATCCTCTGAATTTACATACACCCTGTGGAGGTACACCTTATGCATGACCCTGTTGCTGGAGCTTGGTATTTCAAAGGCCAATTTGTGTCAGGAGTCTGCCTACAGCATAACTCAGGTGACTAATCAAACAACTTGCCCCTATGAACCCATGAGCATTTCCCAGAGAAAAGACAGAAGCTAGTTGTTACAGTAAGCTAAGCTTTGTTAAAGCAAAAAGTTGTTTGATCCTTTTAATGGTGAGGAACAGACACTACAATCTCAATCTTGAAAGAATGAAATAGTGAATTACTGTTGTAGCTGTACTAAAGCTACATGAACTTCAAATGATATTGTCAATAAGGAAAATTTGCCATGGTTCAGTGTATTTTCTTTCCATTACATTCTGAGAGAGAAAGAGGCATATGGAGATCAGAAAAGAGTCAGCTCAAATTGTGATGCTTTAATTATGAGCAACCCCAAGACTCTATGTTTACAAAAGAAAGATTACCTACATGATATTTGAAAACCATTGGGTGTAAGTTTATAGTGGTAACAGGCAAGTCTAATTTTCTTTCATACTTAAGATTTAATAGTTACAGAATGCTGCCCAAGGGAAAAAAAGTGAATAAGTAGTAACTTGATATTTATTCTATACAGACATGAAGAAAGCTTAAAGAAATATACAATGTCTGAAATACAGACATATAACTATTTTAATTGCTGCTTTTCTAGTAGACTTCTGCGATAGTAAAAGTTGAAATAAGTTGCAAAACTTTCCAGTCAAAAAGCAAACAATCAAAAAAACAAACCTCACCTCTACAAAAAAAAAAAAAAAAAGTTTTGAAAAGCTCATGATGGATTCATAAAATCTGCACCAACTTTCTACAGCCTGAAGTTGAGAATGTGTTATCATTCTGTATAAATTTTACTGTCTCCTGCTGACTCCTTCCACTGCTGATGCGTCACCTCTATCCTGAAGAATATTACTGGAGCAGTATGAGATGTTACCAGCACTCAAGTTCAGAGACCCACAGCCCTGCTTCTTTGACTGCAATAAGTGACCAGAAATCTGATGAGATGAAGAGGGCAGTAGTGAAAAGCCTAAAATCTCCTCAGACCTTCTGGTAAACCCATGCCTGCAGAAACATTCCTGCAAGTTAAGCGGCATTACTATTTTTTCCTTTTTGCTGTGGGAAGTGGAGGCATTGTCAGAGTTTACCCAAAAACATGTAGAAGATTCATGGCGGAATCAATATGTGGAATGGAACTTTAACTTTGCTCTTAGGTTTGCTCTTAACTTGCATCAGGGCCTCCTCTTAACACCAGACCTTGAGTGCTTGACTCAGCACAGTTTCTTTAGCAGGCTAAAGCTAAAGCCTATATGAAACATATGGAACATTATTTTAAATTTATTTATCTATTTTTACACTGGATATTTTTCATTTCATCAATATTTGTAATCATAGCAAACATATTTGGCACCTCAGTTCCCCTTTTAACACAAGATTTGTCTTTTGTGTTGCATTTATACCGAATTAAATCACAAAAATACTCCATCGTGTAGTTATCAACAACATAGTACTTCCTATTACAGAGACAAAGAGGGAGTACACTGGAAAAAAATTGTGAATCTCATTTCTGATCCTAATGAAGCAAGTAACCCATTATACCAAGGTTAATTTGTTGACTCATGATTTCCACTTATCCAATGATATACTGAATCATATGAACAAACCTCTACATCTAATCAGTTTTTTTTATTGAATCCTGACCTTTTATACACCTTCTTCTTGATTATGAATGACAGTGACCTTTATCTAATTTAAAACACACATACTGATGCAAAAATATGCAAAGTACACATGTAAATTCTGAATTAAGATGAAGATGTGCATAATCTTCCGGGGAGAAATTGCTTTAGAGAGAGATGTTTATATTAGGGCCAATTGAGGGTATGTGGGGAGAAAAAGTGAATTAGTCAGAACTCAGATAGGCTTGGAGGAACAGCTGTGGAGATGCTAAAGTCTGTTTAGATTTTCTGAGCTTCTATTTAGAATCCTGAAATGTCAATATAAATATCAATTTTTATTAAGCTATTCAACATTTTACAGCTTTCATGAAATGATCAAAATGCAATAAAGTCAGACAAAATACCTTTTCACCTATGATTTAGTAAGCTACGTCTGAGTATTCCATTTATGTTTCTTTTTAAATAAGTAATATTCATTTTCTGCAACATAAAACCTGGGTCAAATTCACAATATCAAAAAAGCTGGCTGGTTCATTTTGCTATTTATCTCATTAAAAAGGAATGCTGCGAGTATCATCTGGAGACGGTCTTTTCAGACCAGGATATAATTAGGAACTGCTGTAAATACTGAAAAATAAATAAACAAATAAAACTGTGGAGTGACTTCCGCAGAGAAAGAACTCCTTAAATTTCCTTTTGCATTTCTCTGTTCATCACTAATGGGTCTGTGCTGAAATTACTGACGATGAATCCAGCCATGGGCACAGTCTGAACTGCTGTGTAATCCTATAATCCACTCTCTCTTTTCACAAGTCATTCATTCCTCTGATTGCTGTGAACTTAAGTTGTTCTTGCCTTGTTCTAGCCTTTCTCTTTAAATAAATAAATAAATATACGTACACAGTAAATTTGCAAAACTCTGTGTAAAGACTGTCAAAGCAAAAAATCTAACAAATGCAATCCTCTGAGAGACTCCAACCAAACAGTACCTGGCATTAGCATGTACTTTCATGATTAACAACAGGGGGTTGTCAGACTGCTATTTCTGAAATAAACAGATTTATCCTGACAGATAATCAGCAGTTTGCACTACTTAATACATGTTATCATCCACCATTGACATCATTACATTAAAAGCACACTTACCGTAATCTTTTGTAGGAAATTAAACAGGTTTTACGATATACATTTGATTGACTTTTGGGGGCACAGACTGAAGCCTGGGGGAGAGACTGGTACATTAGAGAGAAGGTACATATCAAACAAGACAGGGAAGACCCTAATAAATTCCATGCTGCATTTCGTTTTTCTAAATCTATTAATGTGATTTCTAAATAAATTAAAACCAAATATTCTGGATGCAAACCATGACTTTTACACTTAAGCAGCCTTTTGTAATTGTTGGCTGTCCCTCCTATTTCCTGAGTCCTCTTCTGTTTCTGTCTGTCTGTCCTCCTGCCTGCTCCACATAAAAAACTAGCTGCATAATGCACTTGTGCAACACATCTTATCTTGTTATTTACACACATATTTCTGAGTTTGACTCAAAGAGCTTTTGGGGGATAACACTGGTCAATGGTATTGGGCATCTACAGCATTATTTTCTGTTAAGCTCAATGGTTCTCTTCCTTAGCTTTCAGGTGTCTGTGTGAACCATCCCTCCCTTGAAAAAGGAGACACTGGGTTATCCTTAACTCACTGGAGATAAAAGTGCAGAAGCTGATAAAACTCTTACTGATGGAAAAATTGGGTGCGCATCAGCTCTGTGACCCGCAGAAAATATGGAACAATGTCATTACACATGGGGTCCCTTCTGTGCTGCCTACTCACTCAGCTGCCTTTTTCTGCAGTTTGGACTCAACGTGGAAAACGAATTTTAGCCAGAAAAAACTGAGTACCTCTCTCCCATAGCCTCCAAGTGAACCACTGTTCTCTCAGCTGAAAAGGTGATGGGAACTATATATATACGCTCTCAGGTTCAATAGAGCAAATTTGAAATTTCTTTCCTTTGTTTAATTTTAGGTTGTCAGTTAACATTATACTATTATTGTTCTATGAATTTAGTTCTAATCCAAAGACTAGTTAACAGTAACTGCACGGGTTCTTTTACTTGTCTTGAATAAGTGTTTCACACACTTAGAAACACACAGTTTCTAAGTCACAGGATTTTCTGTAGAGGCAATTCAGATATCTATGTTCTGGCTCCAGTGGCCTGTTGCAACAAGATTTATTTCTCCAGAGGCAGACAATGCATCCCTTTTCCAGTCCTTTACCTCACATAAGATGCATTTTGTCTCCTCTGCCCTTCTCCTTCATAACTTGGTAGAAAGAGAAGTATGGAAGAATGGCAGGCTACACGGGGGTCCAATTTTATCTATTCACATCCGTGCATTTTCATGTAACATTCCCGCTAAGGTTAAAAAAACATAAAGTAAAAGAAAGAATAACCAACCAAACTAGCAGAATTAAGAAAGAAGGAGGAAGTCCTTTATATGATAAATGTAACCTTTAAATAAATGCATGGCAGCACCATGCAGACTTTAAATACATCTTAATTCCCATGTACTCTTTGTAGAGTTATCAAACTTAACATTGCAGAAATATTTATGGATTGGGTAAACATCCCTTACCGTCCTTTTTTCCCTTTATTCCTCTCCCTAACATTTCAGTCTCAGTTATTAAAACTAATGCAGAGTTTCACCACAGATCTTTTCCCTCACGTACACTGGACAAAACCTCAGCACCTGATACTCCAATGCACAATGGAGAAAGAAATATTAATGTAGCCAAGTGATTTCAAAAGTTTTGTTAGTTTTGAAAGTGTTGAATTTCTGCTGACCCACATTCTGCGTATTTCTTGTACTCAGTGATGTTTGACGTTGTTTAGATTTTCATTTGCATTAGATATTTTATGTCCAAAGGTCAGATGAACATAGCTTTTGAGTCAGATGCCTACTGGCTGCGTTTCTTGTAGTTATCTTTTCACACTGAGAGAAATAAAAAATTGGGAGACAGTTCAAGCCATCCCAAATAAACAGACAGAAGTAAAGCAACAATTACTTTTCCTGTGTGGACTGCTCTTGCTCATTTCTTCTCAAGAGATAACACTTCCTGACATAACGTCAGATAACCATGTTCAATGTTTCACAGACTTGCCATTTAAAGATTCATTTCCACTCCACTTATTTTCTTTTTATCTGCCCCTCTTTTGGTGCATTTCAGCTGTGAAAATTTTCATGTAGACTCCCCAGAACAGGTACTGGGGGAAGAGGGAAGCAAAAAGGTTCCAAAGTGGCTTAAAGCACCTCTAAGAAATCATAAAGGGAGTATGATAGGACAGAAAAATAAAGTGTTCTCGTGAGAATAGTTGTTTGCATAAAACCCTCAACTGTTACTGAAACTTCAGTGGAGTTCCTGGGGAAGACGGATATATAAAGCCTGAGGTTAATTTCAGTCATTACCAAGCACTTTACATCTGCTGAAGAATTCCAAACATATAAAAGGATGTCAATCCAAAGCTTCAGACCAAAATAAACAAATAAATAAATAAATAAGGAGCAACTTGAAAGGCTGTCAGTAGGTGAGTTACGGATCTGATTCAGCTTTTAACCCCTAGAGGTATAAGCATGCTTTATCTGTGAAAGAAACGCAAGATCTGTACTCTGCAATGTTATATTTTAACAACATACTCTACAATATAAGGCAATGATAAAAAAGGACAATATGATATAATTGTGTATGGGATTTGATGAGAAACTGTGGGGAATTTATTATTTCTCTGCAGTTATAGAAAAAAAACAATAAAAAAGCATTGACTGAGGATTTTGTTGACAATTAGATTTCCCATTTATAGCTGTGCATTTTCTCAAAGGCTTTATCACTCACTTTTTAGGATTCTCAAATTTTCTTCATTCTCTAGAATATTTTTAAGGTATAGTTCAACAAATGTACCTGTTTAAAACAGAAAGCAACTAAGATCTTTAAGAAGCTGGATGGAACTTATTAACAAGCTCTATAGCATCCTTTAAAATGGTAATTTATTTTTTTAAGTGTCTTCTCTAAAACCATCAGAAAAGAGCCTGAGGGGAGTATGATCCTTCCACTGTGTACAGCCACAAAGTTTACCACATCCTTTAGACTTCTGCCAGACATACTACAGTGGAGTGTAGGATAACTTATCTTGGAGATGTTTGACTGAGTTACTATAGCAATGGCAAGAATGCAGAGGAAGAAACACCAGTAGGAAAAAAGATACTGACCATAAAAGGATACTGACAATTTTCTATAGAAAACTGTACCAACTAGCCTAAAATGAAACAGAAAGGTTCACTTCCTTGAGAGTTTCCTGAAAATCCAGTCAGAGTCTCAAATAATGTAAACCACCTGATTCCATCTCATTTATTTCAGTAATCAAGGAATTAAACTGATATATGCCAGGTGAACCTGGTGAACCTACTAGGAGAATCAAGTACATCACTTGGAAACAACTGTATGAAATGCTGATGACTCATGAAGGAACACTTTTATCCCTGCTATTCATTGGTCATTGGGTAAAAGGTGGAAAGGAAGCCGGAAATAACTATGCTGCTGTAATATTTTATTCCATTTACAAAAAAATCTTTCTCAGAAAAACCTTTTTCTCTCTTTTCAAATCTCCAGTGGTGAATCATCTAATTTCATCACTGTATATCACAAAACTCCACAGGGATCATCTTTACTTCCCAACTTTATCCGGGCCAGAGGTTTAGTCAAACAAAAATCCTGACTGTCTTTCCTTAAGTTCAGCTCTCTTCTCTAAAATGTATTTCCCTCCTCTTTCAAAAAACTAAAGAGGTCTCTTTTAGATTTTTTTTTTTTTTTTTTTTTTTTTTTCCTGGGGAGAGGCAGGATGCATGAAATATTCCTTTTCCTATAAATCCAAATTTCTTTGTGTGGAGCTGATTTCTAGCAAGAATATATTTATTCTTCTCTGTCTAGAAAGGATTCTAAAAGGTTACCTTTTAAACTCCTGTATCAAAAATACATACTTATTCTCCCTAAGTAACATCAATTTACTTAAAATACTCTGCACTTGAAAGAGTTAATACAAATTCTAATTACAGGATAAGAAAGAAAGGTCAGAATCCACTTACATCATTGTGAAGGGCTTTTATTACACACTGCTATAACACATATTTCTTTTTTCAGTTGCCATCCTCACAGGGTAACCTGCATACCAATAGGATCTCCAAAATGCCATGAAGCAAGAGATATTTATCTGCTAAATTCTATGTACAGTAACCTAACAAATGCCAGAGAAAGAAAGATTGCCCTCTGCACAGCAATACTTGTGTAGATGTCTTCTTTATGCTAACAATGACAAGGCTCTCTAGGTTTGTACCGTACTCCAAAATCAGAATGCATTTTTTTTCAAAGAGCAGACTGTATATCAAAGAAAATAGATGCTCATTTGGGGCACTGAAATACTTTGTACAGGGTACAAGTACTCTCTCCTGAAGCAAGCTAGCTAAAAATATCTAATCCTGAAAAATAAACTTATGCCTCAAGTGTTCCTGAAGAAATTAGGGTATGTTTGAGAATATCTATGTTTCTCTTTCTGTCCTGTCTGGTCTCTAAATTTTCATTTTAATTTCTGTCTAAGATTCAGAGAGCTGTTACTTGATTAACTTGGCTGTGTTAAGGAGTAAGTCTATAAAAAAGCTCCAGATCTAATCATTGCCATTTCTCAACTCCAGCTGTGTGAGAAAATAAACAAGAACTTTACTGTGGGACAAGTGTAAATCAGAATAATTCTGATCTTTTTTTCACTATATTTCTCTTCAAATCCATTATTTGGAACTTATCACATTTGAAGTTGTTTTTATAGTTATTTTAATAATTTGCATCCCCAAATTCTGACAGCCAATTCAAAGAAATATAAATAAATGTAAGAGTTACTATTTGCTTTCATAACACCAGTGTTGTCAGATGCATTACATCAGTATTCAGTGTGGTAGATGCTGAAAGTTAGAAAGTAACTAATGAAGTAGTGCCTGACTTTCCTTTTGTTAAGGAGATTTTTAAGAATCATGTCCAAACAGTTGGTCTTGAGTTGCACTTTGCAAAGCGAGCTCTGCCTCTCCAACCTCTCTAAACAATAGATATTAAACACAGAACCATGAGGGTTCAATTCCTCTACTTTTGCTGGCAGTCCTATTAACAATATGTTTATCTTGTGGGCTAAATTTATGACAGGCCCATTTGCAGTCTGGCCTGGAGTTTCCTTGTTTACAACATAGCAAAGTAAAAGGTGACCTTTTTATTTTTGTTAAAAACCTTTCAAGAGTTAGTTCTGCTCTAAAGACAGCACCTTAATAAGGGGTTCAGGACAGAAAGCCCTAGTGATGCTGTTTTCCTCTGGGGGCTACTAAGCACTGCATAAACTTACATGCGCATTAGAAAATGTTTTTAAAAGAAAACACAAACTTGCATGAAGATTACATTTGCAGATTAGAGAGCTGCTGTACTAAAATCATACCTGCCATTATGAAAAGGAAAAGAAAATGNNNNGGGGGGTAGGAGGGAAGGGAGGGGATATATAGCGGGCTATACAAACAGAAAAACAGACGTTCGATCAGTTGCACCTATACATACAAGTAACAAAAACATTAGGCACCTGGTACAATTCTATTAGGACCTAATTCTGACAACAATACACGTCATTATAGTGGGATCTGATAATGAGTAAACACTGGAGGCATTACACGTCTTTAGAAGAAGCAGACTTCCTACCTTATTAAGACTGATAGAAGGTAAGTCCCCCTTTAAAGAAAGTTGTAAGTAAAACCAGGCAGCAGTTGCAGTAAATTGAGTCCTTTCAGTCACTGTATACATGCAGCAGTTCTGCAATAAGGGAAAAATATAATGGGAGGAGCAGCTGTGAACGAGTGACCTCCTGAAGCTGAGTTCTCTTTGTGAATCAAGCACTGGGAGCCAGTGCTCTGATTTGCATGGATTATCTCCACTTGAACAGATACATTTAAATTAACTGGCACAGGGGCACAGAGATAAAAGAAAAAAGACGGGGGGGAGGGGGAAAGAAAAGTAAGTAAGTAAGTGAGTGAAGGAAGGAGAGCGGGAGCGAAGGAGAGCAGGGAAGAACAGAGGAGAGCAGACGCTCATCTGGGTACGCAGCACAGGCAGAGCTGTACCTCGGAAGAGCTACAGCTCCCTCTTCATGTCACTGCTGCGAGATGAGAAAAGCTGTCATTATGGCCGAGTTGGTAACAGATTTCCCCCCTGTCCTCCCCCCAACTTCTGATGGTCCATTTGATCAGATTTCTATAAACACTTAATAACTCAGTCTGTCACGCAGTGCGGGTTTTATACTGCAAGTCTCAAATGCTTATAAATCTGGTAAAACCTGCTAAATGATTTTAAGCGTGGAAATGTTTTGAATGGAGTAACTTGCACAAATTGAGATGGGATATTTGCAAGTGTCCCTTGAAAGATTTATTATTTGTGAGTGTGCAAGTGTCTTTAAAATACAGGCAGGCAGCATTGAAACTACTTCTGTGCAGGAGGCAGAAGGTGGGGTGTTCTCCAGCCAGTGTTTCAACATTATCTAAAATCAATCAAGACAAAAGAGAAACAAAAAATTTGCATTCAAACACTTCAGAATTTCTTCCTTATTAGCATAAATATCACAAATATTACCTGTTGCACGTTCCTGATTTGATTTAAATGCAGTACTTAAGCTGATTAGAGAAATATGACAATATGTTCAACCCTCTTGAACCTGCATCCAATCCAAGAAGAAGCAGATCTAAACTTTGTTTCTTTTGTTTAGAGTACTTCAATAACTTATTTTTACACTATTTTGTAATGGACAAAATGTGCAGATTGCCTGCTCCTTTTTGCGTATTTCAGAAACTGAAGTAGCTTGTTTTCTATTCTAGGATATGTACTAATTCCTGGAGTGACTAGATATTTCTTGTGTGCCCCCCGGCTAAGGGCTGGAGGTAACAGGAAGGAAGGAAGCAATGAATTAATATCATGATGACTTTCAAATTAAAAGAGCAGCATTTTATACACAATTTGGATATTAACAAAAATTTATTCTCAGGAAGAGTGGAGATGCACTGGCATGGGTGGAGCTGGTGGAGTCATTATCTCTGGAGGCAAACAAGAACTGTGGAGATGTGGCACAGAGGAGCATGGTGGGGACGGGTTGGACATGATGAACTTAATGATCTTTTCCAACCTTGATGATTCTGTAATCTAGACTTTTGTGATCCTCCACATGTAGTCATACTACTTGGTAATAATCACAAAAGTTAGGAAAGCAAAGTAGAATAGTTGGTCACACATTCCCTCAGTCAGCAGTCAAAAATATGAAGGAATATGATAACCTACTCATTGAGAAATAGTATCTGGTGAGATTTGGTGGGGCAAATTATCCTGTATTGGCAGTTAAAACAGTTCAGCTGAAATCTGGCTTGTAGGAATCTCGTCTTCTGCAAAATACTGCTTGTTCAGAGATCAATAACCTGAAACTGTAAAGACAACAAAGGCTAAACTCTGTCTCCAGCTCATTTGCAGATTGAGCTCAGTCCAACAAACATTTGTTGTGTTTCCATTGTTGTGTTTCTAAGGTAAAGCCTATGGAGTTTTCTCTGCAGGAGAAACATTTACTTATAATGCAGATTCCAAAATGATGCCTCTGCCTGAACAGAATATATGGTAAGTACTATACTTAATCTAGTCATGAGAAATTGCTTCTTGGAAATAATCACATTTACAGTAAAATTTGCTGCAGATAAATGATCACATAGATATTGGACAAAGTAGAGGAGAATATATTTGGATTTTGTAATAAATGCGATGTGACACAGTTATTGGTGTCTGCCTGAGCCCCATAAACAAGTGCTTCCCCTAAGAAATGTGCTCAGTTTACTGGACAAGGTTTGGAAGTTTAATTGTTTTAGTGTTAGGATGGGAGAATCCTTGAACTACACTGTACCTCCGAATATTTACCTGGGTAACATTTAACCTACATGAAACCCCATCCCTCTCTGTGCACTCTCTAGAACTTCACATATTCTTTGGTCATATCTTACTTGTATGTTGGACCACAAATTATGTGTCTTATTTTCTCACTCGTTTTTTTCCAAATGACTGCTTATCAGGTAATAACAGATTAATGTGACTCCTGCAGAGCACTAAGAAGCCAAGTGTTAATGTCAAACCTGTATATGGTAGCTGTGGAAAGCTGAATCCTGATTGAGGACTTTGAAAAATATGGACTGTGAACCAAATTTGCTCCTGTTTCTCTTTACTCCCTGATACACTTGTCAGCATTTCAGAATGCCAAGCTGATAACGGCATAACAATTCAGTCCCCAAAATCCATATGCCCATAAACAGAAAGAAATAACCAACAATGAGAGGGACTTTCATCTTAAAAGTATAGTAAGAGGAAATGACTATGTAAGGAATCAAAACATTTGTGGATGGAGTATGACAATACGGACAATACAAACTGGTTGCGGAAACTGTGGGATGTCTTATTCTCTGGAAAGATTTGTATGCCTGAAGTGTCATCTGCTAAAATTCACAAAGAGAAGACCTTAAGAGAGATGTGGCTGGAGGCAATGCTGAATGAAGATGTGGATTTGGGAAAAAGGTGTAAGAGAAAGCAAACTGAATGGGGTAACTGGGGATTTACAGACCCTTGTTGAGTGAGAGGACTTGTGAGAGAAAAAGAACAAGCAGAACAACAGGGAGATAGAGAAAAGTTAAAAAATATGCTTGCCATCTGGGAGACTGGAAAAATACAACAGACAAAACCAAAACAGAAAGTAGAAAAAAAGTGAAAAAGTTAATTCTAGCAAAGAGTGCTGGAGACTGAATCCAAAGATGAGTAAGAATGGTAGAGTAGTTTGTGAGGAAAGAGAACAAGAGGCAGGATAATTTGTGATCAGAGAGTAAAGTAAATTAAGAAGAGAAAAATTAATGCCAACATGCATTGAGAGTCTCTTAAAGAGAAACAACAAATACAGGAAAATCCTTTTCTGTATATATAAATATACATATATGCATATATATATATATATATATATATATATATTCACAGTGGGAAAGTGATGCAAGGAAATTTCCACTGGACTAAATCAAATATAATTATAGTAAATAATTTCATTTTAGGTAGGGGAAAAATGACTAAAAAGCAAAGCTAATGAGAACTCTATCTCACTGAATAACCATGGAAAAAGTGGGATTGACATGGATATTATTAAAGCAAAACAGATCTTAAGGTGTACAAGGAAATCTTGGTAGACATTCATGTAATCTTCATGCCTTCTTACTGTATACAACAAGAAGAAAATCTGGTCAACGAAAATTCAACTATGCTAAAGGAATTACTGGTGGATAATCAGGAAAGAAAAGGCAAGGTATTGAAGAGCACGTGTTATTCAGGAAAGACGTGATTAAAACAGGTGACCTTGTAGAGCTGCCTTCTAGTAATGTGGCAGATTAAAATGAAGTGAAAAAGAAAGGGATGCATCTAACAAAATCTGTTTGGGCCAAATTAATGAATATGTTTCCCAAGAAGTCAAAAGTCAGGGAAAGATGAAACTGTTTCTGTCCTTGTTCTAATAAACAATACAGTTACTGTGAGGAAACTGGTCTAAAAAATTGTGAGTTCATCCATTAAAATGAAATGGAATAATCAGTAAAAATAAGGCTTTATATATCAGAGGGCAGATTTTGGTAACCTAAAAGGTTATGTAAGTGAAATAAAATAGACTGATCTATTCAAGGTTTTGAATGTAGAGGAGTCTTAGAATTATTTTACATTTAAGTTGATAAAGCTGCGTGGAACATTTATCTGAAGGAATAGAGAAATTTGTGAGAAAGCGATCAAGCAATTCCATGCAAATGAAGAACTTTCTCAAGAAGAATATTAGGGAAAAGACATCAGCATACACAGATGTGTTTTAGAGGTCAGAAGTAGAAAGTACAGTGAAAACTGTCAGTAGTCAAACTAAACTGCAATTTGGCATGGATATTAAATGGCAGAACAGTCTTCTCACAGTTAAGCTAGATGAGAATAAAATATGGGACATCTATACAAAGAGGATTCAGTGAAAATAAATATCTATTTAAAATAAAAAACTCAGTGACTACTTACCATGTTTTCAGTAATAATGACCACAGCGGTAACAGGATAAACAATAGGAATGAAGTCAAGATTATAGAAATTAGGAAACTGGAAACAAAGCTAAAAGCACAATGCATTCAGACTGGGGAGAGATATCAAGTAAACCCTATCCTGCAGTCACAAGAAAGAGAACATAAAACTCCAATTGGAAGGAGCCCAGACATGGCTGACTGGATAACAGCAAATGCATTATCTGTTTCTAAGAGAGAGGCCTATGCAGTTACGAACTCTTTAGTTTGACCCCACTTGCTTTTAGAAAAAATGTTGAGGGAAAAATGTAAATGAAGGCAGGGTGGTAAATGGGATAGCATGCAAAAAGGATTTACTAAATATAGATTGTGCAAGTAAATTTGTTATCTCTCTTTAATGATGTCAACGGTTTACGGGCTGGTTCGGCCCGGTTCCATGACTTGTGGGGCGGAGGGATCCACGGGTCCGCGCCTCTGGAAAAGGGAAACAGGGGACCCCAAATAATTGAAAACAGAGGCAACAATCTGAGGTGGAACAAATG
>JAOWBP010004015.1:14333863-14372654 GCA_028571105.1 Tragopan temminckii
GGATTTCTTCCCCCACCCCCCACCTCCTCGATTTGGAGAGTATCTCTGAAGTGGTTTCCTAGTTTGTATGAAAAAAAAGTGGAAGAATAAATGCTCTAAATAGTTTGAGGTTTACCTACGATGTCTGTAGGTCATGAGATTGATAGTTCAGCTATTCAAACCCCATACAATGAAAAGACAGAAAACACATTTTAAATATATTTAGTTACAGAATAGAAAAGGGAACATAATAGAACATTCCAGAGAACGTTGAAACTATCACTTGTATTTTGCTTGTAATGACAGATTTCCCACACTTTTTTCAAAGAATGGAGTGCCTGTTAAGCCAAAATGTGGCGGACAATCTTTATAGAAAAAAGGTGAAATTTAATTCCAAACTCCAGGCTGAATAGTGTAATGAGCAATAGACAGGCTATGCATTTAATTTCATTAAGTGACATGTATTTCATTAACAAAAGTGTTAGCAGAATTAAAACCTCACACTAAAGGAATGAGAAAATCATCAGTGGCAGCTAAAAAGCTGCTACAATATGGCACATATTGCAGAAAAACTGAGATTGATGTGGGATTAAATACATATGAAATGAATTTTAAAAACTGACAAAATTGCAGCAAATTTTGAATATTAATTTATGGCACCTACTGAAAGAAGCAGGACAGCATGTAATCTGCATATAAAAGGTTTCAACACAGTCCTTGGTGCCAGACTGTTAGCCAGCTCAAAAGGAAAGAAAACACTTTTTTTTTTTTAATCCAGACTAAGGGAAGAAATGGTCAAACAGGGGGTTCATTTAGTTTCATTAGTTAAAGAACAGGAATAACAGTAGGACCATGTGCTTAAGTATAGTCTTAAAATTAACAAATTTTTGAAAAGTGGGTATGAAATCAAAAAACTATTAAGGTTGGAAAACATCTCTAAGATTATATAGTCCAACCCCAACCATCCCCACAATATCAACAGTCCCTCAGTAGCACATCTCCACAGTTCTTTAACGCCTCTAGGGACAGTGACTCAACCACCTCTCTGGGCAGCCTGTGTCAGTGTCTGACCACTCTTTTGGAGAAGAAATTTTTCCTAACATCCACAGTATATCCCAGTGTTAAAACAGCATTCCTACATATAGATATGTTATGCATATTTACGCTAACTGACACTCTGAATTTATAATGAGGAACAGTCTTGTGAGGTTCTGAGCATCAAAAGACGTGAAAGATTTCAAGGAGCACCAAATTCCAACACTGGAAAAAGTGCCTAGAAATACAAAGAAGAGAACTTGACTCCCACACCTTACTGTAAACTTTAAACTTTTTTTTTTTTTTTTTTTATACAATGTGATGTAAACTTTAAAGATATTCATTATCCTACATGACAAATATTTCAGTTCTTACAGAAAATGACACTTCACCTTGTAAATTTGATATAAAGTTACTTATTGTTTCAGCCTAGACGGTTGTGTCAGATATGCATGCATACTAAAAATCTGAATTACATGTAAGAAAATATCACTATTTCCTAGGAAAAAAAGTTAATATGAAAAAGTTTAAACTATTAATGGTTGTATTGTTGTGCACTTTCCAATAGAATAAAAAAAAAGGAAATTGAAAAGAAACGTCACAAAAATCTGGGGAAACTAAACATGCATATCTTTTGGGATTGCTTGTTTAAAAATGATTTTGAAATTGATTTTCTTTTCATAAAACTATTATGCATTTTCTAATCACCTCAGAGGCCAGCTATTTCCTGTAATAACGAACTGAAATTTCCGGAGTGCCTGAAGTTTTGCTCTACATGAGTGAAAACTTGTACATCATACAGAAATAAGTCCAGTAAGAAAAAAAAAAGAAAGAAAACCAGCATGCACATTGGTAAACAGTAGATTAAAAAAAAATTTTAAACTTTTTATTTGTTTAGTGTGGCATTCTGTTTTACCAAGATTAATACAAAATTCAGAAATTCTCTGTTTTATAAGTTTTATCTTTCAGTATTCAAGATAGCATATCATAATTCTCAGCGAGATCTTCAGAGCTGTAGTCATCACTTCTGATTACATTTCTCAGTATTACAGAATGACATTCTGTATAGCATTATTAGATATTTTTATTATTTGAGCGACCAACTGAAACAACTTACACCTGCTAAACTTCATGGAAGAAAGGGATTAGTTTGGGTTCGTGTAAGTGTGGCTGTATTTTCAAAGCTACTTGTGGGTTCTTTTACATGTATTTTATGAATGTAACATAATCAAACAAGGAAGTTCTCTATTGTCATTATAAAGGATCAAGTGTCTCTTCTACTTTAAATACACTATTAACCCTTCTACCTTTAGTTACTAGAATGGCTCAAGGGCCAAGTGGGACACCTAGCAATACCCTCACTCTTTTTGTGCAGCAGTAGAAATCCCTCCCTAATACCTGAATTGCAATGAATGTCAACATTATTTGTACCAGCACTGTATAGCAATCTCCTCCTGTTCTTTCCAATTACCATATTGTAATAGTATTTTAACATACAAAATGTTCATCTTGCAAGTACCATTTTGGGACTTGCTATTTAATTTCAGGAACAATATCATAAGTATTTTAAATAGCACTCATTCAACTGAGAACTTACCTTTCTTACCTTGATTCCTGAAAATCATAAGCTATTACTTCCTGTCTGCTAACTTTTCTCTAGAAATTTCAGTGTAACTACACATGGTATATAAAATTAAGGCCACAGATCTTAAATAAATAAATATGTAAGGAAGAGGCATTTTAAATTTCTTGTTAATCTGTAAGTATATTCACAAAATCCAGCATTAAATACCAAATTTAAATACCAAAACTAGGAGTTAGTCTTTCTAACTCCTTCTAAATTCAAATGGAAGAGAAATAAAAGCAAATTATTCAATGAGCAATCAAGATCACCTGAGGTAAGCAGGAACACACCCACCATCTCCAGTTTTAGCTTTCAGCTGAGATTCCACCTGATCATCATCAACAAGTTTCAAGAGGAGATAATTACTCCAATGGATCTGTGGTCTTTATTTTCAGGTATCTAAAGCTGTACTTGAATTTCAGAGTCAAAGACTAACACATTAAACACAAGTAGTTTGAAATTTTTTTTTCACAAGCAGTGAAACAGTATTACCTATTTACCATTACTATTAGTGGAAATTTAGCATCTATACTGATGTTTTAAGAATTGCATCTAGGGATTTTTTGTTGAAATATCTAGCTCCTTTTCTTTTTCCTTTATTTTTTTTTTCTTTTCTTTTTTTTCATTTTTTTTTTTTTCCTACCAGTGGCTCCTGTTTTCTAAACTATTTTTATTATTTTTATTATCTCCATTTTTTAAAATTTTATTTTATTTTTTTATTTACCAGTTCAGCTCCAATTCACCCTTTCAGAAAGGAGTGAGAACAGTTTAGGCAGACATGGATAATAGCACCTAAATGAATTAAGCCTTCATTTCTCTCACTGCCTACAAGATGCTCTTTTTCATTAAAAGTGGCTTGCACACTACCAACCTGTGCTCCCTATAAGTCTTGAAGATGATACAAAGCAGAGGGCTGATAGGCAGAAATCAATGACATGGCTGAAGAAGAGTTAATAAGGTCAAACAAATCACTAAATCAGTTTTTAAAGAAATCTTTCTGGGCTAATTTTTTGTTTGCTCAGGAATTCAGACAATCCTGTTCTTCATGCAAGTCTTACTTCTTAATTCATCACATTTATTTTTGTAGAGAAGCAATATTGAAGATTGAATTTAAGTAACCACTTTAGCCTTCTCCACTTGGTTACGTAATGCAAAGGAATTACTCCATAAAGAATGTAAAGCTTATCCACCTTTTCATTCCTGTGTCACTCCCTGGTGACTCTTTGTTGTGTGCTTTGTCCTGTTATTAGTATTCATGGTTTTATTAAAGTACCAGCAGTTCATTCAGCGAAATAGATTTGATTTGTGCAGATACCTCATCTCATTGCAAAATCCTGGGCAGGAGTGAGCAGGGTTACATAGATTTATCCAAATCTAGGACATTTATGTATTTGTCAGGGCCAGTATAATTTTGATTATTTGGGGTTGGACAGTGGAAAATGCTGTCTCTTGGGCAGACAGACTGGTCAGAAGTGGCTGAGGTTGCTCTCCTGCTCCTGGCTCAGGGCGGGATAACCCAACTCTGCTTCTTTTCCACATCTATATCTGTGACCAATGTTTGCTTCTTAAGTGGGTTTAGCTCCAAAATTCGTTTTGGAATAATTTTAATTTATAGAGATATGCCCCGTTGGGTGTATGTGGCAAGTTTTTAAATATTTGTTCTCTGAGGAACAGCAGCTGTGAACACGTACTGGTGTGAAATGGTCCTAAAAATAGAGGAACATTTCCATTCATTGAAAAGTGAAATAAGTTTATTGCTTGCCTTTTCCTTTACAATGAGAGGAACTACTTCAGTCTGATGACAGCCAGAGGCAATTGGGTTCTGCTTTTGCAAAGACAAAGCCTTGTGGGGGATAGAAATATTGCCTGCCCCAAGACAAGCACATAGACACAGAGGCATATACTCTGCATGCATTCAGCCTCCGTGTAGTCTGAAGTCTATGCCCTTCCCTCAAAAAGACTTCTAAGTATTACTGGACATGGTCACAGGAACAAAGATTTTTGCATGTGCATGGGGGAGAAGGGAGTGGGGAGAAAAGGGGAGTCAAAAACAAGCAAACCACAAAAAGCAGAAAATGGGCTAAATGCAACTTTTCACAGATATATACAAAACCACAGAGGCTGGATCTGGCAATTAGCTAAATTCAATATTTGTACTGTTTGAAGTATTTCATGGAGTAAGTATGGAGAAATACAAGGAAATGCTCTATTTGTAGTCAGATGTACTGGGGGGAAATTATGGCTTCCTTTGAAGCGGGTTTGAGGTCACTCAGCACCTATAAGGATCTGACCAGTAGTGAGATACTGTTCAACATGTGTCACACTAACATGGCACGTATGATAGACAGAAAGACAAATACATGTCAAAGAGACAGTTACATTGACTTCAGTGGTATGCCACAAATCTGTATCAGAATTAGTCCTTGTAGTTTTTAAAATAGGCTGTTTCTAAAGGAAACATACTCTTCAAATCAAGCTTGAAATTGAAGAAAAATGTTTGTTATAATTACAGAATAAAATTATTCTTTTACTAAATAAAAAGCAGTTCTGCAATATTTTACTGCTTTTGCTTCTATCAGATAATGAGAAAAAAGAAATAAAATAGTTTTTATTGTAGTTGTTTATGATGAAAAAACATGAAATGATTCTTTTCATCCAACATTTAATGACAGTGGAGACTGAAACATCTTGGAATTTTATTTATAGCAGATTTTCTGTCTTCATCTTTGCCACCTAATTTTAGAGTGATACAAATGTATCCGTCTGTGTTTGGCACCCATGAAAAAGGCATTAACATGAGACAAACTCCCTCTCCTTCTCTATCAGCAGCAGTAAACTACTTGGAGAAGAATTATATGATTTACAACATGAACAAATGCTATCAGCTTTTTCCCAAGCATACTACAAATTGTTCCCTCATAAATGTGCTACATTTTAACATTTTTGCAAACTGAGTTACTCTTCTCTGACCAGAATCTTCTACATCTTATTTGATGAGGAATACATTCATTTCATGAATATGATGTAAAATTCATTAATACCTTTATGAAATTGCTGTCAGCGGTGTTAGAAGCTGTCTCAAAATGAATAACAGTAAATGGGAGTCTTAAGAATGTCTTTCATCAGGCTTTGGTGTTGATATTAACATGTACATAGGTCTCTCCAAAAATACTGCCTCCTATTTACTTCTCTGGAAACTACAACAGATGCGAAAAGCACAACACTATTTGATAGAGCAAATTTTCAGATACAAAACACTATTTTTTAACATAGCCACCACCATTAGCTATGCATTTTCACCAGCAGTGAACAAGAGTCTGCGTGCTGTGCTTGCATCAGCAGAGGTAACCCACCATTTCACAGTGTTTCACCACTCACCACCTCATTGTGCTCACATCTTCTGTTTGGTCTCCATAGATGTTCAGCAAGCATCAATGAATGTCGATGGGTATCATTTCTTCCCCGTGGAGGAATTCAGAGACACATCTTTGTTTCATTCAGACTCCATTCTGTCAGACTGCCCGTCTGCTGCCATCTGTCACATGGCAACAACATGTAATGGAATACTGGTGGAAAGGTTCAACCTCTACTGCCATCCCACCAACATCCGCATTTGATGTGGTGTGCTGACATAGTAAAACAGGAGACATTACTTTCAGAGCAGCTCTCATATACCAACAAAATAGTTAATAAAATATAACTTTATATGTAATATTACCAGGACGTTTATTGCAAATATGTACATTTATATAAATGTGTTGTTTGATATTTGTTGTCATACAAACATATGTGTATTCTTCTTTCAACAATTTTCTTTAGAGCTTCTCAAACTATTTTATAAAGCTTTAAATTATTTTTCCGTTACACAGTTGAGAAGACTTAATTTTAGAAAAGATCTTACCGAGCATCCCCCGCACATTTCAAATTCACACCCTCCATGCAGGACTCTGGAAATGATTTAACATCATGTCAAAATTAAACAAAATTAAAACAACAAAAACAAACATTGATATACTTTCCAGTAACTGAGTGAGTGAGGTACAGAGAAAATTCTGTGACAGGATTAGGAACGTTTTATCTAAGTAATATTCTTTCCATAAAGAAGCCCTTTTCATTCTTGCAGTTCTCAGAAGAAACATTTAATTGCTATTACTGGTCAAATACTTTATTTTACAAAGATCTGTGTTTTACAGCTCTTTGGCTGCCTTATTAGTATGAGTTCAGAGATGTCCAAAACTTATCAATTGCATAACTTGAAACAATGAAATAAATCAAGAGTTTTTAATTTTAATTCACTGTTTTCCAGACAAGGAAATTAGTTACTAAGAATGCATTCTGCTATGTCTACAAAAGAATGTCAAAATATATACATACTTACGTAGGATTTGCTATGAGCAGAAGTTGACTTGAGACTTTACAAGCCAACATTAACTGTGAGATGGCAGTGAGAAGAACTGACTGCCCACCTATGGTGCCCAAAGCATCTGTTATCATGACCTATTCTTTAGCTCTCAGTAGTGTGCCAGCATAGAGCAGCCTTGTAGTGAGTGTAGAGATGCAGATGGCAACTCAGTGGTGTGCCATATCCCAGTTCTTATACTTGAATATTCAGCCTTCAATTACTGTGACAAATTCCTGCTGTACTGCAGGAAGGGTTAAATAAGAAGAGTACGTCTCTTCAAAATGTTGAGTAGTTTCTTCTTGCTCATGATCTCAGCATGTTAATGCACAAGGGATTACACTTCTAACTGAACAACTGCTATCCCACATCCTCAGCCATGGTGAGTGTTAACACTCAGTAACACCTCAGTGCTGAACAATGTATACTTTTGATACACTACAGGCTGAGAATTTCATTTCTAACCATGTCCCTTCTGCATGAAAATGGCATTGGAAGCCTTAAAAATGAAGTCTTTATAATCTGAATTAGCCAAATCCAACTTCTCATCCCATCTAAAATTAATTCTGTAAATTCCTAGTCCAGCTTTTTATTGCTTTTTGTTTGTCTTTCCTTTTCCTCACCAAGTATTGCTAAATAACCAAACTTTGTGCAATTTTCTCTCTATTCTTATTAATGTCAATAGAGCCTGCTTCAACAAGACTCCACAGACCACTGTGTCAACTTCAGCTTATTCTTTCTTTAGCATTTGGACCCAGAGACCTCACTGGCTTTTACTTCAGCAGTTCCCCTCTTGTCCCAGCCTCATCCTCATAACCCAGCTCTGGGACAGGAAAAAGTTTCCTCTATCTTTTCTGATGTAGTGACTGGATCCTAGAGTAAAAATTAAAGATGTTATAACCACTATTAGTTTTATTTTATTCTTTGGTTAAATTCTTCCCCTTCACTCCACTAAAAAAAAAAAAGAAAAAAAAAAAAAAAAGATATGCTTCTCCATCAGTAAACAATATTGTTTTAGGCTTAGAAATATCATTGTAAGTTAGGAAACAGAAGCAGAAGATCTTAGGCAGTGTTAAATGTATATTATAAAAAATTTACAGTGGTAAATGTTTGGCAGTCTGTCCTAATAAACTGATTTCTTGTTTACTTTTGAAGGATTCAACCAAGACTGAAAATGAGTTGAATTCTTACCTCTCTTTCATATTCTCTTCTTAAAGCCTGTTAAAGAAAAAAATATTAAAAGAAAACCAGCAAACTAAAACAAAGTGAATAGATTTAATGGATTTCTAATGTAACAGAGTAGAAAACCTAACTTATTGTTACTAAATCCAAAACATTTTAAAAGTACAAGCAAGGAATGCATCTCTATCATCTGAATTTAATACAAAATCATGTTGCTCTCCTGTCACACAGAGAATTTGTTATAGATTTTATCTGCAATAAAAGCTATGTCAGTAGTGCCACATAATACATTTGTAAAGGTTAGAGATATTTTAACCCACATCTGTGACCAGAATTTTAATGACAAGCATATCCTCTGAAGCAGTACTAAGAGAAGAAAACTCTTCTGTAGACATTAATGCAAATCAGTGCAGAACAATGCCTACACAACATTGCAATAGGGTCATTGTGAATCATGTCCTTGAAATTACAAATAGGTGACATAAGTAAAAATATATTACAGATTCTGTCAATCTCCTGTCCTTGTCAGAGGTTTCTTCTTTTGCAATCCAGAGAGATTAAACCATTTTTATTGCTTAAACTGTCACAAAGACCTGCAAAACAGAACAGCAACATTACTTTAATGACTTTCCTTTTGAAAGAAACATTCCTACAAACCTTGCATAATGAGCAGTGAATTCACAGTTGTATTATTTCTGTCCATTTGCATTTGGTTTTCCAAAATTCATTTATTTCCACCTTGAAAATAACTTGTTAGGGAAGAAAATTAAGGAAACAAAGAAGCTATCAACAGCAGTTTGCTCACCTTCAAGGGCTTGTAGGATATATTTTTATATTTGAAACTCGATATATTAAAAAATTAGTATGGAAAATGGTACTTTCTGTTTAATCATCCTCTCTATTGGCAAAATATTCTATGGGTCTATAGTGTTTGGTATAATTGTTGGTTCTTTTAGTTGGTCTAAGATGAAATTTCTGCAAGATGCAACTCAGCAGTGCCTGCTTGAGAGGAACAATAATTTAGAGGAATGAAGGTCTTTCATAGGGTTTCAACTAAGAAAATGGAATGGATAATGTGAACTTTTTTTTACCTAAGTAGAGCAAGAAATATGAATACTCTTTCTTTACTTGAATAAAAGATACATCTCTGAAATAATCTCTTGAATTGTAGGTCTCTGACCATAACTACTCATACTACTTCAGTGTTATTCTAGCATTTTTATTGTAACTCCAAGACTCGTTTGGATAAATGATGATTTAATTAGTGAACCCCATACAAAGTTTCAACTTTTACCTTTTCCCCTTAAAACAACAAGTTTCTAGAAAACATTAGCAGAAGTCTTGTTTTGATTAACCTTTTATCTTCAAGCCTTAGATCAGTATCAGGACATTTTTTCCTCTTTTCATTCATGATTCATTTTGGGAAATATTGTTGATGTCTGCGGCATTACTGAACCTCCATGTTACATTTTGTAATTATCCATAAGATTTGTGTAGCATATTGCACAAAAATGTTTGCTTTAAAGAGACATCTGCTACAAATAAAATGAAACCATAAATTTTCCAAGACAGCCATCACCTACCTAGTTGCTACAGAGGCAAAAAGTCTCAGTTTCCCAGAGCAGGTTCCTTTTTGGCCTTTTACCAGTGAGGTCAATGGCATTTACTTTTGTGCTTCTTCTAGGTACTCTTCCCCACTTTAATGAAATTAGCATGTAATGCTTTTGACGCCTGCATGTATTGGCTTTCACTCTTTGGGGAAACATGTGAACATCATTAAAACATACTTTCTCCTTCTCTTTTCAAAAATATTTCCTTAATGAATTTTATGAAATTCAAACTCAAGGGATTCATTCCAGTGCTGTCTTTAATAAAGTGGCATCTGCTAATGCTAGTAACCATGAGCATCTGTTATCATTTCTATTAAAAAAAAAAACAATTTTTTTGAGCATAGAGAGCTCAACATGGGCATAACATTTACTGTAAAGGTGCCATCTCTGGAGCCTGATTAGATATTTGCTTTATTCTTAGAAATGTTACTTAAACTTATTCATCCTTGGCTTTGCAAAGTAAAAGATATGAAAGGAACTTTTAATGATACTGTTGCTGTCACTTTTTTTTTCCCCTGAAATTAAATGCTGCACTGCACCAGAAGGAAGGCCATGCATAGATCTTGTCTCCTGAGAAGCTTCTCAGCACAGCTGGGGAATGAGGTTGCTGCTGATCTCTTTTTAAATCATGCTCTTCTCTGTAGCGGTTTGCTCTGTAAGCTTGTTAAGAGAGAAATGAATTAGGAGTAAGCTGATGACTTGCTCACCTAGGAGAGGCAAGAATTATGTTCCTGCATTCTTTGAAAAGTTCATGGGGAGCATCTATTCAGGTTCTCTTTGTGCCTTTTCTTCACAAGACTCTCATATATCTGAACTGTGGTAGGCCTTGGCATTTTTACAGTGTATTTACCTTCCAGTATGTAAAGAGCAAAGGTGCTTTTAAAGGGGAGCAGGATATGAAGGCCCCTTCTCTGGCAAGATAACCTCAAATGGTTTTGCAGCTGGCTGAGACTGAAGAAAGTGCTTTTGATGAATGGGCTGAAATGACATGTTTGGGGATGAAACAAGTTGTTAGCTTCAAGTTTTTGAAAAAGCAAATGCTTGAAATATAGCTCTTCCTATTAGATAATTGTACATTGAGCTAGTTACACTTCTGAATTGCTTTTGCTATCAAAACCTCTGCTTATTGCTATTAGATAATGTCACTAAAATAGGTTAAAAACTGTATCAGAAATCCATGATGTGAATAGTTGTGAATCAATTCTCACCACAAAATGAGTGTGAGAATTCTTTTCTAGAGTGAAATTTCAGGATTTCTTATACAGGCACATGGCCACCACAGCAAGGATGATAAGGAAAACACCAAATATTCGAGCATTTGTGGCATCTCAGTGAGAGGTGTTAACAGCGGAATAATAGTGTTTTGTGCAGAACTCCCTTGCTTTTCTTTACTGGAGAAACATCCAATTCTAGCAATGAACAGACAACAACTCTTTATTCTATTTTATCTCTATTCTGTTTGTACTTTGGTAAAAAAAAAAAAAAAGGAGTTGTATAACTGCACTTTGCAGGTGGATATACAAAAAGCATGCTTGGTAGTATCTCCCCAGTGAGAGCTTGCTCTTCAGACAGCTCTGATAGCTGTTTTGTAGGGTACAGCTGACGAGGATACTTAAGGCAAAACTGATATGGTAAAATGAATATAGTTTAATTAGGCTGCAACTTTATTTATTTGTCTCATTTTGGAGCTAATGATAAAGGCGTGCAAATGTTAATAGTTTATATAATTATTTTGGTTAGCTGAAACCTGTTCTGTGTTCTCCATTCTCCTACAATGTTTTTCCTGAATGGAAGGAATTGAGAAGTTTGGAGAAATTCTAGAACATATAAAATACTAAAATATATTTTACCTATAAAATGCCATGTTTTTACTCTCATCATTAGGGCTTATTCCTTTTTTTTTCCCCAGAATTTATTTCCTGCCGACATAAGCACCTTTAAGATCATCAAAAGCAAGTTTTGTTCTCAGAACACTTCCCTCTCTTTGAGATGTTAAGGTAACAACCCATTCAGTGAATGACTATGGCATACAAAAAACATAACAAACCAACCAAACAAACAGAAACAACACCCACCACCCCCAATTTTCAGCTACTTTTTATATTTCATACACCTGATGCTTAAAATGTTACTATTCTTTAATTATATTTTGAAATTGTCACAATAAAATATATTGTTTTCTTTAACTGATTTTCTATTATAACATATTTCAGCTTTTACTACAATGGAGATGTATTGGTATCTTGAAGAGATCATGAGCAAGTCATTCACCTTACTACTGAGTTTCAAGGAGAGTTGAGCATTGGTCATGAGTCTAAGTCCCATAATATCCTGTTCCAGTCTTCTGCGTTCCTATTTCCATCAACAAATGGGGACAATTTTAGAAGGAGAGACTACTAGACTGACTCCTAGAAGGATCTTTTTCATAGGGTAGGTTACATCTTAGTTGCTATGTTATTGGCGTAAGCTGTTGTACAGAAGGTGAGGACAAATTTGAGACAGCTCATAAGCAAGACATAAAGAAGCATATAATGAAAAGCCTTATGTAGCATCTTTGTGAATATAGTTGACTGACTGATTGCTTTTATGTTACATATAAACTGACACTTGTTCAGCCACTGGCAAACTCAGAGTACAAGATTTGAGTGATTCATCATAAGGTGAATGTCAGGTCCTGCAGTTTGGCCACAATAACCCCATGCAGTGCAATAGGCTTGGGGCTGAGTGGCTGGATGACTGTGAAGAGGAAACCGACTTGGGGTGTTGGTTGATGCTCAGCTGAACATGAGCCAACAGTGTGCCCAGGTGGCCAAGAAGGCCAATGCCATTCTGGCCTGCACTAGAAATAGTGTGGCCAGCAAGAGCAGGGAGGTAATCATCCCCAGGGAATTGGAATGGCCTGCCCAGGGAGGTGGGGGAATCACTGTCCCTGGCAGTGTTCAAGAGGTGTCTGGATGAGGAGCTACGAGATATGGTTTAGTGCCTTGTGGTAGCAGTGGTAATGGGAGGATGGTTGGACTAGATGATCTTGTAGGTTCTTTCCAACCTTGTGATACTATGATTCTATGGATTATATAGCCCAGCCAGTGTTAGCAGAAATAAAACTAGTATACATGTAAACTGTGATCTACATGTTTGAGGACAGTGTTGAGAGCTTTTTTAAAAAAAAGTATTGGTACTTAACATTTTGTATCTCTCATCTGTAATAAAGTTCTAATTGTAGCAGTCAAAGGTGAAGAAAAAACTAGAAGTGTAGAAAAATGCATCCAACTAAATATTTTACATCTATCAAGTCACAAACTTAGGCCAAGATTTCTTTCCATTATCAGGAGAGGATTAAAAGTTATTTTCTGAGTGATATACAACACTCTTGTCTGGCTCATTGGTTCAGGGTTATACAATCTTAAACCTAGCTGGTAAGGGGCTGAAAAATGATTTCAAATAAATAGTTTTGCTTGCCATTTAATTTCTTTCTTACCAATAATCTGTCTTTTGAAAACAACAGTCCCTGACTGATACAGAAACAAAACATGGAGTGTATGAAATACAAGAAACACATTGACTAAAAAAACATACTAGCAGGCAACTCTATATGAACATAGTAAGTTTGAAAATCATGTTTTTAATAAGCCGGGGTGTTTTTTTTTTAATCCCTGCAGCAGAAACATTGTAATAATTTATGCACAAGCTGACTAGAGAGAGACTGCCAGACTTCAGGAAAAATAGTCAAGAGGAAAGTCCAATCAGCAAGGAAGATGGAAGGTTAATACACTAAGAAAAAACTTATGGAGAGCTGGGACATCAAAGCCACAGCATTTAGAAATTGGCCCAAGAGTTTAGAGATATAAGCAGGCATCCTTCCTGCATCCACATAAAAACTATGTTCTTTCAGCTCAGGTAATGGGACAGACTATGTTATTTCTCTTTTATTTTTAGCTACTGAGCTCATGAAGATATTTGTTGAGGTTTCAGCACTGGAAGCTTCAGTGATTTTGTATGAAGATTTTATATGATTATTTATGTAGTCTGTTTCAGGGGAAGTAGAGTGAGCTTCTAGCTGGCTGAAAAGAGTGTAAAAACAGGCACCAAACCAGTTGCAAAGTGAATGTCTATATATGCCTTGCACACTGAAAATAAGCTTTAGGTGAGGTTGAGGGCCCAATAAGGCTTAAAACCTTTTCTGTTTTGTGGTCTTGTAAACAAAAAATCCCACTATTCTTATTTTCCTAGCTGAAACATGTCTAGGTTCATATAGGAATGCATTATGTACATGCTTTGGGTGTCTATGCTACACCAGAAATTTCTACAAGCATCATCAGAAATTAGATGGGGAAGTGCTTTAGTTCTTGAGTAATGTTCATTTCCACACATCAGGAGCTTTACAAGGCATAACCACTACAACAAGTGACTCACCAGATTGTCTGGAATTAATACACATCTCCAATCTTGATAACACTATGTCATAACAAATAATGTAAGCAGCAAATAAAGTAGGGATAGCTTCAGCAGCAGGAAAAAATAAGAGAGAGAGCATGGCTCTTAATTTTAGCAGGGCATTCAACTGTAAAAAGGGAGAAGTGTTCTAGGTTGTACTCCTAGCATTTTATTTCAGAAGATTTTTGTCAATAATTGCTTAATATGAAATGTATTCAACAAGACCTCCAGTATCTCTCCATAAAAAGTCAAGCACAGTTCATTGAAGGAACACAAATAAATGATTCTGCCGGGGAATTGTTTCCTTCCTACCTTGAATTTAGAAGCTTGGGTTACAAACTTTACTTATAATTTCCTAAGGTATTGCTCCTCCAAATACTGTAGACCTGATGAATGTTTCCTCTGGTATTTGCTCTGTTGAACTATGAGCACCTCCTGATCTGAAACAGTGCTGTGACTGCATTAGTGCCATGCCCAGCCTGAGCTAGTTATACACATTTCTTTGTTAGTGCAGAAGATTTTGTTGACAAAAAATATATATACTTATATATACATTTTTTTCCCCGGGCATGGCTTGGGAAGCCCAAGTTTTTTTTCAATGTCTGTTATAAGCTTTCTTTTGCTCAAGGCAACTGTCCTCTTCAGAATCATGTTTAATTTACTCTACTAATTTCACATGAATATTGTCATGAGAACCTGAACATTTAAATCTTGTTTGAGATCTTATTCTGCATGCCAGACACATGGTTGCTAAAATTTGAAGACCTCTGGACCTTACAAAGGCAACAGACCTTTACAAACTGTAGGTTTACAGGAGCCAAAGTTTTCCCTCTGCAAAATGAAATAATAGGGTTTTTCTCCTGTCTCACTGAGGTAGGTATTAATGTTTTCCCTTTAATGAATGAAATCTTGGCTCTGTCAGAGTCAATGTCAAAACTCACATTGACTCCAATATAGCCAGGATTTTATCTATGTGTAATATTTAGGATGCTCTTATCACTGTGCAAACTGTGACAAACAAAGAGTATTCTGCACACCCTGTAAAATATAATCTCATACACTTACCCAGCAACTCCCTCCGTGCCACTTTTGTCCTTTTCCCTCCTCATATACAGACATTTAATGTGTATATAATTTTCTTGATGATATTCATCCCTTGTTTTAATATTGCAACCATATTTGCTGGCTTCCTGCCTAGTTTCTTGGACTCATCTGACAGTGTTAGTTTTCATTCGTTGTTCAGCTATTTTACTATCCTCTGTCATTTTGTTTCATATCCCTTCCTGTATTCTTTAAAACTTCCCCCTTGACCTCTCACTTCCTCTGGCAGAACTAAAAAACAAAAAACTTCTTGGATTAATGTGGTTTGCATTTCCAGCTGTACTGTGTCTCATTTCAAAATTTTTCTTTGCATTTGCAATAACTTTATCTGCTCTGAAGCATAATGCAGTTTCAATTTATATGCTGCTTTTAACATCAAGCAGTCAGTTCAAAGTCCTTTATAAAATGGAGAAAGAGGAAGCTAAGCCTGAACAGTCTGTGCAAATAGGGAAAATTTCAGGCTAGATTTAAATTGAGATAGAATAAGGGCATTCTACATATTATGTTTCTTTCTTTATTTTCAGTGTTCCCTACTTGCGTATTTTCTATTAAATATTACACTAAGTAAATCTTCCCTTTGTTTGTTTGGTTGTTTGTTGTTGTTGTTGCTGTTTCTAATTGCTATACATGCTTAGGGTACTTTTTTTTTTTTTTTTTTTTTTTTTTTTTTTTTTTTTTTTGAATGTTGCCTATGACTTCACCATTATTTTTAGACATGGACAAAAATGAAACTTCAACGAATGTTTGCCTGCTTTAGCACCACATGTAATTCTCCAGGACAGCCTCATTCTCTGGCAAAAATTCAGCCTCTCTCATTCCTAAGGATATTAATTTATTGCAAATTGTACTACATTTTTTGAAAATGATTTCCCTACATAATAATAAGAAAATAAGAAGAGACTTTATTTATTTCCTTATTTTTAACTGAGATTATCAGCAACAGCCAGGATTTGCAATTCTGGTTTGACACTACTAGAATTATGCCAACTTAGTCTGATTTGTCTGGTGTCATGATGCAAGGTGTTAGTTATTAAACCTTTTACATGGACAGGGTTGAAGAAAACACTTTGTTTCTGTAACTCAAAGACCTTCATAGACATGCTGTGTCACTGTAAGAATTTCTCTTCTTGTGGTTATTATCTCCCTGTAATGTAACATTGTCTTGGGACACATGGTGGCTAATTTCCCAAAGTATTACATCACTCTATAAGAAATCCTCCTTACTGTCACTCCTAGACCAGGATTATGAGGAAAGTCTAATGAATACTCAGGGATTAATCATTACCATAACCACGCATCAAGCTCTGGGAGAGGAAGAAGCAGAAAAACATGCACCATTTATTATTCCAGAGGGAATCTTTGCAACTCTTTACCCAGAATAAAGTGCAAATTAAGGAGTTAACAGATGGCAATAATGCCAGGTTATTTCTTTTTGGAAAATTAACCTCCAAGTTCCCAGCATTTGGTTTGTCCTCAATAAGACACTACAGGGGGACTTCTGACTACAAAGACACATGCCACAGATAACACAAGAGCTGGGAACAGGTCTAGTGTCATGCCTCATATTGACTTTAGGAACTGCTTTCCAGTCATCTAACCTGAAGAAGTTCAGCAGACTAAAGATGAAACTGATAAACTAAATAAATTTAAACTAAAACACAGAGATATTTACTTTGAGTCTTTTCCATATTCTTTTCTATTTACTTTGATTCTTTCCATAAATTCTTTATTTTACAGGAAGCAAGATGGATCTCCTCAAAACATATTCAGAGATACTTCCTCATCTCAGATTTCAAAGTTGTCAGTCAAAGGGAAGAGTTTACCCTCTACTTTACTACAAACTTCTGAGGTATGAAATGGGAAATCCCTGCTTTATTGTATATGAAAAAATTACCTTAAACCTTTACTTCTTGGTTCCATTTGTCTGTGAATGAACAGCTACTGCAGTCACATCACTTAGCATTTACACCATATTTTGCAATGAATGGAAAACATTACTAAGTTCTATTTCTCTTAAAATCATTCCTCAGAAGTTCTGTGATTATCTATTTCCTCTTTTCAGTATACTACTGGAAGACAAAGCAAAGGACAAAAGTACTAATGGAATGTAAATACATCAAGAGGATCTAGTTGAATCACCAATCTTGCTGTTAGTAGCATTGATCAACACGCATTTCTAAGAGCTCTATAAGCCATGGCTTCACTCACTTTCCTTAGTTTCCTTCTTCATGCCAAGCTATTTTACATAGCATATTTCATGTTTTTTGAACTTATTTTCAACCTAAAGCTGCCTCTTTTGGCATAATACTTGCAGTGCCTTCTAATCAAGTAATACTGATGTTGGACTTTTTAAGTGTTGAAATTTTACAAATCTTTGCAGTGCATGGTCTGATTCTCTCTTCTTTCTTTAAAGAGGTTGGCTTATTCCACTCTTTAACAAGGAAACTGCTTTTCTCAGCTCCTCTTTTTCTCCTGATAGAGCTGGCTCACACTGCACTTCCCACTGCCAGTGCTACTGGCCTACTTTTCCGTGGTCTGATGGAGCCATTCCACCCTACTTGGCCTCTTCCACTCTGCTCAGATTAAGCCTTCTAACTGCTCTTTTTTTGCTCTGATACGGTCATTCTCCTGTAATCCTCTGTGCTTTCCTATAATCGGTCTGCTCATCATTTGTAGAAAGCTGGCTTGATAATCAGATTCCCTCTTTATGGACTTTAATCCAGGTATTTGCTAATGACCTCTAAGACTGTGGTAACTGCTTGTTGCTGGCGTGGTTTTGATAGAAAAGCTATGTTTTGCATCTGTCATATGTTCTGTAAAAATGTATATTCTTCCACACAACTGTAAGATGAACTGCTCTACAGCATGTCAGCATAATGCCATAAACAGTCCTCGTATATATTCTGCAAGACAGGCAGAAATGGGTCCATGTAAATTCTAGTTAAAGACTTATTATAAAAGCACCTATTACAAAGACATAAAAGGATCTCATTGGTATTATTATGAAAAAAAAACTCCTGATTGAATCCTTCAAAGAGTGTATCAATATCAGTGTGGCTGCCATGGAAGCTGTGTAGAACATTCTAAAAAATGTATATAAATTTATCTTAAGAACATGTATAATTCTACTGTGTTTAAGAGTTGCTAATTGTTTTCCCCCTGATTTGTACTAAATATGAAAGAATTTTAGGTATGTTTTTGTATGTTGTTATAGGCATGTTATAGCCACAACTGTTCTAGCAATTTCTAATAAAAAAAAATTATTCAATTTATTACCTTTCTGTTTTTTTTTGTTTTTTTTTTTTTTTTAAATGTAATCACAGCTGAAAATGTGGAAGTATTTTTCCAGTAGTCACAATAACAATATAATAACAAAATACCCAACAGGAATTAAAAAAAATCAGAAAGTATAATTAATTCATGCAAATCCTTTTAGAAACACTTGTGCTTGTCTATGGATTCATGCTGTCTTATTTCTTAATTCACCTATGTTGCATTATTAAAAAATATAAATTCATTACTGTGAAAAATTATTTTGGCTGAAGCATCACCACTTTCACCAACATTCTTGAATGAATCAGAGCATGATAAAAAACATTTGACTTCATAAATATTTTACTTCTGAATGACTGATGAAAAAAGGAGTCTATAAACTGCAAATACCTGCTTGGCAAATGATGCAAGAAGTTCTGTAAAAACTAATTGATAATTTTAAGATCAGTGAAAAAAAATTATAAATCTGTCTTCTTCATGAAGTCTTTTGTTTAAAAAATGAAATGATTTAGGCTATAATGTATAAGCTAAACAGCAGGAGGCTCAATCAACAGCTTTAAATTAAATATTTACAGCTGAAAGCAGAAGACACCTATAGATATAAGTAATTTCAAAATTGTATTTATTTATATTTTTATTCTTTTGCTCATTCTCACTTAAACTATTACAGCATTATACACAGTTAATTACTTCTGCTGGAAATAAAAATATTTACTTCTAGCACCTTTTCTCAGTGGACTTGCAAGAACCTATTTAGAATTTGTATATATGGTGTGCTTCACATCTTAAAACCATAAAGACCATGTCAGGGGCTCTAAGGAATAATGAAATATTAATTTGATGGCAAAAATTAAGTGGCTTAAAGAAAGAAGCTGTTGTTCATCCCATGAGTGGCTTTTAAGACACTGATGTCTGGTTTTGAATGTGTCTATTCTTAGCCAAACTAACCACATGTAATGAGACCTAAGTAACTATCTGACTTCAATCAAGCAGCACACTTATGGAAAACCACCAGTTTTCTCTCTGTCAGTATGAGAAAGACCATTTCCTCTATCTGGAGTCTTCTGATTTTGGTAACTTTTTAAAAGGCCTGTTTCATCCCGGTGAACTTAAAGAAAAGGTATGGCCTTAAAGAAAGGAAAATTTCATTACACATAAATAAATACAAAGAAAGAAAATGACAGAAAGTGTTACATGGGATACTGTAATTCACTGAGGAAACAGAAATCTCTAACTGACCATGAATGGGGAAACAAATAAATTAATTATATGCTTGTTAAAATAAATGAGCAGTTCAGACACTCTGCTGCTTCAGGAGAATTAATTCAGTTTACAGTGCTTAAGGATTCGGCAGTACTATTGTTTAGTAGTGGGATATATTGTGTCATCAAGTTTAAGAAAGAAAGAAATTGTAATTTGTTTTCAACGAATGCCAGTACTAGTCAGTACTGGTCAAAAGGCCAATTTACCCAAAGAATACTATACTATAAACTGGTTTGCAGTTAGCAAATGAATACTGACTATAAATTATAATAACATTTAATGTAATCAAAAAACATGTTAATTTATTTTAGCATTAATTAAACATATAAATGAAAAAATTACTACTAGAGGTATACGTGTAGTGTGATGGTCATTTTTCATTTTGTACTTTTGCTTAATAACCATTAGAGTATATCAGAGAAAATATAGTTTTCAAAAGGAGATTTTCAAAAGTAGCTTTTGAGTATCCAAGTTACCTGACCAGATCCTACCTTCTTCCTCCTTCTATTGACATATTCTTTAAAGTAAAGCTAAATGCTGAATACATCCTAAGGAAGCACCAGATAGTTTAAAGACTTTAAACAACATAATATGAAAGCATTGGTAAAAGGACAGATGGCAGAAAGGAGAGCAGGGGGAGACTGTGGCAATACAGAAGTGAGCAGAAAAAGGTCTACTTCACAGTTCAGAGATGTGCAAAGAGCAGAAGTCATCAAACTTAAGCCAAGACTGTAATTCTTTTGAGGTGTTCCACTGAAATCATTCTTCTTAGACCTTGAAGTTAATGATCAGAAGGACAAAATGGAATTACAACATATAGTCCTCGAGGGAGGAAGAGGAAAAAAGAAAAAAGACCCAACTGTTGCACTGTGCTATCCCCAGGACATTTCCAAGAACAGAACAGCCCAGGAGCTGGATGTATTTTTTTGCTTACTCATACCATTGTTATGCACGTCTTATCAGACTTCACTATTCTAACAATTAGTATCACGATTACTTTTAGAGAGACAGTCAGCCTTGGAATGCAGATGTGTAACATACGGTTGGTTATGAATATGCGTCAACTCTTTCAACAGCAAAGAGGAGAAAAATAGACAAGACCTGGATTTTTTTTTTGCTTTTACATTTTAGGTGCTTTGGCACAATGTGTCTGGTATTCACAATTATACTAGATCTTGTTCAGTTTAGAAAATAAGGTTTATATTCTTTTTCACAGAAGAAATGGCAAGTACTATTTTAATCTTTATATTGAGTTTCAATATTAAGCACTCCTGTTGCCTATCAGCTTGGGTGGGTAGGTTGCAGCTCTGAGTTACCATATTTGGAACGGTGTTCTCTTACAGGTAGAAGTTACTTCTGACAGCAAAAAAGGGAGAAGAGTTTGGAAGCAGATCTCATTTAAGGTTTACTGCATTGCCAGACTCAAGGGACGTGTTTATTCAGGAGTCCATATCTGCCGTGCAAACCACTGAACAACTCCATCTGACAGCTTTTCAAAATAGCTATTCTTGATACAACATTTTTGGGCATGATATGATCCAGATAATTTATGTAGTTTATATGTTTATCTGTGTACTAATTAACTCTTTGTCTTTTGGAGCTCTGATTTCCTGTTTAACACATTTAACAGTGTGCCACTGTGATCCAAGGAGAAAAATTCTTTTGGCATTTATGTGGTGTGAAGTCACTACAATTCAGTGGACTTACACTCCCTTTAGAGTAGAATTTGATCCTCTCAGTGGAATTAACAAACAGCTGTAATTGCCTCCATTAAAAAAAAAAAAAAGTGCAAACAGATTTTACCTTCCTTCCTCACCATTTGTTTTTTTACATGCCAAAGGACATTTAACAGAGGACAGCGCAAAGCTTTTCAAGAAGGCTCATGCAAGTCAGTAAAGTCAACAACAAGGCTGAACTTAGGTTTTGAACTTAGGTCTCCCATTAAAACTGCTCAAGGGGTAGCAACTATCAAGATTTTAATCTGCAGCATTGGGAATAACTGAATGCAATTTGTTGTGAAAGAAGGATCAACCTGAAGGAAATTAGAGCTGAGAATGGCATTGTTTTGCAAGGCAGTGCTTACTGAACTAATAGGTAACATTCGCAGGAAATGTCAGCTGTGAATGATGTACTGTAAAGATGTGGAAATGCCTGTCCCTTTTAGAAACCAGTGCTTAAAAGCAGTTTTCATCAAGTTATTTACAGTAGCACATATGACACAAAGATGCAAGCTGACAAAAACATGTGAGGAAGTACCTGTGCACTTAAACTGCAGGAACTGATATCTATTAAACTTTCTCTACTTTTATTCAATTGGTATATCTCATATTGTTTTCTTTCAAACTGATGGATACAAAATCTTTATTCATGATGCTTTTTGAAGATCTACCTGCCACATAACCTAAAGTGGATGTAAGGTTTATTGTCTGTATTGTGTGAATGTGCGCTGATACGTTTGTGTAAATTTTTGTGCTGAAACATTTTAAGTATGAAGGCTGCAAAAGTAATGCCTCCTGAGAGGCGGATGTTGGTGGGATGTAGTAGAGGTTTAACATTTCCACTAATATCCCATTACACTTTGCTGCTTTGTGACAGATGGCAGCAGAGGGGCAGTCTGACAGAATGGTACCTGACATGGAAATGCATATGAAATGAAGGTGTGTAATTGAATTCCGCCATGCAGGAAAAACTGGCACTTGCTGCATTCACTGATGCTTGCTGAACACTTATGGAGACCAAACAGAAGATGTGAGCACAGTGAGGTGCTGTGTGGTTTGTTTCAGCGATAGCAACAGCAACGTGAAAAAGAAGTTTAGGATGGCTGTGCAGATTTTTATGAGAGTGATATGCAAGCTCTTGTTTATTGCTGCTGATAATGCATAGCTAGTGGTGTTGACTATGTTGAAAAATAGTGTTTTGTAGCTGAAAATTTGCTTTAACCAATAGTGTTATTGTGCTCTTTGCATATGTTATCGTTTCCAGGAAAATAAGTAGGAGTCATTACTTTTGGAGCAAGCTAATTATTTACACTGCAGAATCTGGAAGGCTGAGAAATGCTGAAAGCTTTGAGATGCTTTAGAATGCATTTGGTGGCTATCTTGACTTTGTAGAAAAATATATTGACATTTTTCTTTATATAGACTAATCTAGTTTGATTTGCATTCCTTTTATGATCCATACATGGCATACATTAAACAAAATTTTAACTACAAATGCATTTTATCAAATTCATTATCCACAGAATATTACTATCTCTTTATTAAATCACATAGGAAGCATTAGATGTGATTAACATGTACAGCTAAAACAAAGTATTTAATTGAGATACATGTTGGAGTCTTTTCTGCTTACCTTACATTGAAGTTTGCCGGATAACATACTGACACTGTCTTACAAATGAAATTGAAATAAATAAGATAATCTGGAGTGGTCTGAAATTGACTCACTAAAACAAAAAGAAAAAAAATATATTTTAATTTTTTTAAATTTAGCATTATAAGCAGAACATTTTATATGAAAAAACAACAACAAAACAAAACAAACAACCCCGCCCCCACAAATAGAGAGAGTCTTAATATTGTCAGAAATGTATTCCATGGTTTTTGGTCTGAAAACTTATTCTGACAAAATTAGAACTGACTTTGTAATACGTTGACAGAGCTGAATGTTCCAGAGGAACATGATTCCACCTAAATTTCTCTGATCAGGACCAAAAATAACGGATACTGGTTTTCAAAATTCCCAGCACAGAAGTATATAAACTGCTGAGCATTTAGAAGCCAGAAAGTGACAAAGTATACACATTTCATCATTCAGCATGTGGCACAAGGAATCTGATGCTGTTTGTTGGCTGACAACCTTAGTTCTCAAATTTTGAGAAAGGCAGGACTCTGTGGCAGGATTAAGCTGATCTGGCTGACCGCAGAGTGATGAGCTATGACTGACACAGCACCACTCAGAATGGCATTCTCATGCACAGCAGAGGAAAAAATGTTAAAATTTTCTTTCCCTTAGAGAATGGAGATGAGAAAGAAGGCAGTAGAGAAGAAGAAAAAAAATACATGGTATAGCATATGTTATGAATTTAAAAGAAAAAATTGCTTACTCAAGTGCATAAAAGACCCATTAGTATTTTGCTTTTTTTTTTTTTTTTTTTTGTTAAAATGTAAAATTCACTCATTTGGGGTGAAGTGTCAGAGATATTTTGGCAGCCAAAGTGCTATAGAGCTCAGGCCTTTGCTGTCACTGTTGCTGAATGCTTGGTAGCCCCAGCTGCACAAGAGCCCACAGGCAGAAGCTTCACATGGACCCAGCAGTCTGGCTAGGAAGCATAAGCATTTCCCAGAGATTTGTTGTCTGGCACTTCCTACTTGTGTGCACTAGCCTGCTCAACATCCAGGCTCCCTGCAAGTGACATTACACTTTGGGATTCACAGCAAGCATATTGAAAGTAATGGAAAAATTCACATTGATCTTCAAGGCCTTCCAGACAGACCTTCTGTGAGTGCAAACGCTCCAAACACCAACGTAGAGATGTTAATGCGACTTTGTCATAGAGTGAAATTGTTACAAAACTGTATATAAACAATTTTAAAGTGTGGAGCAATAACCATTTAGTAAGTGAGATGAAATGGGGACATGTAATTCACAGCAACATATTTTAGCATTTTGTTTATATAATGGCAAACAAATTGCTATGAATTTTAGGAATTTTTTTTAATCATCAATTTACAAACATTTATTAGCGACTTTCTCTTGTATTGAATTGAGGGACTCCACCTATTCTACTTATTTACTTGTTGTCTGTTCTTGATTTTTATTTTATACCTCTTGGATAGTTAGCATGACATTAAGCAGGGAAGGAAAAATCTGTTGACCTTAACAGTTCCTGGAAACAGTAGAAAGAAATGGTGCACAGACCAAAGGGAAGATCTGTAGCAGGTAGTAGTCACATCAAGTACAACATTCAGTGAAACTCCAGTTATCAAAGGTTTCTAGTACCCCAGGAACGTGTGTATAATGGGGAGTCTACCCATGTAACAGACATTTCGATTACATTTGAACTTTCAGCATCCTACAACAAACACAAACCTAAACCAGAGCTGTGTGTATACACAGAAATCTAAACAGATTAGCTTACTCGGAGACAGTGAACCGAACAACAAACAGAAATTAGGATAAAGGAGATCAATACACAGCAGCACAAGGGGAAGGTTAGCATCTAAATCTCAGGTTGCTGACAACTGGTGGATTCATCACTTTTTTCAGAGAAATAGCTAGCTCAGCCCCTCCATTGAGAACACAGGCAAGAATGGCATTTACACTTTCACAGCTCACACAGCAGTCCTGTGAGGGTGGATTATTGCATACTGATGAAAACAAACATAAGCCAAGCTCCGGGATCACATTGTACTGCTAACTACTTTTCAAAGAAAGCTCAGACTATGGAGATTGCAAATATCACAGGTCCCACATCGCAGTGACAAACACAGTATACAAACACTAAAGCCATTGGTGTGTTTAGATAGTCCTGATCAATCAAACCAAGCTCCTGCTATCATGTTTTCAAATGGAATTTTTTGAAGGATAATAACAGTGTGTGTACAAGAGGGAGAAACAAATTTACTAGCATTTTTAAAGTAACAGACACAGCTTTATACGTTCCTTTTGAGAAAAAAAAAACATTACCAGGTCCTACATTGCAGTTGTTTTCTTTAACTGTACTGGTTACAGTAACTTCTAAAACTATAATTTTATAGGCAGGTACCAAGCATACCTGAGATTCTTTATTATGCACTTGATTACATGTGCCTGATTGACATCACCACTGCATCTTTACTGTGATGAGGAATTCAATATTATTTTTTAATTTATGAAGTCTAATTTACAACTATACATGTTCACACTATGCAATAATAAAGAGGACATTTGATGAAACCTGACAGGATATTGAGCTTATTGCACAAGTGTGGACAGCTGAAAAGGCAAGAAATAATACAGTTGTTACTGGGCTGCTTCACCTTAACACCATATAAACAAAAGCGTTGTTGTTAATCGGTCAAAGTCTTCAGCTGCCTGATCCCAGAGAATTAATCCTAAATGTGAAAACCATGAACCTCCAGCTTTGTCTGATATATAAAACATATGATTGTGCAGCAGCCTGTTCTGGTGAAGAAATTATTTTAATGTTTGAAATCAGAACATACACATAGAGAAGAAATAATGAATTAATGCCCTAAATTTTTCTTGTGCCTTAATGTTGTTCTTTATTTTCTACAATACTCACTTTCTACTATAATGGCAATGATTTTTAATGGTACACAAAAGATATAGAATAGACATTGCACCTATATGATAAATGGCTTAGTATTAAGTGCACTACTTGCTCTTTTACCCAGACAGTCAGTTATAGAAAAAATACTAAATCTGCAACAGTTCTTAAAAAATAAAACTAAACATTTCTTAAAGTATATAGTCTTAAAGAATAATTTATCTTCGAAAAATTGCATTTTCATTCTACAAGTACTTACTTCAATCTCACCCTTTATAAGAATAATTTATTTTTCAGTAATACATAGCCATGTGCTTTTCTGATACTGAGTGTATGAACAGTCCGGCACGAGGATGATCCTAGATGGTCTTTAGTATAATGCCAATGTGCTAGTCACTGCTACTTATCCTTAATAATAATCAGTTTATATTATTTTTGTATACACACAAAGATATTTTTCACACTTTTTCCACAGTAATAAAGAAATCAATAGCAGAATTTAAGTTTAGATTTCTCAAGTGAAATATACATTTGATAAGAGGTGTTAGAAAGCACAGTTTTATAACACTCATATAGTTTTCTTCTTTTTTTTTTTTCTTTCCAGAAGTTATCAGGTAGAGATCAATATGTAAAAGATAATTAGTATCTTCTGTACAGTTTAGTCTAAACTGAACTGTTTTTTTTTCCCAGTCTTAAATAAGTCCCGTACTTTTCATATTTTTCTTCTTAGTTCTTTATGACTAATTGGGGTAACATAAGTCTGCTCTTTCTTGGATATTACTGACAGTCAGCTTTCTCTCCTGAATAAACCGATCTCTTGAAAACTTACTTATGTAGCACACAGCAGGAGAAATGGAGGGGAAGCAATCACTGTCCAAAGTGAGGTGGAAAGAGGATCCTGAATGAAAAATAGACAGATATGAATCACACATGCCAGTTGCTGAAGTAAAGCCTATTTATCCCTAATATGTTGGTGAAGTTGCAGAGAAGAGTTTATCTGTGTGAATATAGGATTCTCATAGTATTGCCAAGGTCAGTGATAACGGATGGTGATCAGCTCAGTAAATGCTGGTTGTGCAAGTTAAAGTTGCAGAGGGACTACTTTAACCTATGCCCCTTTTTTTTCCTCCCAAACATTTCAGAAATAAAAGTACACTAATACGCCCAGTGGGCCACACGTTCTTCCTTTCCCAGTTTCCCAAGCCCTTCTTTATATTTTCTTTAGGCACTAGATTCTTGAAGATGAATGTCAAATTGTAGTTGTGATGACAGTTTTGGGTAGTGCTTTCATTCATATCCCACACACCTCCAGGATCCACGGGGTGCAAGCAGGGCAGAATAGAGAGCTTAGCTTTTAATGGATAGTTAAGAAGTAATGAAAGGAGAATCAGCTTATCTCAGGCTTCACTGTTTTCAAATAGCTTTTAGCTGGAACTTCTCTTCATAAAGCTATATATTGTTCAAGCATCTACCTCAAGAAATATGACTGTTTCAGATATACCATTTAGATACAACAACTGTAGCAATAACTCTAAATTGCATTAAAAGTTTGCTCTGTACTTGATAATGCCAAAATACACTACTGAGATCAATTTCTGGTGAAAATCATTATATTCCTCCTTTTAGTAAAGAAAGTGGCTCGGACCTGATCCACTAATGCTCTGCATATGTCAGACTTCCAACCCTGGCCATTCTGTGATTCTGTGATTAATAAGCTAAGACTAGCGCAGATGTAGGGATGTACAGTGTATCTGAAGACTTGCAGTCTGCACTGGAAAGGGTACACACCACTCCTTTCAGGACATCAACTGTCCAAAATTCCTTAGATTTCTAGACTTGGCATAAGCTGCATAAAACGGCTTCTTTCTTAAACTACCACTTTAGGTTATAGTTATGCAACATCCACAGAATAAATTATTTTACAAAACTGTGGCAATTTGAAATTATTCATCTAGTAAACTGAATGCTAACAAAAAAGCATTTTTAGTTTAAAAATATGGTGTGCTGAGTAAAAACAGTGGCTGTAGGAAGGATTACTGCTAAGGGAGATTTCCACAGGAGAATCAGAGGTAAGGTGGCATGCTTGTGCATCACCATGTCCTAAAATACACATCTGCACTGAGTTCATAATGATCATCTGGGACCTTTGGCAAACCTGCACTGTAAATTCTTACCAGTCACTTGATTATTCCTGAGCATATGAAATCCCCAGAATGACAATGGAAAATTTGTATGAACAAAAAAATAACAAAATTCTTACTCAAAAACAAACAAAAACTTGGAAATTGTTTTTTTTAGTTTTCACACTGAATTCTTTTAGTTCCATATCAACTCAAATTTTGCTCAGTTTCTCATCCAGCAAAAATTTTGACTTACAGAGTCAAAATTTCCAGAGAATGAAAGAAAGGGCTGTGATTGATACAAGTTATTGTTCTAATGCAACCTCCTGCAATTTTCACCCTTTCAGTAATGGAAAGCTAAAGTTTGGAAGCTGTTAATAAACATTACCTGGTAAGAAGGTGGTATTAGCTTTATTTACTTAGACTATAATGGTCAGAAGTCCACTGAAGGAAATAGCAATTATCAATTTGGGATCAAGTCACAAATAGATGGCAATATTTGGTAAGCATTTACTCTGAATACAATGCTGCACTTTTTGAGGCTTGCTCAGGTCACCTCATATTTTATGCAAAATATTTTGGAAAGCAGAGAAATTAACCTGTTTCTGTAAGTTAACATTTCCTTTTTGCAGATTTAATAACATATTTTGCAACTGATTTTAACTGGTATTAACTAACTCATTGCTTTAACCCTCTCAAAGCTGCATCCTGTGATTGACTTTTGCTGACTGGATTGAGTTCATTAGTACAAGGGTACTGAAGTACTAACACCTCTTTTCAGATTTATTTTTATCCTCTGATGTCAGTGTTTAGTTTCAAGAAATTAAATTATGAGTAGCAAAAATATTTGCAATTCATATGCCAGTTTTTGTTCTTCAATCAAGACTATAAAAATATGGAGCAATAAACAGGCTGAAGCTAAACTGGATATGTTAGCAGTTCATTATACATACTCCTCTTCAGACGGGCTTTAAAGCTGCTGACATACCTGAAAACCAGAGGCTTAAAAAATAAAAATCTTCATCTTCTTTGTTCTGGCAAATGTTGTTGGTAATTTATGGAAGCAACTGAACGAGTGTTTATACATGCACACAAACACACACCACACAACTTTCCAAATACAAGCTTTCCTTTGCGAGAAAGTTTTGTTTTTTTTTTTTTTTAAATTAAAAAAAAAGTGCCATTTCATTTAAAATAAACTTCCTTGGAAATTGGCCAAGAATAAAGCCATGCATCCGTGTGGCAATAAAAGTGGCACAGCAGGCATCAAGCTACAGCTAAAGAGCATCAAAATCCATTCTACTATGGCTATGAGCAGTAGTCTCAGGTGCTTCCTAGGAGAAAATATGGACACCTCTTCCTTGACTTTGGATTTCCTGTTTATTTCTGCTCTCTGATCTCAAAATTTTTGCTCTACGTTCTTTTTCTGAGTGGATAAAAGTAGAGAAATGAGGAATATAATTAGGTTACTAGAAAGACAGTCTTGGATTGAGCTAGGTTCCTTGCTTCTACCTGAGAGCTTGTTTTCCTAGTCTCATGCTGCACTTGAAGAGAAATGTCTCATTAAAAATAAAGTTTGGGTGATTCTCATTTGTTAGAAGTAAGACAGCAAAACAACTGACCTTCAGTATGGGTGCAGGTCAGTAGATTAACGTCTCAGTCTTGCTTTTGAAAACACTGATCCATTTTGCTGTTCAAATAAGCTTTACCAAGGCTCCAGTTTTTGGAATACATTTCCCATGATTAAGACTAACTGAAAGCAGTCAGCAAAGGGTTTTTAAAAATATGTATTAAGCAGTGCAGTAACAGTACATTCAGATGTTTCTTATGTTAGCATTTCTGAACAGGTATGAGAATATTCTACTTCAATTATTTATTCCTCTCAATATCTGGTTGCTCTTCTTATTAAATATTAAAATGTAGGAATCTCTGGAAAGACACTGTTAGCATTGATAATGGTTGTTCTCTGAATTACTTCTAACTTACTAATTGAAAGCAGAGGTTTGTTGTTTTTTTTTTTTAAAAAAAAGTAAGTTAAGCATCTTCTGGGAATGGCATTGTAACAGTGTTTTTCAAGGTTACTTTCTCTTCATTAAAAACTTTGTAAAATAATAATGAAGAGGAAACTGTCTCATTAAGGAAAGAATAAGATCACTCGTCAATTTTACTTCTCATCTAACATTCTATCGGTAGGAGCATAGAAATATCTTGCATTTCTTAAGAATTCTTTGCCCCACATTCACTGTAAACAGAGAGGAGCCATAATTATACTTCATTTGATCCATATCAAAGCTACTGATCCATGTATCGATTTACATAAAGTAAAGCACATAAAACATTTTTGCTTTTCACCCTTACTTCGCCACCTTCTAACGAAAGTTTTCCTTTGCAGACTTCATTTGAATATAAAAATCTCCCGTTGAAATTTGCGATGTTAAACAAACCATACCAGTCATTCAACTTTTTAATTAAGGATTCAGTGTTCCATCCCTTTTTAGACATTAAAATTCAGGTGCAGTCATTAATCTTTCTAAATGAATTCACCTGTGGCTAATACTGATGTATTTTCTATGAGGCTTGTCATGGACTGCATACTGCATGCATAACCACTCTACAGTTAATTACACAAGGGATTATCGTTAGTGTCATAAAGATAAAGCCTTGCTAGAAGTATTACAGACATTTTTTGAGCAATGACTTATTTCGTTTCTGTTAACAGCTACCTAAGTATTTAAGAACAATAGAAGTTTGTTTAAAGCATGGATGAGTGCGTGGTGAATATCAGAGAACTTTCAAAATCAAAAATAGTGTCCAAAATAGCTGACCATCTCTTTGTTGTCTTCTGTTGTATCTGATACTGTTGTATCAGTTTCACATCTACTTCTCAAAGTAGGAAGAAAAGAAATAATGCAAATACAATACTCCTTTTAAGATTCAGATGTTAGAGTTCTATGTCAAGCATTCTTCTCTAAAATAATTTATAGCACTACATACCAGTCTGCTGGGGAAGAAAAAAGTTCAAAGGTTGGTAAGTAACAAAGAAATCTCTAGCATAGCAAGCAGTGTAACTTACAGAAAAGTTCATGGAAATGTTCATGGTACAGTGTTCTAGGGCAAACAAAGCTTCAGAGAAAAGCAAGCATATAAACTACCTACGTTTTTAATACCCTGAGGTCTGAACTTATTATTTGACAATTATCAATTAGAAATGCAATTCTGTTTAAAACTGTTTTGTCTAGCACCAAACAAAATTTGGTAAAAGATTTGCCATCATCAGCAAGACTAGAAGATATTTCCTATCAGTTGAACTTATAGGTTCTGCTCCTGTTATGACTTGAGTAAGCTTATCATAGCCATCCAGAGAGATCTAATCAACACAGAGAAAACATGAAATAAACATATGTAGTTAAAAGCAAGAACAACAACTTTGTTGAAAAGATGATACGGTAGAGAAAAAGATTTGATTTGCATGCCCACTGCATCTGTTTTAAATTAACTTCAGTTGAATTACTCCTGATTTACACTATTAGAAGACAATCCCCAAGATGTTCTTAAATTATTGAAGAATTTGAAATTATACACATCAGTGAAAACCCTGAGCAAAACACAAAAAATGGCATTGTGAAAGGATCAAAACAGACAAAGTAGTGACTAAATCTTTAAAAGAATAATTAATGAAACAGTTAAAACTAAAATTTCTTTTTTTATTTCCTAATATTTTTAGTGGAGAGGAGATGAAAAGAGACAGGAGGGGAAGACTAGAAGTGTGATATTTTTCTAATCCAAGTATTAAATACATTCCAGTCAAGAACTAGCTATTTTTAGCTCTACTAGCATTGTAGCATAAATCAAAAAGAAGCCATCAAGGCCTGACATGATGAATTACTGTGTGAGATTCACAATGATTTTTTAAAATTTTTATTTTATTTTTAGATTTCCTCTACTTTTGAACACCTGAAAAGTGAGGGCAGTGGAACAGAACTACCCGCTTCAAAGATTTACTTCACACTTTACTTTCCATCTGCTAAATCCCTCAGGCCTTACTTCTATAAACAATAGTAGATAATTAGATTTATGCATGTAATTTGATTTAAATTGATACTAGCAGTTATTCAGCGGTATTGGGGAAGTCACAGAGCCAGCCAGTGGACACACACACACGAGCAACTTCATAAATGACTTGAAAAAGAATGATCACTCTTTCCAAACAAGGCTTTGTAGGTGCCATAAAAGTAAACTGGAGATCAATGCACTTTATTTGAGAAACTTGACTTTCTCACGTCTGGGGGTCTCCTCTTACATTCTTCTCTGGTTTGTCAAGGTTACTCTTCATTGTTACAGTATCAAGATTAGAAGGAAAATGTCCAGATATCAGAAGCAAACCACTTATTTAAGTAAGGTTTGGGGATAGAAGTGTCAGCTGGAAGGATTTTGTGACAGTGGCTGTGTGACTTGTTAGGATTGAGAAGATGCAGTTCTTGCTATTGTGGAAGAGCTCCTAGTGAAGATAAATTTAATTTAGGATGGTAAACTACTTTTGCCATCTTCAGTCAATGATAGCCAATACAACAGACCAAAATACACTTCTGCTTTTGCCTATAAAGTGTAGATAATTCCAACTGCCCCTTACAAAAAATTAAGTGCACATTAACTTTTCATTAAAAATGAATGAAATATTCCTGAATTCATTATTGCAGAAAAATAATGACTTTCACTAAATACTAATTTTCCCTTTCTCTCATCCTTTTATTTTCCTCCCCACCCCTCAGATAGTTTCATTTATTATGGCAAGGCTTCTTCTTATGTCTTGAAAGTTTTTATAGAAAACCAATTACCTTGTCAATGTTCTTTGCCTCTAGAAATTTGAATTCACCTGTCAGTTCAAAGAAAAACATTATTTATTCAAAGATAAGTCCAAAGGGTAGGGAGAAATTCTGACTATAGAGGATGTATTGTTCTTTTGCCCATTTTGATTTAATATGATAATGGCCAGAACAAAAAATACAGCAAAAGCAAGCAAGCAAAACAAACAAACAAAAAAAAAAAACAAACTGAAAATAAACAAATCCCCCAAACTGTGAATTTTACTTTGTTTCATGCCTCAGTTTTCATTTGAAAATATGCAAACCATGCTTTAATGAAAAATAAAGAAACTTTGAGCATTTTTACTGCTTCCCTCCTTTTGTTCTGGGGCAAGATATCTAGAACAACTGTATTCCTTAAGTTGCTTTGGTGAGAAAGAACAGCAAGACATTATATTTTATTACTTGGGAATAATTTAGGGATACTGCAGGAAATAAATAGCACTGTCACAGCCCCTTATTTATTTAATTTTGAGAATGAATTTGGTGCTAATGAGGTTGAGGGGATGATAGCAAAGTCTAGAGTCAGGCACAGCGTGGGCAGGTGCTCTGAAAGCTTCTTCAAACAGCTCTGTCAGCAAGTGCACTTTAATCCTACTTTGCAATATCCCTGCTTGCCATCAAAGTGCCAGTTCCTGCCAGGTGCTGAGTGCCCTCAGCTCTCACCGCTGACAACAGCAGAAGAACTTCACATGGTGAGCTCAGTGCCTGGCAGAATCAGAGCAGTGTCTTGAAACTTAAGTGCAGAGCAGGATATTTAATGGAAAATTAACTTTGTCAAATACAGACATTTGTCCTGAAGACAAAGATATTAGCATCAAAAAATCTTTCATTAATGTAATCAGTATTGAGATTTAGGTTCTCCAGCAGTCACCTGACTGCATTTAATGGTTACTGGCCAGCTATTTGCATTTGTTATGTAGAAATCCAATATAAAATTTTAAATATTAGAAAAAAGTTATTAACCACTTAACTAACTACTCTTTGCTGATAAAGCAGACAAGCCAAAAGACTCAACAGAACATACAAAAGTCATGGACTCAGAGGGGTAAAAGTAAAGTTTAAACATACACATGCACTCACTGCACAGCCCAAAAATGATGTGATTCCTGGATGCTGAATTACCCATGCACTGCACAGTCCAGTTGACACTGCCTCAATCTTTTTAGAAATATAATCTGAATTCCATCCTTTAAAAAGCCAGAAAACTTCTTCCAGCATTCAATTTTAGCCTGAGGCATTAATTTTCCTTTAGATATCTTTTTGGCTCTGGTTCTTGCACATCTAGCCTCAATCTTGATTAGCACTCAGGTTTCCAAGCTCCTATTATATTCAGCTTCTGCTGTGTAAGAATTTCACACTTTAGGACTGAAGGTCCTGAAATCCTCACATGATATTCACACACACTGAAGCAAAATGATGCTTTGGCAGGTTGAATAGAGTTGTTGATATGGATTCCACAAAAACAAGAGTCCTGACTGAAGATTCTCCCAGGTTTGAACATCTCTAAAGCTCTTCTTTCTATGGCTTTTCTGATGCCTAATACAGACTTCAAGAAACCTTCTCCTCCAAGGAGATGCTAATGGACTCTCTTCTACCTGGTCTCTTACTATCACAAAACCTGTATCAACTTTATGCATCTATATTTTTAGGATCAAGTTTGTTTCACACACATACTATCTTATCTATTTTGGATCACACAGTGGACAAGAAAGGCGTCAGGGTAAAAAAAAAAAAAGACATGATTAGGTTTGAATGTTAAATTGGAGATAAATTTTAAATCTCTACATACTATACAGAGTTGCCTGAATCATTAGATGGTACGTACAGAAAAACAAATTGTCAAAAAAGCTAAGTGTAACATCTTCAGAAGGGCATAGGACATTCCTTACTCTGGAGATAACAAGTAGAAATAAAAGTAATGCAGCTTGATACATGACTTAATAGCAGATCCTTCATGTTATCTAATACTGTCTTCAATTTCTGTAGGAGAGATGCTCCAAAAGAAATGCCTCCTATTTATGGTGTTGGACCATCACATCAGAGGCAGATGTTGGTGGGATGGCAGGAGAGACTTCCCACTTATATCCCATTACATTTTGTTGCCATGTGTCAGATGGAAGCAGAGGATAGTTTGACAAAATGGCATCTGAAACAAAGGTGTATCATTGAATTCTTCCATGTGGAACAAATGGCACTTGCTGATGTTTATCAGCACTTGTTGAACATTTATGGAGATCAAATACTGAATGTGAACACAGTGAGGTGGTGGGTGGTGCATTTCCATGGTAGCAACAGCAAGTCACCACTACTGGTGAAGTTATTAACTAATGCAGCATGCAGGCTCTCTCTGGCAAAAATGCACAGCTAAATTTGGTGCCTGCACTGACAAATAGTGTTTTGTAGCTGAGTACTTGCTCTATCAAACAGCATTATTGTGCTCTTTCAAAATCTGTTGCATTTTCCATGAAAATAAATAGGAGGCATTACTTTTGGAGCAAGTTATGTGTCTGCAGACAGATTTGCAGCCTAGTCATGTTTCCTGGCATACACATTTGTTCACATTAGCACAACCACAGTGCAGGTTTCACATGGACTACACAAAGAAGACATATAAGTTATGCCTTAGTCTTTCTCGTCAGAATATATGTTTTATTATAGTTCCATTGCAGATGTAATGGATTGAGGCGCTCTTGCCAGTACACTGCATTAAATTACTAGTTAGGTTAATATAACTCACACAATGCAGATCTCTGGTCATTTTAAGGGCTAGATGATTACTCTTTCTAAACTCTAGTTAACCTTTGTATCCATAATATGTTTGTGTTAGCACAATTTACATACTTAATGTGTAAGTGTAAATATGAGGATTTCTGAGATACACTTGGCAGCTTCATGATTCACTAGCACAACTATTGTTATTATATATTATTGTTAGAGTATTGTGCTTAAATTAGACTGGCAGCAAATTGAAAAGCTATCCTTTGCACTTCTGAACATATGCTCTTTTTCAACTTGGGAGCAGGCTGGTTACTAGTCTGATACAACAACCATGAAGGGCTTCATTTCTCTTATTTATAGTTCAGCAACATACCTTGTACAGTATATTTGCAAGATGTCATATTCTAATAAGCATATAAACAGGGCATAGAGTCAGAAGCAAATTTCACAAAAGACAATTTCCTTCTTCTCTATAGGCTCCAAAACTAAGAGCCCAGCAGGATCCATCCAGTTTACAAAAGCTTTTTCTCCCTACATGCAGAGTATGTTTAAATGTACCCTCAACATCCTTACCAAATGTCTTTTTCTGGTTGCTCAGTTCATATTTGTCACTAGTATACAAAATGGGAAGTGTAAAGAAAGCATGAGCAGCTTTGCATCACTAATCTTGTTACTGTAATGGCTATGAAAGTATCCAACAAAAAAGTAGCATTTAAGCTAGTCCACACATAAGTACTATGCACAGCATGTGCTCAACGGATGTTCCCTTGCTCCATGAAACAATGGAAAAATTCAGACATTTTAATGCTATTTCTCACATCCTACTACGAGTGACAAATACCTTTCCTAGCCCAGATGAAAGGAGTGCTGACAGTTCTTTCTACCTTAAAGACAAATGAAGAACTTAGATGGGAATAAAAAGTTCAACAACCTCTCAAATCCAATTAAATATTTTTATCTTTAGAGTCTTTAGACAGAAGAGATGAGGGATTCCTTTCCCTCTCTCCCTCTTTCAAGCTAACCACTTGTCACTTATCCCTTCTTTAATTTGGCATGTAAAACCCCCAAGACTTCAACCCTAAGTCTCTTGAGACCAAGATTACATCATTATTGTTATGGCAAGTTATACACTAATCATAACCATTACCACTTACAAGTTCACAGCTTCATTCAATTAACTGCCTGACATGGATTTTGCAGTTAATTCATAGTGAAGGTCACCAGTGGTCAGAATGGCAGGTGCATTCTGCTACCTCTCTGAATGCCAATTACTAGTCCTAAGCAACTACTGGGGAATACAGTCTCAACAAGGTAATCAAAAGACTTATAACTTAAGACACATTTTTATAGGCGTGTCTAATGATCTATAAAATAATATAGCATAATTAGCATATTCAAATGACAACCACATCATTTTAAACTCTAATTTATATTGAAAAGCAGAAGAAAAGAGATTTTACTTTATCTTTTCAAAAGAAAATATGAGATTATGCAATTATATTAAAAGCTGTCTAGTACCATCACAAGTCCTTCTGAGCTATAATCAACTATTCAAAGGTACTGTAGTAGCAAGTTACAAGTACTTCTTGATCTCATCTTAAACTTAGGCTTGCTTACTTTATTGCTGGAGGAGAAAGCAGACATTATCAAAAGACATCACAGTGGAAATACATTGGTATAAAAATGCAGTTTGTCTTGAATTTGAATCAACCACACCTACATGTGTTGGGATGAAACCAGACATCTAAACTGTAGAAACAGGTCCCAGAATACATGTCTATCCCTTGAGTATCCATTGAAGGTGTGATGGCAGTTCATACGCTTCAAAACAAGCCCAAATACCAGAACAGTGGACAAACATTTCCCTACTTTTACAGTCTAAACTGAGCTAAACAAGCTTTCTATAATTGAGTCTAAACTTTTATAAGCGAGTCTAAACTTGCCAAGTTGGTACCAATCTAACTACATAATGCTGTAATATTATGTATATGAAAATGTATTCTATATCACAGCTACATGCAAAAGAACGCAGTGTAGAATTAGATTAGGAAGTCAGTATAGAAATTCAGACAACCTATTAAAAAAACTTTTCGGATGTTTGAATTGCTGAAGAAATTCACCTAGCTGAAGGAGTGAAAATCCCTACAGCCTTATATTACAGATCTAGTAAAATTTCCTACCAATGTTAGCAAGCTGTAAACTTACCTAGTGTTAATATATAAAATAAATTTCATGCTTGTCTACTCTTGTAAAATCACTGACAAAATACTTCTCTTTATAGAGTAAAATTTGGAACTCATGTAATCTCAAAATTATTTTGAACTAATTAATATTTGCGTTATGTGGCTGCCCAATTCATTTAAATACTGAAGCATAAACCAAACAAAGGTTCCTGCAAGGGAAGCAAAACCTGCCAATAGTAGCCAGTACTTTTTTTTGTTTCTATTCCCTTGCTGACCAACACTTGATGTTATTTCATACAGATGGAAAATGACAGTGAGAAATGTGTATTCTCTCTGTATATTACACTGAGTGATAAATACAAAAGAAGTGAGAAAGATGCCCCAGGTATAATATTAGGAGGATGGAAATCCCATCAATAATTAAAGTAGAAGATTTACATTAGTAACTAGTCACATATTTTATTAAAAAATTTTAAGACCCAAGACAGTTTCCCCTAGTACTGGAAGAATGCAGTATCCATCAGTTGCCGGTGCCAAACAACACAGAGGAAATAATTTTACATATCGTGTACATAGAATGGCTTGGGTTGGAAGGGACATCAAGCATCATCAAGCTCCAAACCCCTGCCACAGGCAGGGTCACCAACCTCCACATTTAATACTAGACCAGGCTGCCCAGGGCCCCATCCAGCCTGGCCTTGAACACCTCCAGGGATGGGGCATCCACAACCTCT
>JAOWBP010004015.1:14372754-14401236 GCA_028571105.1 Tragopan temminckii
TTTAGGTACTGAAAGGCTGCAATGAGGTCACCCCGCAGCCTTCTTTTCTCCAGGCTGAACAAGCCCAGCTCCCTCAGGCTGTCTTTGTAAGGGAGGTGCTCCAGCCCTCTAATCATCTTCATGGCCCTCCTCTGAACCCTCTCCAATAGCTCCCCGTCTTTCTTGTACTGGGGCTCCCAGACCTGGATGCAGTATTTCAGATGGGGCCTCATGAGGGCAGAGTAGAGAGGGACAATCACCTCCCTATCCCTACTGTCCACCCTTCTTCTGATGGAACCCAGGATACCATTTGCTTTCCGAGCTGCAAGAGCACTCCACTGGCTCATGTTAAGTTGTACATTCACCAGGACCCTCAGGTCCTTCTATACAAAATTTAAGTAACAGAACAAGGCACATCTAGAAAAGAAAATGTGATCAATGTTTGTGTTCAAAAATGAATGATCCTTTTTAATATTCCACCGTGATTAAGATGAAAAAAGTAACTCCCAAACCAATGGATTATTAAGCAGAATTAACAAGAAGTTATACAAATAGGAAAGATGCAAGAAGACAATAATTTGGGAAATGTGAGTAATTAAAATATTAACTCTATCACCCATGGTTATTTCTGCTTGTCAGAGATACTCAAATCAGAGGAAATGATCACCCACTTTTGACTGAACTCTCCTGCAGTTCACTGTGTCCAGGAGCACAAACATATTAGTAGGATCTGTTTGGAGCTGTTGCAGTGGTTGCAGCTTGGTGGGGCTGGAGGGGTCCATTGGATCCTTCTCTCTACCACTGAAATCAGCCCAAGAGATCTCCCTTGCTTTCCATCTCAGTGTCAGTTCCCTCGCTCCTGTGAGGCTTGCAACAACTCCTCCTCCGCTCTTTTTCTCTAAACTGTAGAAATATCAACTCTACTGTCTAGAGTTACTGTGAGAAGTGACATAATTGACACTTCCAGACTCTCTGTTCTCACTATAAAACACAGAAAATCTGAAAGAAGACTATTCCTTTACCCTTTTCGTCTTCCCCTATTTCCTTTCTGCAAATTGCTGAAGATCACAGCAGGATTTTTGTTGACCCTTCTGCCCAGAAATATGGCTCAAATGTTTCCAAACAGGATTACAAGCAACATACTCGCTCCAGGGCTACTTAGAGTGACATTCTAACAAAAATGTCATGCATATCCCATATCCATCACACAAATGAGGCCTGGCATATCCAGGCAGCTCTCTTTCCTCTCCAACACATTTCTTTAGAGGACTCCTCCCCCATAGGGTAGGCTGCCCATCTGACCTGCACTCTCCATGCACTAAGAGAGCCAATTGCAATCTCACTACTCTTGAAAATATCTAGCTGTCTTACCTTTGATATGGCCCATGTATCAGTAAGGTACTGGAAATGGTGATTCACGCAAAACCAATCCACATAGCAATCAAAGTAAGTTGGGCTATGCACAGTGCCACCTCAAGCACTAAGCAGCCCAGGACTACCTCAGCAACAATGAGTAGGAACTACATAATCCTCTGTGAGAAAGACCTGCTGTTCTCATGGGTTATATTGTTTTGGAGAAGCATCATTGCTCCTTCTTGATGCTGTCGATAGAGTACAGACACATTTGAGGAAATAGTTTTCCTTTTATAATCTTGCTAAACAGGCTTAGTAGGAAGGGCTGATTTATTTAAAGCCCATTTGTCACTACATGGCAATTGCCCTCTTCCGTGATGTTGCCTAGAATATATTGCAATCAACATTCAGCGTCCTCCCCCAGAATATAATGAAAAAGGGATATTCAACATGAAGTGGCATGAATGACATAAAAGACATACTCCTTTTTCCTTAGATCAGTTACTTGCTGTTAGTTCAGACAATAAGTGTCTGTTACATGATTTGTGATACTAATTTTTAAAGTTGTAACATAAGTTTCATACTTTTCCAACTTTTTGCACTATGTTTTCTATTTACAGTAAGGAATAACTTGATTCCTTTGTGTCTAAAACCATTTTTAACAGGAAAAAAACTCAAATGGCTTATGGTGCATAACAGCTCATGGTGCATAACAGTCCATTTGAAAAAAAACAAAAAAACAAAAAAACCAAAACTTTTCTATTTATAAGAGAATTGCATTTAATGTTCTTAGTAATGAGAAAGAGATTTTCTTCACCTTTTAAGAAATGTAGGTATATTGAACCACCCTGCTCAACATCAGGTGCTCACTTTTCCTGATCTATACAGTCTTATTTCTCAAAGAAACTTATTGTCCCTCTCCAGGGATAAAGTTTCCATTTTTGTGGTTCTTCAGAGAGAAACTTCTCATGTGACATTATATCACATCTTAGCTACAAGAGATGAACCAATGCGCAGAAGCTTAATGGTGGAACCCCTTGCCTGCCAGAGCTCTGGACCTGGCCTGCCCTTTTTCCTTAAAGTATGTGCATAAAACACCCAGATAGATTCCAGGCTATAAACCAAAAGTCCAGTAAGAAAAAGCAACAAAGGTATAAGGTATATAAGATAGAATACAGAAAACACTTCAGATAAAGAAAACTCAGACATGACACAGAGGAAAAACTAAATAAGATAGGAAACCAATCTTTTCCCTGTCAGTCTAATCTCACTGGACCAATCCTTCACTCTTTCAGTGACTTTAAAGGTTGCCCAGACTCTCCACTGTATTTGCTAACTCCCTAGAAAAATCTCAAAGTTGCTGTTACCTTGTAGGCTCAGCCATGCATCTTCTCTCAAATACTTGTACTGCATCTCCACCGCTTGCTCTGGGAGAGTATCTTCACACACACTGCTGCTTTCAGGGAAAGAGCCTTCCCCTCCCACAGATCCTTTCTCCCTTTGATTTAAGCACATTTGAAACAACCACAGTGTGTCACATATATATAGCAACTTGGCCCATACTCAGTCAATTCAGTACAATCACTGACCCCAGTCACTTTAATTTCCTTTGTCAGTCGCTTTAATTTCCATACCAGATATACGGCATATAGCACTAAATAGTGGCTAATTACTAATTACCAGCCAGAGCAAAAGTCATTAATGTTTAGTTAATTGTTAATTGTTTGTGACCAATTTCTCCAAAACAGTTGGTTTTATTCTCAATGTAATTTACAATTTTATCAGAATACATTTCAAAATAGAAATACTTATCTCTTCAAATGCAATTGGTTTTGGTAAGAAAATACAGGGTTTTTTTGCTACTGTAGAGTTAATATTCCTAATTGAGACAAATTTATTCTATCTTAAGAAATTCATTTTGTGAACTTAAAATAATTCCATGTGAATTCATAAGCACACATGATTGTAAAAGAATTAGGTATTACTTTGCTTGGTTGTGAAAACTTAAGAGGTTGCAACAAAAACTTCCAAAAAGATGCTAAATTTCATCATAAAGATGTATAAATTGTGCAGTTATGGATATGATATGAATTGATACATAGGTTAAAAAAAAAATAATAATAATTTGGCCTTACGGAGCTTCCCTCATCCCTTTTGATCAGGGCAATTAATGAAATTGTATATACGTCCCCAGTGACCAGTGACTGGAGAAAGGGAAACGTGATTCCCACTTTCAAGAAAAGGAAGACCCAAGGAACAGGCTGGTGAGTCTCACATCTGTGCCTGGGAAGACTGTGGAACAGATCCTCCTGGAAGCCATGTTAAGGCACAAGCAAGACAAGGAGGTGATCTGTGACAGCCAGCAAGGCTTCATCAAGAGCAGATCATATGTGTCCAGTCTCGTGGCTTTCTATAATGTAGTCATGGCACTAGTGGACAAAGGAAGGTGGATGCCTTCCAGAGGGACCTGGACAAAGGTGAAAAGTGGGCCCATGTGAAACTAATGAGGTTCAACAAGGCCAAGTGCAAGGTGTTGAACCTGGGTCAATGTAATCCCAGATATGTATAAAGACTGGAGAGGAATTCATTGAGAGCAGCTCTGCTGAGATGAACCTGCAGGTTCTGGTGGATGAAAACCTGGACATGAGCCAGTAGTGTGTGCTTACAGCCCAGAAGGCCAACAGTGTCCTGGGCTGCATCAAAAGAGGGGTGGTCAAAAGGAAAGAAAAGTGTTTGTTCCCTCTACTCTGTCCTCCCGAGGCCCCATCTGGAGTACTGCATCCAGGTCTGTGGCTCCCAGTACAAGAAAAATGTGGAACTGTTGGAATGGGTCCAGAGAAGAACCACAAAAATGATCTGAGGACTGGAACACCCCTGTTATAAAGAAAGACTGACTGAGCTGGACTTGTTCAGCCTAGAGAAGAGAAGGCTCTGAGGAGACTTCGCTGCATCATTCCAGTACTTGAAGGGAACTTTTAAGCAGGAAGGATATCATCTTTTTACATGGGTAGATACTGATAGGACAAGGAGGAATGTCTTTAAACTAAAAGAGAGGAGAGTAGGATAGATCTTAGGAAGAAAATCTTTACTCAGAACATGGTGCAGCATCGGAACAGGTTTGACCAGAGAGACTGTGGATGCTCCATCTCTGGAGGTGTTCACAGCCAGATCGAAAGGGGCCCTGGGCAGTTTGATCTTGGTAGTAACAAGCCTGTCCATGGCACAGGGGGCTGGAACTAGATGATCTTTAAAATTCTTTCCAACCTAACCCATTCTATGTTTCTTTGTTGAATAGCCAAAATAATACGTTTTGTTAAAACATTCTTACTCTCATCTCTCTCACACTGCATTTACTACTCCTGCTGCAGCCTGACATAGCGCAACGAGGATAGCTCATTCCTCAGCATCAGACTTCTCATTAAAACTGCAGGAAAGACATTTATGCTCTTTGCTTCAGTTCCCTATCTGTTGGTTGAAAAGAATACTGTTTCCAGGAGTATGATAAAGAACATATTCTCCATTATAGACTGGGAAGTGCTTAGGTGTAAGGGCACTGATATAAGTACCTTAGGTAGATAAGTATCTAGGGTACAATACAGGTAAATAACAAATAGTTTAATCCAGTTCCTTATCAAGCTAGTCAGTAACTTTTGTCAAAGCAGGTTGTTAGACATGGGAAAAACCACTTGAGGCTCAGAGTGGAATCTATTAGAGAGGTCTGAACTCTACATTAAGGACTGCTCAAAATAGTGAAGTGCTATTAGTCCTAATTTACAGATGAGGAATCTGCAATAAGAAATCTCAAAAGTGCTTCTGCTGCCACCACTCCTGGAGGCTGAGCATGCAGTTCAGCAGCCCCAGCTGACAAAGGATCGAAAGCAGTGTGGTCATCAGCTGTGTGGGGTTCCTGGGATTTCTGTGCTCCCTACAGAGCCTTTGGAGCTGGCAGAAATTAAATGCTGATAAATTCAAACAAGTAACAGAATGCATTTTTGCACAAATCCAGCATTATGTTTGAATGAAAACTCCAAGCATACAAAAAATGAGGATCAGGCCTCTAGAATATACTCTACAACAGCTATGAAATTTCAGCATCATGTTTTTTTCATGCATTCAAATGGGATCTGTCTCCCTACGCCTACTCTACATCATCTGACTGGACTGCCTGCTGGGAAGCAACAGTACCATGGCAGTTCTCACTGAGAGATCACTCAGTCACACCATTTACGGTTACAGAGACTGTAAATCTCTGAGAGAGACTATAAAAGGGTGACCGTAAAAAAATATGCTGATTGTTTGTTAGATTTGTTTTTAACACACAGAATTCATTCCTATTTATTGAGCATTCCACTGGAGCATCCAGGGTATTATAACTAATCTTCCTTCAGAAAACAAAGCTGCTTCTCATGGGAAGGTGCATTTTTCAAGGGTTTCCCTTTGCCATTCTCTTCTTCTCCAGACTCCTACAAGGAAGCATAGCTGCCTTAGCTTTTTAAGACCACACTGTTATTACTAACCTTGTGTCTGTCTATAGTAAAGCAAATTTTACAGGTATGATTTGCAGCTTTTTTTTATATGAAGTTCCTTGTATTTTGCCGACTATATAGCATTTTGCAGACCATAATACATTTTAATGCCTTCACTGTATATGTCATTAGCTTAGTTGTTTATTCTTAAAAGTTATTTTGAAGTCCAAACCAGACTAAACTGAGAAACTACATTAGTCTTTTCCATTTGTGTGTCTGAAGTGCACCAGAATTCAGAGAACAGAAAGCAAATGAAAAATGCGTTAACTAACAAGAGATCAAACAGCTGTAAAAACAATGTTTTATAATCTCCCATTCAGCATGCACAAATCTCTCAATTTTACAGGGAAAATTTCCTAGATTCATTTAAATACGAGCTAAGAAATGTGCGGAAATGACTTAAAATGAGTGAAAATCATATATCACTGTTTAAGCTGCCACTAGCCAAATAGCATTTTGCTAATGACTTCTACTTTCAGACTACAAATCAGACTTGTTTGAGTAGCTAAATTGCTCCTACTCTTATCCATCATGAGCAGATAGCAAAGTAACCTGCAAGATACTGCTTCTGGGTGAGAAGGAGGAGGAGAAGTAAGTAATTTCTTCAGTAGATGAAGAAATTCTCGAAAATGTTTCCACATTATTAGAGAGGAAATTATTTTGAGCTTTAAAGAACTTTGACTAGTCCCAGAAGCTTTCATTGTAGCAGCATGAGTGGAATGCATTTCATGGATGCTCTAGCCTGACATTCAGGACTCTAGCTTAAAAGCGTTATTTTAAAGAATCAGATTTTTAAAAAGCTATTCTATAAATACAAATTACTATAATTACTATAAATTTATACAACCACTGTAAAGTCCTAAAGTACAAAAGGAATGGAAGACAAACAAAATGTGTTCCACTTACTGTGACAAACAAATGTGAAATGAAATGTAAACCTAAATTCGATTACTTATTTTCTGATCGATGCACAGATTGTTTAAACCGACATCAGAAAAACAGGAGGTATCTGTGTCATACCTAAGCAAAGTTCCTTTGGTTAGCACCTGTAAATTTTTGCTCATGAACTTGCTGACTTGTGTAATTCCAAAATTTGCATATGAAGCTCTTCTACACTTTTAAGATATCCATAGCTTGCTAAATACAGCTTTGCAAATTCTCTTTGGAAAACAGCAGGCATAAAACAATTTAATTTTTTCTATTGTTAAGAAAAGTTCTAAGACAATCTGTCCTATGTCTAAATTTCTATGAGCTAACACATAAATGTGTAGGCATCTTTGAACAAAAACAACCTCTTTTTTTTTTTTTTTTTTTACAATTATGAACAGTTTTCCTCTGATAACAATTTTTTGTTAATATATAGAATTCAATAGGATTTTTGCTCTTGGTCTCTATCAAATAATTAACACTTCTTATTTTCGAAAGGAGCTATTTAATTTACAAGAGGCCTATTAAGAAATATGTTTTTCCTCATTAGATATAATTGAAGGATATGACATTTTGTTCAAGGGAAAGTTTTTAGTCTTAATTAGTCAAACAATGCAATGTTTCACACTTCCGTTGAAGTTGTGGCATTACTTAAAATTCTAATCAGTTAAAAATAAATTGGGAAAACAAGAAGAAAACTGGCAAAATGATCACACAAAACAACAGTTTTACCTTTTGAAAATGGAAGATCCATAGCCTGAAACTGAGAGTGCAGTCTCACAAGTATTTGTGCATAAATTTAATTTTAAAAAGGTATTGTTAAACTGTTTTTAGGATCAGGAGCTAGCGTAAAACATATTTGATCCAACTGATGACAAGAGAATTATGTCAAATATAACTGAGATCAGAACTGGTGTTCCAGGTCTGTGATTTGTATGTGTTAGTGAATGTAAAACATAAGACCTGAAGTCTCCTGAAAGGATGATTAATGTTTTTGAAATGTTCCCATGAAGCCATATTCTGAAGGCGTGCAAAATGTGCAGTTTCTCTCACTTTTGACACCAAGCCAGATAAAACTCATTGGTTTTGATGGCATTTAACTTTGCAATTTTAAGTTTGCTTGAACTCAAAACCTCATAGTCAAATTTGAGGGTGGAAGTGGGTGTGAGCCCACACAGGTTGAAACCTAGCTTTCTGCTTGCACAAAGCCAAAGAAAGCAATACAAAGTCCTAACGCAAACTCAAAGTGGGTATGCATGAATATGTATGCATACACAGCTAGCTGAGAGCTAAAATCGTAAAGGCCTTTGTCAGTTCATGTCTGTTTTCGGTGCAGTACCTGATTTCAAGACACATAATGAAGCTGCACAAGTTAAAGCTCCTAGTGCCTTGTCCCTTTCCTTCCCTGTATTCTAAGTGTTAACCAGGCAGCTGGAGTTGTTGAACACTGTGAACAGTACACTTTGAATACTCAGCAAGTCACAAAGGTCTCAAAGGTTGTACCATATAAAAGTCAAGTAATTAAACACTGATTACTTACCGAAAAAAAAAAAAAAAAAAAAAAAAAGAAAGAAAGAAAAAAAAAAAAAAAGAGTGTCTGCTGGGAAAGGCTGGATTCAGAAGGTCTAATTTAACACAGAAGATTTCAGTGGAAATAGAGCCTTTAACTGCATTCTGCTTGACTTCATCCACAAGAAAGGGATGAGAGAAAAGATTAAAAAAGCTATTCAGTACTTTCTTTCAGCAGTCGTGCTTTGGGAGGAGACAACAGCTACTGGTAATTCTTTCCATAATCTTTTCCCCCAAACAGCATTTAGAATCCTCTTCAAAATTTGGCTGCTGATCTACGGCTTCATTATTTTTACAAAATACAAAGCCACTCCCTTCTGTGCTCTTGGCTACAGATTAAATATTCTGGTTTCCTGTAAACATCTCATTTAAAACAAACCACTGCAAACCCAGGGAAGCCTGCTTCACCTGATGCTATTGCTTACTCACATATCAGAAAAAGTCTGCCCTTTCCCTGAGCTTCTCCCTCCAGCATCACCAAAAGCTCAGTTATGGGTTTGTGGTTGGCTTGTATCTGCAGTGTCCCAAGAGAGAGAAAATGCCCCAAGCTCTACAGGGAACTGAAACTATTTTCTTTGCTATGAGCCATCACTTTCCTACCCCTGCTACTCCTGCCACCTCTGTCACAATGGTCCTTTGTGCTTAAGCACAATTAAGAATTAACTATTAAAAGCTCTCACATTTCATCCCAACATTAGGGTGTTGGACTTGTACAACACTGTGCATTTTTTTCCCCTACAAGCATATAGAGAAACGAAATTTTGTGTAGAAAATTATCTGCTCCAAGCTTCTCAAATACTTACACATTAATATCGCTTATTGGAGACAGAGGAACGAAGGCCTCATTCACAACACATAGCAAGTTGATTGCTTACATCAATTGTTGTGATGGAGGAAAAAAGTGCTTCATTTTCTTGGCACTGAGTGTTGCCTGAGTTTATTCACACCTACTGAAATATAAACAGGCTTATGTTTACATTAGGTACTTTGGGGAAAACATCCTGCAGCCACAACTCTGGAGTGCTTCAGGAATTTTAAATACTGCTGTGATATTCTAATCTAACTAAATAGGCTTTTCTACTCACTCTTCTTTTTGCAATCACATTTCACACATGCATTGTACTCTCCAAAGGTTAAAATCCAGAGAGAAAATGTAGTATTTTACAAATTGATGCTCATTGCCCCACACCCTTCACATCATCAAATTTCATCCTTTCCCAGGGTTCACTCTTCATGTAATTATAAGACACTCAGGAGGTGAATATTAGTTGGGAAGCACAAGAATTCGTTTTTGAATTGTGTTGTATTTTGACAATGTAAATTAAACTGTTTTCATTCACATTAAAGGAAATTCTGACTCCTCTGCAAAAGAGATACTAGAAGAGCACTTGTCAAAAGAAAGTGAAGGTAAGGAGGTCAAGATAAGGAAGATGTGAGACATATAGAAGGAAGATCACATTGCATAGACTTCCGGCTCAGATTCAGAAAAGCATGGTCTCCTCCCTGCCTCTGTCATGGAGTTTCCCTACAGAAAGCAGTCTCCGAAATAATCTCAACTAACTCCATCTTGTCCCCATCCTTTCCCCGTTGCTTGGTGCTGCTTTCTGTTTGATTAGCAGAATCTTCTATTTCAATCCAAGAGAGAATTTTTATAGCACCTGGCATAAAGCAGCTCATTGCCTTTTTAATGTAGATTTTAGATATTTTTTTCCTTTTAAGTTGGAAAAAAAAAAAAGTTAATAGACTTAATAATTTCGTGAGTGAACACATTACAGGGGGGAGTTTATTGCATTAAGTAGAAATTTTTGGTAAAATGTAAAAGGAGGGTCAATAAATACTGAAAACTAACTGGTATGCACTGGACCCAAGCTATTGATATGATATTGGAGAAATAATTCAAACTTTTTTAATCCCAGCAGAAACCAGTAAAAATGTCACCATATAACATTAGGCCAACTTTGGCAGCATTGAGAAGGAGGAGCAATGCAGAGTGACGTGCTTAAGCTGCACATATTGAGCAGATAGCCAAAGCTGTGAAGTTACAGTGGTAAGTAAAGAAAAATGGTTGAGATTGGTATTTCTACTCTGAATATTTTAAAATGGAAAAATACAGCTTTAATTAGTGTGACAGTTTCAGTCAGATGTTCTTTTTTATCTTCTTTAAAATATTTCCCAAACAGATCAGTCTTTCAAAAGGATAGAGAGAATGCAGACCAGGGGAGAGGTTAGATATGTACACTAAGGCTTTACCTCAGTTACGTCTGTTCCTATAGAGAAAAGGCACTAAAGCACTTCCTTAATTCCTCTGGTCTAAAGGCTCTCATCATCTTTTCAAGCTTAATCCAGGCCCTGACACTGACTTAAAATTTCAGCCTCGGTTTTCAATGTTTTGAAGATTAGTTAATATTTGTGAAACACTTTACTTCAAACATATGATTTGGAAAATTTTACTGTAGGTCTATTTCCCTAACATGTAAGTAAAATAGGATTAAAAATTTCATGGTTTCAGTTTAAACTGAATTTATACATGCATATTTATATATACCTTAGAAAATTTACTTATATGCTTCAGAGCAAACAAAGTTTGTAAGTTTTGTAAAATAAATTTTCTTATCTACACATGAAAATTTTTTGTTACCTATCTCATAATATAACTTTTTCCCCCCCTTGCTCTTGCAAGTTTTTCTTGGAAAGGCAGATCTTTTAGTGGAGGGGCGTAGGTGATCCTCTGTAGCAGAGCAGGAAACTGTCAGGGAAGGAAAGCTAAAGCCCTGAGAGACATTTGCTCTGTTAAAAAGTTTTTGCTGATCATCTGAATACCTTACAGCTTAGCAGCAAGTTCCCTGAGGAAGAACAAATCCTCCCAGCTTTGTAATCATACAGGTGGACAGTCCCAGAGCAACAGGTCTCCTGCCTGTGTGTGTATGTGCTTGTGTGCATGCATTTCTGTCTCTCAGAAAAACATCTATTGATTCAATTTAATCCCTGAGTTGCAGAGCTGTTACATTTGAAAATGGCAGCTAGGTTCTGGAAACAAATGCATTATTGCAGATAACAGCTCCACATGTTTGTCTTGTCCCTTAAGAAAGTTGCTTCCATGTGCAGCTTCACACTTCACAGCAATAAGGAAGAACGATAGAATTTTCCAAAAATCTCAGTTTTTACCTTTGATGATACTTGAAATACAGTAAAATGGTTGTAAACATCATGGGCCATGCTATGTACTGATTTCTGTGTTCAAAACATTCTCTAACAATTCCACCAAAATAAGTGGGATTACTTGAATGGATAATTTTTATCTAGGAAGATTATAGCCTCTTCCCAGGAAACAATAACCATTTTACTTTGAATGAAACAATTTTTTTTAAATGTCAGCTTGACCTAATTTGAAAACAGGGCCTGTTATTTAAACTGTACTGAGCCTTGATGGTGTGGAGTTTAGAGTCATTAGTTGATGGAACGCTAGAAAAGAAGAGTGTGTCTGACCAAACAATCTCAAAAGCTACATGCCCACCTCTGCCACTGCAGTGGTTGGTTTCACTGAAACAAATGATGAACAAAGTGACAAGATCATCGAAAAAACATTCAAAGCTCTCTATGACACATTTTTCATAAGACTTTTGATCTTTCTTGAAGACAGTAGACAAACCACAGGCCTCTTTCTTGAAAATGTTCATTTGTTTTCACAGAAACCTTGGAAATCTCTGACTTTGGCAAAGCTATAAGCCTTAGTGCTAATGACGTCTGGGAAGTTTTAAACCATGCAGTTAGGTAGTTAAGCTGCAAATTATTAAAAATAAAAACAAACCAACACTGGCTAGTGCATAGCAACTTTTCAAATACTGCAAAGTTGAAGTAATAATATAAATACTGAGAAATATAAACAAGTGTTTCATATTGGTTAAGGTTCTCTGATTCTGTAACAGTAATTTCTGTAGATGAGTAAATTTTTAAATAAATAGAATATATAGCAGCATAGAATAACACACCGCTTACTAGGTCTAGCAGGTAACAATCAGAACATAATTTATAAATAAGCTGTAGAACATGAGGCAGAACAATTAAACTGAAAATCAGATTTCTGTATGAACAATTTTTCATTTTTCTAATGTACGTAATCCAGGAAGTGACAGCACCAGCATGTATATGTATGCATGTGTGTGACGGTACATACATCTTACTTATTTTTCTCCTCGTCTGTTTTCTTGGTGGAAATGAATCATAGGATCTTAGAATGACCTGGGTTGGAAGCAACCTTAAGGCCTACCCAGTACTAGTCCCCTGTGCTGCGGGCTGGTTGCCACCCACCAGATCAGGCTGCACAGAGCCCTGTCCAATCTGGCCTTGAACACCTCTAGGGATGGGGGATCCACAGTTTCCCTGGGCAGCCTGTTACAGAGTGCTTCACCAAGCTCTGAGTATATAATTTCTTCCAAACATCTCACCTAAATCTTCTGTCTATCAGTTTAAAGCCATTCCCCCTTGTCCTACCACTGTATGACCATGTGAAAACTCAGTCTCCTTCCTGCTTATAAGCTCCCTTCAGTACCGGAAGGCCTTGAGGTTTCCCCAGAGCCTTCTCTTTTCTACACTGAGCAAGCCCAGCTCCCTCAACCTTTCTTCACAGGAGAAGTGCTCCTGCCCTTTGATCATCATATCTGTTCCTTTTTATGAGAAATTTCATTTTCAGTTCTTCCCTTTGTAATATACCTGTGTAAAGATACGTACATACATCATCACTGCACACTGTTCACAGAGACAGGACACATCCAACAATGCTTTTTACAGACAGACACAGTTCCTTACCACACAGCACAGTGCTACAGGGAAACACAGCTGATTCTGGTGAGGGCTGCCCATGGCCTACGTGGAAGCATGTTGTCCCGAGGCCTGGGGCCTGCAGTGTGTTCTTTGTCATCTAGCTCTTTCCTTGAGACCACGGCACTGCGCAACCAACTGTCTGTGCTTTGAGTTCTTCCTGGGCTTCCATCATGCACTTCTGGCCTGCAAACACCAGCCAGGTGTAATGGTGTTTGAGGACACACATGAAAGCTGCATTTCAGCCTATGCAGGGCTGCAGGACAGGCAGTGTGCTCTGCCTGGTCGGCTCTGGACCTGGCAGCATAGTGTGGTGGATGAGACCTGGCCAGCAGGGAGCAGGCAGGTGGCCACGGCAGCAGATGGGGAAGAGGAAGCAGCCAAAAGACAAGACATGTATGAATGTTGCTGCTGAAATAGACCTCTCAGCTGAACTCCGAAAGGTCAGTCTGTCTCTCTTAATCTTACAGCCTGATAGAGGTAAATGGCATAGACGGTTTCTATCTATGGAAATTAATACTCACTCCAAATGCAATTCCATTTTTGTATCAGTACAAAGTAAGCTTTAGATTTATTGGAAATTAGCAGGTTCTAGAAAGAGCCAGAGGCAGTCACTGTTATAAATACATATTAAAGTCAAAACATGAGAGATTTGATAGAGAGGGCAGGTATAAACTAAGACTTTTTCTCTTAAGACTTTATTTGTGTGTAGGAGAATCATGCTCTGTACAACACGTTTTAATCCCATTGTAGCTTAGAGAATGTTGTTTATAAATGATAGAAAACAAAGTGGTGAATATTTTGTGTCACGATATGAGCCATCAACAAACTTTATGCTTACAAACTCTCTGTCACCTCTACTGAGAAAGCTGAGGAAAAGAAGAAATAGAAAGCAGTTGGCAATGATCTCTGAGGATAACTGAAAGCATGAAAAAAAATCTCAGAAGAGGGTAAAAAGAGTAGGACTGTTTATTTTAGAGAAAAGATAAATACAAAGAGGCCAGATAAAGGCTTATAAAATAATATATGGCAAAGAGAGAACAGTGTGAAATATTCAACAGCAGCTTTCTCTTATTACACAGACAAAGGAACATTCACTTAAAAGATGAAACTTAAAGCTGAAAGTGAAAATATTTGTCTCCACAATGAAAAATTATTATACAATGGAACTCTGCCAAGGAGCAGTGTTGGTTTTAGTTGGTTTTACAATTAAAAGAAAAAAAGACAAATGCATGAATTATGAGAATATAGAAAGTAATTGTGCTGAGGTGGACATCATATGTAAGTTTCCTTGCCAACTGGTAGCACTGGAGTATTGAGTGGAAGAGTAAAACCCTTCTTTTTGCATAAGGAATCTTGAAAATATCTTCAGAGAGTTATTGAAGCAGCAGACAGTTGCCACTGCCATACAAAGCCTAAGGGAGTGAATAAGCTACCAGTTGGATTCAACATGTCAATTCTGTAACAAAACATGGAAATAATAAAGGTAGAAGACACTTTCTGTATTACTTTTAAGAAATAAGTATTATAAAAAGGGCAACTATTATTTCACTTAGCTCTTGTTACAGAGGCTCACTGGTATGACATTGTAATGTAGAAGAGATTCAAGATGAGTACCACAGTTTCACACATGGACTTAGGCAGTTGCCAAAAAATAGGAGTGGTAGTGCTGGTGGTGAGGAGCCAAAAGAAGGAGGTGGCTGGGAGGCAAAAAGAAGGAGGTGGCTGGGAGGCAGTGTCTGAGCTGTAAGCAATCCCCACATTTACTGTAATTAATGGCATGAGTCAAAGGCTCACTCCATCATCAAACTCCCATGGAGAAGCATCATGACTACAGCTGCTTAGGGACTAAGGAAAAAAATACTCAAACTAGACAGATGAGATTGGAATTAAACAACTTTAATTATTGAAACTTAAGTAACATACAGAAAACAGGAATAAGTTATGGATTATGAAGATGTAATTTTTTTTTTTTTTTGAGCAATTTATTTCAATTTTAAAATAATTTCCTCAATAAAGATAATTGCAAACTACTGCTGATTGAGAGCAGCCCCCCTCCTCACCCTGGGAGAGATGCTGCATGTGCATCAATCTTAAGCTACACATCTGCCTTTCATCTCAGCAGACTTCAACTTTGTGTGACTTTATGACACAGAGGTAAGATCAGATACTGTTCTCAGTGCCCAGTTTCAGGTCATTTTCTTGCAGACCTTGTCCCCATAGCAACTTCTTGCAAGGCACTGAGAGTGATGACTGAGGTGCCAAAGCAGAAGGAATGGTCCCAAGTACGTTTACCCAGTCAGTAGAGGCAGGTGTTAGGTTGCACTGCAGCCCCATATGCACTAGTAGAGTGAGTCAAGGTCACCTGCAGGAGCCGCAGCTGTGCAGCCCAGCACCTGTCTGTACTGTCTCCCTTCAGTGTGGGGCTGATGCTGCGGCCGACAGCTCATCAGTGTGGCTCTTTTCATCTCATGTTCATCAAGGTTTCACAGCTGTTTTCGCAGTATGCTCAAATTTGGAATGAATGTTGTATGTAACTCTAGAGCGATGAACACAGAGTAATATGCTAATAGGATTAGCATTACACTCCTGGGGGAAAAAATGTGTTTTTGCATAAGAGGTTTCTTCTACTTTGAAGATTTTGAACTCTGTACCACAACACTTCCAAATTTGGTGCTGGGGGAAATCTCTCTTTCTGTCCTTCTCTCTCTATTTGCATGTTGTCCAATGCTGTTTAAAGACTTTCCTTCCATTTATTTATCAACTTCACCAGGTGGTGTTATTATCCTTCTATCCTTTTGCAGAAAAGCAAATACAGATTGCAAACGTGAACCTAAGTTCTGGAGACTTCCAGTAGACTCAAAGGGTGTTAGTGGCTGCTTCATAGCTAGGAGTACTAATTGTTAGGGGTTTTTTAATTTAATATATTTTGCTACACATATCTCCATGCCGTACAGAGCTAGTTTCATTTGAAAAAGGCATATGTAGTGACACCTGTGTGCTGGTGAGGTATAAATAAATTTTGCTGGCTATCTTGCAGTGGTATTTTGCCAGAATTTCTTTCAGTGAAAGTCAGAATTGTCCTCAGCTTTTCCTTTGTCCCTGGGCTTGGGGAACCATGACCGTAGGATCCAAAAGATCTCTGTTCTCTAGATTCTTTTTGTGCATGCTTAGTGGAGAAACTTGCTAAATTAATTCTGCTGGATGCTTCTTTACTCCCAGATGAGGAAAAATGTTCAAAAAATGTGTTGATTCCCAGCTCAGGTCAAGTAGCATGTTGGTTATTGGGGCTGAAAGTAAGACACGCACGCAATACTGAAATGATGGGGCTGACTACAGTATAATATTACTTTTTTTCAGAATTGACCATTTAAAATACATCAGGGCAGAAAAAAAGATCACCTATAAATGTTTACTGCGCAAAAAGTTAGGAGCTTGGGCTGCTATCTTATTTTTGATAATATAACAGAGGCAAATGTGAAAGTTTGGACAAATGCCCGTTGTTAAGCAATATTTCTCCTAGCACAAAAACAAACAAACAAAAATGGGAAAGAAATAAAAAAAGAGAAAATAAAAAGAAAAAGAAAAAAAATAAAAGAAGTTAGTTTAGTTTTAAATTAATTCAGGTGAAAATAATGTCATATCATGCCAGTCACTGTTAAGGCAAAGATTTATCTCAAGGTTATATAACTGCTGTCTGTAACTAGGAAACCATCATCTGGCTTGGTTTTCTGCGGTTTCCCAGTCATCCTGTCAAATCCTTTCTACAGCCTCACTTACAGCACCCATATTATTTTGAAACATTTACTGGTTCAGAGGGTAGTTCATAGGTACAGGAAAAAATGTTCAAGCTGCAGAAATACTCTTCGTGAGATGACAATGTACTATTTATTGTCTAGCAAGCAAGTAGAGGAAGGAACAAATAACTACCAGAACAGACAGATGTAAACAGAACACTTTAAAGCAGTCTAACAATGTTTTGTATTAAATCATCCATTAACTTTCATCCAGGAAAATGATGCTCTGTATTGGAGGACTGCATGAAATGATAAATTTGAAGACTCAATTGAGTTTGTGATTTCTCTGAGTTTCACAATTGAGAAAATAATTTTAAAATAATCCTGGATGGAAAACAGAATAAAATACTATGAGGATTCTGTATATATATACACATGGCTTTCAGATACAAGGAAAATTTACCAATCTGGTCTGACCTATCTCTTATTATTGTATTATTTTTCAACAACTTTCCAAGATTGCAAATATAATGTTCCTATTATTTAATATCATTCTACCTCCATTTGCAGCTTCCTGTTAGATTTACACTCTGCTTTAAATGAGCTCTTCCTAGGAGACAGACTCAAAAGGATTATATTTATGCACACAAGGCTTGGAATAAGACATATCCTAACCTTTAATTATGAATCACTGCCATGGTTTCTGAAAAGCAGATGAAATCCTAGTGATGTTTTAAGAAGGTAAAATCCTGAGGTTTATTTAAGAGGGTTCTGTTACTTTAAATGTCATACACTGAAAGACCTTGTTAATAAAGAGTGGCACAGGTCACACTGTCAAGGATAAACAATCATTCCTAAATCCTTTGTTTCGGGCTACAGTGAAACCTAATCCCCATGGTGTTCTTGCCTGGCCATGCATGCATGTAGATATGCACCACTTTTATAGTACTAGTGCTTTCTTTCAAGCACGTTGCTCCTGACTGCAAGGCATTTGATTTCTGGTAATTAATCAGCTCATCATACATGCTGTGTTTCTCCCTCAGGCCTAACTCAAGTTAGTGATCCAAATCTGGCCCCGGGAAAAAAGAAACCATTTATGTTCTTAGTGCACAGAATGAAACCCCGATAAACAGTGCTTAGCTAAACATTGAATTCAGATGGCTTTTTTTTTTTTTTTTTTAAACAGGCTATAAGTCTAGTTGGTTGGTTGTTTTTTTTTCAAGCTGTAAGTCTGCTGCTGCTTTTACTTTGTACGATCTGTTTCTCCTGCCTGTCCGTTTAGCATGGCAAAACAACAAAAAATAATAATAAAAAAATCACTGCAAACTATCAAATGTACCTCTAAATGAGACATCGGGATTTACTGGATTATTTTTGAGATCTTATGCTTCAGCATCTGAACTCATTGCCTGAAACCTTTGTGTTCTTTCTTTAAATAACACTTTGTCACTTATTTATCTATCATCCTTTATCTTTGTGTGCTTTCATGTTTGGCTTGTCTGTATAATAACCTGGTTACTGCTAATTTTATCAGATTCAGGGAACAACTTTAGCTCGTGTTGGTAATTCTTCATGCGTAGAGATGTGACAACTCTCATTCTTTTCAATTATGTACGAGTTGTCCTTAACGTCTGTTTGAGGAGTCGTGCTTTGTTACTAAGGATCCACGAGAGCATTAGAAAACTTAGCAGGCAAGCTCTCACTTTTTATTTCTTGTCATTAAAATAATAACCTGTATGCCCACAAAGACACTGCTCATCTAGTGAAAACTACTGGCTCACTCTTCTCCGTCAGCTTGTGGATTGTGGTTCTGCTTCTTGTTCTGCTAATGCATAAAGATTTTGAATGCTTGCGTCCTACAGTGATGAGACATACAGCCCTGCCAGCATTATTTCTAGGCTGTATTTTTCTGGCACAAACTAAGCTCTTTATGCCAGTTCTTTTCCCTATGGCAAAGGCAAGAAACCGAAAGGAATAATTTCACCTAATAGATCCTTGCCTCACAGGGCTGTTGTGAGACTTAATTAATTAATGTTTGTAAAGTGCTTCAAGAGCCTGGGATAAAAAGGTGCCATATGATACAAGTACAAAATATTGTAATTATTAATTCCTAGTCTGATACAAAGCTACTGGATGAGCGGACAGCTGAGCTGTGGTCTCCAGTGCAAACGCAGGTATTGTCTACCACAAAGAGGGGCATCACAACACATTTTTGTTTTCAAAGTCTTTTTAAAGAACTGGGGCACATTTAAAATATGGTCAGCTTGACTCAGAATTTCTGCTAAGCAAAAAAAAAAAAAAAAAAGACGTCTTTTGAGCACCACTACTATTCTGTTTTTAATTTTTCTCTTTTCTTGTTCTAAGCATACCATCCAGATAAGCAAAATAAACCACACTGGGCTGCAGATTAAGTCAAATATCAAAATCATTGCATGCTGACCGTGAAAACTCACTCATGCTGTACATTTTGTGGGTTATCGGGATCAAAGAGCACTTCAATATTTATCAAAAAACCTAGCCCACCACGGTTTAGTCTTCATTAACCTGATGTGTATTTGAAGAACTCAACAGAGCTAATGCAGTCCAAGCTAAAGCTGACATTTTTTGACTTAGGAAAACATTTATCCTCTTGAAGAGATGTGTATCAGTTTGTAAATGTTGTGAAAGGGCAGAATAGCATACGGCTCACATATGTTATTGGTTTTTTTGTTGTTGTTTTTTTTTTTTTTTGAATGCAATAAGCTTTATGGAACTGAATTATGCTTTGTACATAGAGTCAAGAATGAACTTGTCATTTCTGTAATACTAGTAAAGCTTATTTCACATATAATGGGACATCCTGCTGTGCATAGATGATACAATTTTTCTAGTTGGATTTAAAAATATTAAAATGAAAAAGAGGCTAAATTAGACTGTGAAAGCTTGGATATGTGTGATACGAAGGGTGCTCAACCGGCTGTAGGGAGTTTTTGAAATACATGGCATTACTTCCCCAGCTACTTTTGGCTGATTGGGTTTCATGTCTGAACAAGACCTCAAGGAGATTAGCTGATATAAAAGACGCTTCCCCTTATGTAGAAAGGAATATGGATCATGATGAGTGTTTTTTTTCATTCCCTGTCACTGCCTTTAGCCTTTTCAGTCTGTTCTTACTGAGCAACTAATGTTCATATCCATGATGCTCAGCTAGAAAAAGATCACTCACAAAACTCATCATGCTATAACAGTAAATTAGTATTTCAAAAATAAAATAAAAGTATTCATGCATATTGATGGCATATATACATATATGTTAGAACAGAAAATGGCATGAGGATTATGACACAGTCCTAGATTGTTGACTCAGCTTTTCTATCAGTGTCTTTTCATAACTTGAGCAAGTTGTTTAATTTTTCCAGTCCTCAACAAGGTGTTATGAAACCTTGCCTTTTTATCTGTGTGGAATAGCAGGAAGTGATCAAAGGGGGGTCAGGGGGAATTGCTATTTGTGAAAGAGAGGATCAAGAGTGTCAGAAAGGATGAAGAGAAATTGGGAATTTGATGCTTTAAGAAAAATAAAAACCAGATGCCTGTCGACAACTGCTGAAGTTAAAGTCAGGGAGGTGTTTCATGCAAGGGAGGGTTAGGCACTGTTAGCTGCTGGTTAGCTCCACATCCCTTTCTGAATATCAGTAAAATGTCTTCTCAGGTATAAAGTCTTAGTGGTATAAGAATGCTGGTGAGAATGGTGGACATCCGTTCAGTGCTGACCTCCCAGCAGAAAATGTGTGTCTTTCTTGAGGGTTAAAGTGAAACAGAATAGGATCCAGAATTGGTAACTGATGTCTTCCCTATCTCTTTACTGGATATTGAATCTCATAATTACTGCATTCTGGTGCAGCTTCTTCAGCTGGGATAATAAAGAAATAATTAGCAATGTTTGGAGTGCAGAGGAGGAAGGCAAAGCATCGTTGTTTACTATTTAAGCATACTTTATTACTAATATACTTGAGTGCTGGTTTTTGCATTTCCTTTCCTTGTGGCTGATGTTCTACTCTCAAATCCTAACAGAAGACAGCTTAACCAAGTACTGCTGATAGCTTGCAGCCTGTGCAGATCTCCACATTTTCACTAAAGCCAAGTTATAGGGAGCCGCATAGCACTGTCAATGTGTAGCACTTGCACAGCCCGTATCTGCACTAACAAGTTGGCAGCATACCCATGTTACACACCAGGCCGCTTTGTGACACAGCAGTCAGGTGGCAAAGTAATAGCTCCTCGGCCACAGGCTTTCTGCTGTAAAATCATCCAGTAGCAGGGAGTGGGGTGGGGTAGTGGAAGATGGGAAAGCTCTGCAACTCCATGTATCACTGGGGAACATGACAGAGTACTGGTTGGATGCTGATTTAAAAAAAAAAAAAAAAAAAAAAAAAAAAAAGGCTGGGGCATTTTGCACCACCTGCCATAGAAGCCTGTCAAGGGAAGAAGAGTGAATATCTGGATCTGCCAGCATTTAAATGCAAATTAGAAGAAAAATACCAGCTGCATTGGGAACAGAATGGGGGTGTCTGAAGGTTCAGTAGTTCAGTTTGAATACCTCTCTTGTAACATCAGTGACTTACTTTCCACAGGGCCTGTGCACCTGTAGATCTTATTGTTCTCTACTGTTTGAATTGTTTATTTCTTCCAAAAATTACTTTACAGTTAGATGTAACTGTGTGTCTTTGTACAGCATTAAATAGGAGAAGGAAAAATGTGACAAAAATTATGCTGGGAGAAAGTAAGACTGGAACATTTTAGACCCTTGGTTTGTTCAGGATTTGAAATAGGGGTCAGTCGGGTTTTCCCTACCAAATTAGTTCCTCCATCTCCACAAAAGAGACGGGAAATCTAAGAAGCTTCCTGAGCTAATCAAGTAGAGGAGAAAGCACAACCAGAGCCTTATCTAAGTTTTCCCTCTGGCTTTTCCACCATACCATTCCTTTACTCCATAAACTTCCAGCAAGTTTAAAGGCTCTCTGGCAGCATAAATGTAAGTGGGTTGCCTAAGATAAGGGACACTGCATGAAATGGAGAACATGAAAGCAAGCACACATCGAAACAGCCATCTGCTCGGCTTTGGAATAGGAACATTGCAGAGCTCATCTGTGCATTAGTGTTGCCATTTAATGCAGATTCTAACAAAAAAAAATGTTAATAAAATTCATGGCTGTAGCTGACTCACATTATAATATCCTTCTAGAAAAAGCCTGTACCATTGCTCTGTGAATCTGTGCACAGAATAATAATACATGCCATAAAGCAAACTGCAGAATCTCAGATTTCTTTTGCTGCAAATAGGTGGACTCAGTGTTTTCTGGTCATTGGGTAAACCCTGCTGAACTAACAGTAAGAAACAACCTGTTCTGAAGTGGTGCCACAATGGACATCGTCCCCAAGTCTAGGAGATGTGCTCTTAATATTCAACAACTGTGCCAGTGAAATAGGTATTGAAGGGTGATACAGATGTTTGCTATTTACATCACTGGAAAATTATTAAGAAATGGATTATAAGATCAATGGGATCTTTAAACTCATCATCAGCATTATCTGTTTCTGCTTCCAGCTATTTTGCATGTGATTGTGCACAATGAAAACTTTCAACTATTGCCTTTTGCCTATGAGTTCACTAGCTGTATCACTTATCAGTAAAAGCAATGGTAAGCTAAATTGATGGTACATGGTAAATACCACAGTAAGGGTAATTACTTGCAAATAGATGTTGTGAGGCTCTTCAGTGAAACCACTGTATACAAGCAGTACAATTTAATAGCCTATTCTACACTGCAATCATTTAAAAAATGTGATTTTACAGACAAATATTATTTCTATAGGTTGGCTCTCATTCTAAAGCTTTAAGGGATATATTTACTAAGAATGACTTCCACTTCATTTACATTATTAAATTAGATTTCTCAAGCAAATATTGTCAGTAGTATTAGTAAGCAGCTCTTTTATTTACTGAAGATAGAGCTGTGAATTCTCTGAAGTAAAAATTAGAGATCTTTAAGATATGCAAAAATTTGGAGGGCATGATGCACAGCATCGGCCATTTCCTTTTCTTGCTGTAAAGTAACATTTTTCCATAGATTTTCAGAAGAGTGTTACATTTTACATAAACAAAGAGATAAGAGTCCAGAAGTCTCTAAGCACATGAGGACTGCAAGACAACATATTTCAAAGTTTACAGAATGTGCTGAATACACAAATTGTTTATGATATTTAGAAAACAAAGTATTTAACTGCAAGATATATTAAGTGAATATTTAAGATACATGAAAGAGGACATCAAAATACTGGAATCTGCCAGATTTGGGAAACCGATAGGTTTTATGTGTCTGCGTGTGCATGCATGTCTATGCTTGTGAATACTTTGGTTTGATAATTAACACACTACTGTGGGAAATGGGAGTGCTGCCTCTTCCAAATTATAAAATCCTTGTTGTTGAGCCCAGGACTGTCTTAACTAGGTGTTTCTAAACATCTCATGCTGAACAGTTAAATGAAGGGTTCTGACCTTATGCTTCCTTTGTAGATGAGTCCCAAATGTTATGGATAACAAACCTGGAGAGGAAGGATATGTTTCATTGCCTTGACCAAGTCTTTTTGCATACATACATAATATATATACATTTAATTGTGAATCAAAGGCTCCTTGGTGCTTAAATTTGTCTAAAAATGAAACTCAGACTCCTAAGTTACTTGGAACTTTTAGAAATTTTGACTGTTGCAAGGTTATGTGCTGACTCAGGCTACTCCTCATGTGGGTTACCAGTGTTGCTGCAATGAGCCACAGGAATGGAGTGGAAGTGTCAGAAGCATCCAATCTGTGCATCTTGGATTATGTAAATCAGGAATGAAACCATGTTCCAAATGACACCTGTGTCAAAACTCAACAAATTTTGAATGTCATTGAAGGATGTAGGGTGGATTCACAGGGGAAAATGCCAAGCTTTACATTTTAGAGACATTCACAGACTGCAGCTGAATTCTTTCCTACTTTAACAAGAATCAGTTAATTTGGCTCATGTTAAATGAACATTGACAAGCACATGTAGTACTGGCATACAAGGAGTTTAGTATATTAGAGTTTCCTACAATAAGGAAGACTGAGATTCCCTTTCTTCCTCTGTCAGGCAAACTGGACCTGTACCTGTCACTGATCACTAGCTGGTCTTGATAGCAACTGTTGGTTTCTATTTAAATGTGTAGCATAAAACACTGTGAAAATACAATAAGTTGGATCTATTTTTGAAATGAATGCCAATTGAGAAACAGAAGATAACAGAAAGAAAAACTTAGAATTTTATTTGCTCAAACTCAATTTTCTATTTCAATTTTTTTTTTTTTAATCATGACTGTTACCCTCCCAAATAAAAATGGGAAGATCTATACGAATATAATAACAGTCATGATCAGATTGGATGGGGCCCTTGGCAGTCTGGTCTAGTATTAAATGGGGAGGTTGGTGGCCCTGCATGTAGCAGGGGGGTTGGAAATTTATGATCCTTGAGCTCCCTTCCAACCCCAGCCATTCTGTGATTCTTGTAATAAAATGTACTAAGTTTGTAGTCTGAGAGTACAGCATAGAAGTGAAAGAACTGCTGCAAATCAATATAATATAGAAACTAAGCATGCAAATGGGTTAAACCGTTGTGACTGCTAATTGATGAGTTAAATTGAAAAGACAGACCAGCAGGTTATTACTATTTGTAAACAATCTCCAATATAGCTAGCATTGAAGAACATTTAATGTTTTCTCTCTCTCCACTGTGGAGCAGTGCCGACTAATCCACCACTGATGCACTGTACTCAGCTCTGTCTGCTGCATACTCTAAGCTTTTGCCACTATCTTCTTGCTCAAAAGCGGCATGGAAATTTATGCATCAGTGCAAACAATGTTTAAATGCGCTCAGCTAATCACTGAAGGCATTGTCACAGAACAGAGGAGCTATGCAGATATATCAGATGCTTTGGCAACAGTAGCATAATCCAATCATTAATTAACATAAATTAAAGCTACAATGCTGCAGGCCTAAGAACTAAAAAAAGTTGGAAATCTGGAAGATCTGGGTTTGTGAGGAGCTTTCAAAACACTGTCCTATACAAAACTTGCCTGCCATAGCCAACAGACAAGGAATTTCAACTTAAAAATGGAGGCTTTGAAGAAGCTGATTAACATGGAGTTCAGCTTGTTGTCACAGGCTAATGAAACAACTAGATCAAACTTCTGTTTTGAGATTGAAATCATGATGTAGTAGCGCCTTTTCACATAATCTATTTTGTTTTTCTAAGGAAAGCAGTTATACTCGAACTAATTAAGGTGCTCTTCTGATTTTTGAAGCCCCCTTGTTACAGACAGCCTGCAGGTTTTCCTTCTGTTTTGGCTGGTTGTTGTGGGCCCCCTGAAATGCTGGCAAGCAGTTTTGAACTTGAAGGCTAGTTTGTGCTCAAGCACTAGAAGTGTCTCTTTTCACTGTTACGTGCATCCAGCTTTTTGGCTTTTATCTGTGTCTTAGATGTGCTACATTTTTAGTCCCATCAGAACTGTAGTATACAATTTCATAGCATATTCAATGGATTATACAAAACAACTCAACTCATATAGAGGCTGCAAATTTTTCTACAGCCATCTGTCATGTAAAGTTTCCATCATATCTGAAATTGTCAAGTACTCTTGCAGTAATCAACTTTTTTGAAACATATTTAGAATAAAATGACGGATGAAAAATTCAAATTTTGAATCAATTGTATTGATTTCATGATCTTATTGCATTTCATATTTTAATTAGATGTTTAATTAATTGTAACAAATTTTATTTCTCATTTTCAAAAATAGTCCAGGATTCCACTATGCTATTACGCATAACATCTAAATACATGAAAACACCTACATTTAATCTATAGATACAAAGATTACTCTTTTGATTAGCCAGAGTTGCTGGCACTTGTGTTTGCTGATGTAGCAATGTTAATGTCTACATCTGTTTCTGATTTCAGTCTTCTTTTGTTTGCGGCTCTCCTGCCAATGAACCCGTTACTTTCAAAAAGCGACACAGTTAAAATTATACAGAAAAAACATGCATACATTCATCTCGTATGAAGAGGATTAATGTTAAGCAGAAGAGTAAAGTAATCAGTGGGCTTACGTTTTAGAAGAGTAGTAGAGTTTCTCATGAGATATGTATAAATATCTCTATTTCCAGTATGTGCATCCTACTATAATGTAAAGTATTAACAGAGATTTATAAAACTATAACCTCATTTTTGGCTACAATGGCTGTTTACATGTTATAATTGCTCTTGAAAAATGTGAAGTCCGTTTTTTAAATGTGTACTATATTTTTGGATTCCTGTTGCTCGTTGTATTGGATCTCTGAATACTTGTACATTACCCCTCAGGTAGCACTTGCTCAAATGTTTATCATGTTGTCAATTTAAGACTTTTCAGTCTATCATATATAAAGTAATTTCTTCATCTCTTTTCATAATCATAAACTGAAGAAAAATATTTTTGAACAGAAAATAAATTTTCTAGATGAGAAACTCACATTCCAGTGCCTTCTAGTTGGGAACTGCAACTTCACTCTCTTCTTGACCAAGTAGGAATACTTGACAAAGAAAGTCTATATTCACCTTTCCTGGGGATACATGAGGGCTTCCTTCATTCCCTTTTTGGAACACTATAACATTTGTCTGCAGTAGCTCTCTTGTTAAGACTCAACTGTTGTGATTACTGTCCCTGCTTTTGATAAATAAGAGGCTGAGCTCATCTCCAAAACAGAGTGGCTTCAAACTTGTCTTGCAAATGAGACAGAAATTTCAGGAAGAAGGCACTTCAGAGTGCTCAGTACTGCACATCACTCACTGCAGTGTGCCCAGGCAGTATTTCAGTTTTGATGGTAGGGAAAAGAACTATCAACAATAAAAAAAATTATTTGCAGATGGTTCTCTGTCTAATGTTTTTTTCTGTTTCTCTTCTAAATAGTGATCTTACCTGATACTTTCCAGAATATTGTTTGAAAACTGCACCAGATGCAAAATTGTATGTCTCATATGTATCATAAGATGCAGTGCATGTAAGTGACTAGTGTAAGAAAAAAATCTGCAAAACAATGCCTAGTTGTATGAACAATTATTTCAAGTGTACATAAACATCAGAAATAACACTATGAACTACTCAGCACAATATGAGTAAACAATCTGAAGGAAGATATTATGATAAGGATGATTGATAAGATGACGACTTTGGCATAGATATCTCCTTTTCTCTTGTAAGGTGAGAACCTTACAAAGGCATACTGTTTCATAGCTCCCAACAGCTTGAGATTGACTAGCTGCATGTATATAACTTTAAGTAGCTAAACATTTAAACTGCACTGTTATTTCTGCTAGATTTTCAGCTGTCTGGGATTCCCATTTTCTGATATTAGACCATAATTTTCCTCTCGGATCAAATATGTGCAATCCCCTGACCTTTTTCCCAAAGATGTAGGATACATTTTTTTTTTCCCTTGGCTTATAATTTTCCTGGAGCAAGGCATCACTATTTCAATAGGAAGGCAATTCTGAACATTAGAAATGGCAGTCTCCCCTCTAATACATTCCTTTTTATTTTTAACAGAATCAATAGTTGTTTGCAAGTGACTGCATGCTGCAGTCAGTAAGTTAAGACTGAGAGCATGCAGGTATAGTAAACTGATAAAGTTTGTGGCTGCTTTCTTTGAAATCCACAGTCTCTTTCAGCAGGTTCATAGGAGTAATTTCTTTCTAGATCGCTCTGATCTAGATCCCTTATCATAGAATCATAAAGTGAATTGGGTTGGAAGGGACCTCAATAATCGTCAGGTTCCAACTCCCCTGCCACAGGCAGAGTTGCCAGCTACTAGATCAAGTACTAGATCAGGTTGCTCAGGGTCACATCCAACCTGGCCTTGAACATCTCCAGTGATCAGGGCATCACAACCTCTCTGGCCAAACTGTTCCAGCACCTCACTGCCTTCTCAGTGAAAATCTTCCTCCAACATCTAATCTAAATCTTCCATCCTTCAGGTTAACACCATTCTCCCTCTTCCTATCACTATCTATCCATGTAAAAAGTTGATTTCCTTCCTGTTTCTAATCCCCCTTTAAATATTGGAAGGCTGTAATGAGGTCTCCCCACAGCCTTCTCTTCTCCAGACTGAAAAAACCTGCTTCTCCATCCTGTCTTTATAACAGAGGTGCTTCAACCTCTGATCATACTTGTGGCCCTCCTCTAGACCCTCACCAAAAGCTGAACATCTTTCCTGTGTTGGGGGCCTCAGACTTAGACAGAATATTCCAGATGAGGCCTTACAATGACAGAGTAGAGAGGGACAATCACCTCCCTCCCCTGCCGGTCACCCCTCTTCTGACGCAGTCCAGGATGCATCAGAAGATCATCATGTGGACTGCAAGCACACACTGCTGGCCCATGTTATGTTTTTCATCTACCAGGAGAAGAGAAGGCTGCGGGGTGACCTAATTGCAGCCTTTCAATACCTGAAAGGAGCCTACGTAGAGGAGGGGAACCA
>JAOWBP010004015.1:14407273-14430719 GCA_028571105.1 Tragopan temminckii
CTGGCCTTGAACACCTCCAGGGACGGGGCATCCACAACCTCTCTGGGCAGCCTGTTCCAGTACCTCACCGCTCTTTCCGTAAAGAATTTTCCCCTGACATTCAACCTAAATCTCCTCTCCCTCAACTTAAAACCATTTCCCTTGTCCTGTTGTTGTCAACCCTTTCAAAGAGTTGATTCCCCTCTTCTATGTAGGCTAGTTAGTAGGCTAGTTAGGCTAGTTAGTCCAGCCATAAATTTAGATAGAATGTAGTTATTCTAAGTCACTACAGAGTGATTTATATAATAGACACAAGTCTGAAAAGTCATTACACCCTGAAGTTTAGTTGTTCGTACCTCCAGGGATCTTAAATAGCTTTTATGAGGCTTTTTTTTTTTTTTCTTTCCTGCTAGGCCTTGTGTCTGAAAAATATTTAGACATTACTGCAGTCACAGTGCTTTGGAATATCATCTTAGTCTCTAACTCACTTTCCATCCTGTTTGGTACCATTAATATCAGCACATGAGAGGATGAAATCTAAGGTACAGGGCACTAAGAGCACAATTAATCAGGAAAGAAAATTCAGTTAGAACTATATTTCTAATTCAGTATTAACAGGTTGGCCTCTTTGAAATAGGGTACCTAAAATTGCATACCAGAACTGAATTAGCACCCAACTGCTCAGTCAGGGTGGAAGAGGCATCAAACACCCTTCACACAGTGTTGAAGATACTTGTCACCTGAACATCCCTATATCCCAAACATGGATATGTAATCCTCTGTACTGAGCTTAAGACAGCAGTTTAGTTACTTGCTTTCAATAAGTAGATATCAAACACAGAAAATGATCTCAAGAAATGAGTCTGTATAGTGTTCCCATAATGAATTGGGACTTTACTACCATAAATCCACCTCCCTCCTGCTCGAGAAAAGCCTCCTGTCCTTGCAGCTGAACCGTCAGAAGAGATAGATGCATGTCAGTGTCTCTCCAGTGCACAGCTGAGTGCACATCAATCCTAATCGTTGGTTGAAGCTAATGTGAAAATAAGCTCTAACATGCTTAATAATCAGCAGATGGCAGCTAACTTTCCATATCTTATACTGGTGTGGGATTATTTCCCCTGAATGCAAGCATTTCTGGAGTGAATCTTTCTGGAAATCTCTTAGATCAAATTTAAAGTATATATAATGAATATCAGATTGTTAGTATTCATTAAGTTATCACCCTATGGCTCCTGCATACTCAGATAAACCCTGATAATTCAGCAGGATGCACCATTTTAATATAATAAGTTCACCTCAAATATTATTATTTGTATGCCTTTTCAGTAGACTTTTCAGAATAACAGGATAGTTAACATCACTGTCTTGTTTATGCTGTGGAATGATTATAAATACTTGTTTACACTCTTTCTGTGCTTTGGTTGATGCCTACATTTTTAGGGACAGAATGACATTTAGGAATATATCTTGCACCTTGGCACATTTAATTAGTATGTCAAACTTATGTTTGTATTTCTGTTTCTAAAGCAGAAGCACTTTGCTCATAGTTTGGTGTCAGAATGCATGAAACCTCCTTGGCATAATGTGAATTAGAACAAGCAGGAAAATGAATGAATGATTAGCATTGGGCATGGATCCAGTGTTTGACATTCCACTCATTAGAAAGTCTACTCTAATTAATGTAATTGGAATCTACTGGGTGTGCCATTGATGGATTTGCTTGTCACCACAATTTTGTTTTATGTTCCATCAAACTCATTGGTGAAAACATGATGTATGCTGAGATTACCTTGTAAAGACCCAGTTCTTCAGAGGGATCTGCAAATTACAGCTTCTTGCTCCCACACAGGGTCTTAATGAAGTCAATGGGAGGCAGGGTTCATGCTAGCGAACCCCTTTACATAATTCTTTTCTTGTAATCTGTATGGGTTATGCACAACAGACATATAAGTTTGCATTTATCTAGCACCTGGGGATTTCAAATGATCTCCTAAACACTGAGGAATCAATTGAGCCACTTTTCCTGATGCTAATAGCACCTTTTCCTATGAGGGGTCACTGAAAGTACTCAATAAACTCATCAGGGCTACTCAATACAGTGTCAGAATCTGGTTATAATTAAGTGAGTCTTGTAACAACATTGCTTGAATTAAAATGATATGCATTTATGCATTTTCAGTCTGATATACCGGAAAGCTGATAGTTCCAAAAACATCCGATAAATAATTTAAAAAGTCAGAATGAAGCAAGGACTGTTGAATGAAACCAGCTCTCAAAGTTGCCACTTGAATAACTAGCACTACTGAATCACTGGAAGGATTTTTATCCTTTTATCTGTAATTCCAACACTGCCATCTCAGCTGCAGACAGACATTTCACAAAGAACTTTTGCTTTTCAACTTGGAAATGTACTGTGCTGACTTTCTGTCTTCTGTATGCATATACATATTTCATTAGATCAGGGCAGCACTGATATTAAATGTAAATGGGAGCTTTGTTTTCCACTGCATTTTCTAGTCTAAATTGTAAAATTCTGTAAACAGAATGAAAGAAGATATACTTTAAGCTTTGAAAGCATGAAATGGTTAAATGGAAAAAAGTGGAAGGAAAATCTACATGATAGGGGAAGATATATAGAGAAAACTAAGCCTCTTTTATTAAAATAAAATCTGTGGTCATACTTGGAATGAAACACATATCCCCAGAGAAGGTTATAGAATACATACAGCACGAAAAATATGATTGTTAAGTTGTGAATAATAGGCTTCTATAGATACCATGACAATAAGTTTATTTTAGAAAACAGTATTGTTAATAGTAGTCTGTTGAAAGATTAGAAAGATATAACATTTCGTTTACGTAGTCTATTTTTTTCTTACAACTTTCTAAAATTGTCTGTAGAATGTGCTGCTTTTTTACAGACATTTCATGACTCATCATCAATTGCTTTGGTTATTAATACAGAATAAAAAAGTTACCTTTTATCAGAACCGAGTTCTGTAAAACTAACTTACATTTACTTAAAATATAGCAAAGACTTACAGATGTTGTGATGAGTGAAAGAAGTAAAAGAGGTATCTAAAGATGCTACTAGAAAGTGTGCTAGAAGGTTCTGCTGACCTCTGTGATTTGTAAATCTGAGTTTTAGAATGACTGAATTAAAAATTAAAAAGAATTGCAACAATCACTGTAAAATATGATTAGCTAAAACAAAAATAGTCTCTTCTAAAATCTTGGACTCTTGGCACAAACATAAAAAAAACTTATAAAAATATTTAGATAGTCCCTGCCAGTAGAATCCTAAAGGATCTCAGTTTAAATGAATGTAAAAAATTTTTCTCAATAAAAAAATTTCTCAGTTCTTTGTTCATACAGAGGTATACTGCACATGTAAGGCAGCTTATGGTCACAGGCTCACTGCAACACTGAAGAATGCCCATGATTAGAGTTTGAAACTAGTTTTGCTACAAAATTTTGGTGAACTCAAGTGAAAAAAATCAAAACTAACTAGAAAGTAGACAAAGTATTTTTCAATGGGTTTTATGTTCTTTTAAACATACAGAATAGGAAAGAATGCTCAAATTGATGAGGAAGTGAGATTGATAAGTATATATTTAATGACTTCAGTTGGTTTAGTGTCTCAACTGAAAGAAGGCATCTTCTTAATAGTTTTCATTCACCAAATGCAGTTCATCGTTTTAAGCTTTAGGAGAATTAAGGGTGGCTGAACTTAAGCTTTCATATGCATCTTGATTCTTTCGGTTGTTAACTCCCAAAACTTTTACTTCACTGACCATCTAAAACATAATGACTTATTTCAGGCATTTCAGAAGCTAGATTTTCTGTCCTAAAAACGACAGAGCACATACATAAATCTGGAAATGCAAATTTCTGGAAATTGTATTAAATTTAAAAGCACTATGTTCTAAAAGGTCATGCTCCAGCCCTGTACTAGAAGACTAAACAGGAAAAAAAATCCTAAAAAAGGAACACAAGTTGAAGGAGCCAATTAAGATAATTACCTACAAAAAGTACTTTTATTTTGCAAGTCTCTATCTGCATGTCTCTCTGGAAGTCTGCAACTTATGATCTTAAATGTGTTTCGCAATCTGTTTGTATGTTTTTTTACTTGGAACATATTTATAAAGAGCACAAAGTTGATTTTTCTCTCTAATTTCTTGTCATACACAGCTTGTTTCTGAGTGATGTGTGAATTACAAAAGAATCCTAGGCCCGGATGAACCAAAGATCCATTGTGATGGTTTGCCTTAGAGAAACTCTCATATTTTTAAAAGCTTCTGGAGACCTTCTCTTTGGATCATTTTCACATATTCTCTCTGGCTTCAAAAAGAAGATGCTTGCTTTACTTGGGCTACTGAACCAACACAGTCATCCTCTGCAGGGAGACTTTTCCTTATCTTTTTCAGGAAAGGCACCTCAATTTGCAGTTGCTGAAACATCAGAAGTGATCAATCTGGAATTCTACTTTGACCCCTTACAATATTTGGTATTTTAAGCAGACTTACAGATCTACCAGTTTATAAGTATTGAAAAGATAGTGCAACGTAGAAGAGCAAGGTGTTGCAATTGGATTCCATGAACACTTCAAAATCAGAAATTTTCCTGAATCTTACTAAAAGGACATTAGAAGTACTATCCAAGGTTTGCATATTAAGACTGTGGATAGTTTAGGGTTTTATTTGCCGCTAACATTACTGATCAAGAGAGAATTTTGAGATGGGTTACAATTTCAGGACTACAGATGTCTAGACAATGGCATTCATCACCCCAGCACCAAAGTTGGTAGGGTTTAGCTGTGCCTTGACCAAAAGGAATTTAGATTGTCTGTTAAGTGTTATTTTTTCCATGTAGTATCAACAAAACTGGGATTCTCAATGCTTTAAAATGAGCAAAATCATGCTGATGAGGGAATGACTAGAAATAGCCTGAAAATTTCAGAGTACATTAAGGGCCTGCATTCTTTATTGATTGTTCCTTCTGGATTACATTTTCCTATTTGTACTCAGAAGCACAAAGAAAAATAATAGAATCTCGTTTGGCAACTTACATAATGTATAAATACATATATAATCAAATATAAATCTTCATCTGGCAGTTCATAGTCTGCATACAAATAAAGGATATTTCTTTTAGTAGGTTTATCCTAGGAAAGTCAACTTGTTAACTTAAGGTCTGTCATTCTTATGTCATGATTCAGATGTAGTGATTCAACATTATCTGGAAGGAGTATTTCTTTTAAAATTAATCTACTATTCACTTGTTAAAGTATAGTGACTTAAATATAAGTAAAATTTAGAATCATGATTCATTGAGCCAATTCTTGTAGTCCAGTTCTGGGTTCTAGTCTCTCTTGCTTGTTAGCAAACCACACTGGGTAAAATTTATCTAAAAACAAAAGATATATTTAAAGATTCACAGAAAACCAAGATCAAAATTGTCTTGCTCAGAATTCAGATGTTAGCCTTGAGCAGTGACAGGGGCTTAAATAAGTTGGTATATTACATCAATGAAAAATACAGTTTCACAGTGCCAGCATCTCATTCTGATCTCACAAGTACCGGCTTCACAGCACTGTATTTTTTGATTTATACTAGACCCATAAGATCTGCAACATTCTGAATCCATGTCCATTCTAAACCTACCTTGTAACCAAACTGCCATGCAGATGGGATCATTTCTTTTCCCAGGCATCATAAATTCAATTTCTGACAGCCTTTTTTTTTTTTTTTTTTTTTTTTTTTTTTTTTTTTTTGGAGGACATGACAAATAAATGTTTTTATTTTTTTCCAGTCTTCACTTGTTTTACATTAATGTGTTTCTATTTAATTTATTTTTTATAGTAAAATCTGTAATAATACATTTACAATGTGTACCGTTTTACATAATTAATAACTACTGAATAAACTATTTTAACATAGTTAAAATAAATGTTATACAGCATCAGTGCTTTTCAGTAAGATTTTTTGTGTCATTGTTTGGGAGACTACCTGCATGTCTAAATGGTAGTTAATCTGCAAGCAAAGTGAATCACCCTTGCTTTGAAATGGGAAGAAGAAACATTGCGCTGGAAGCTTAGCCTGTTCTAAACATGTTGTGATTTGGGACAGTGACCATGGATGTGTCCAGTGTTGTGTGTTTTCAATTTCCAGCAGTCCAAGGAGTATGCAGAACACAGCATGCTCATCAGAGACTGTCTTCTGAAAGAGTCTTAGAAGATCACTTTGATTTGTGTTCATACCAGAAGAACCACGCTGCATTTCTTGATATGTTCCATAAAGCATGTGCAATGTGGTTCAAAAGCTAAAAAAAGGTAGACTATGCAAAATTAGATTTGTAGAAACATACCTAAAAATAGTATTGGAGGGTTTTCTTCCAAAGTATTCTAGAAGGCAATTTCTGCCAGGTTAAAACAGCTGAATAAATAGCTCCTGGCTTATTGATATAGCAGGATAAAAAGCTCTAATTTACCACAGTTTATTGCATGCATTCATGCTTATGATTTTTATTTTTTTTTTTCCCTAGGATAAGCATATAGGATTGTTCATGAATTTATGCCTTCTTGTAGGAAAACTGGATGAAGAACTGAGTCAAAATGCTATTTTTAACTACAAATGAAATGCTAATGACTGGTTGAAAATCTGTTCTTGTCTATGTCTTTGCCTATCAGATTTTGAACTTTGTTCCTCAGCAGTTGAGTGTAAATTGCTGTCCTTAAAACAACACTTCTAATTAAAGCTCTGTGTAGCAAGTACCACTTGTACAGGAGAAGCTGTACTGTATTCTGTGCAGCATATAAAGAATTCTTGCAGAAAGATCTGTTTATCTCATCAGAATGAAATTGTATCTGAGTAGACAAAATGTACAGTAGATATATAGAAATATATGCAGTATCATGTTGCATGTTATAATGCACTTTACAAATTGCCCTGAATTTAAAAAATAATTTTCAGTATGACATACTGCCAAAGAAAACACAGTACTATAGCTTAAGACCTGGTACTATTTTGTTATTTCTTTTTTTTCTTCTTTTAATAATGAGAAAAAATTATATTGATTTTGGATGTAACCATGAAAGAATGATAATTAAGAATTACAGAAATCTTTTGTCCCTGCAAGGTCCTTGCGCTCTCATGAAATTTTGAACTGTAGTACTTTGTTACCTCACAAATCATTAATATAGGCCAGCAATATATTTTGGGTTGGCGCAGTGCCCAGCATAGCACCAAGATCAAGCCTCTGCTTTCTAGTAAATTAGAATCTGGCTCTTTATATCAGAAGTACACACATTTACAGAGACATTAGATGTGAAATAATCTTTCATTTGCTGTGTGTTTTTCTATGTTGCTAGCTTTAACCTAAGTCAGATCAAGGTAGTTACTTGTGGAATCAGGAACAACTGCATTAAATAGACGTGAAAGGTGCAGTCAACAGCAGAAATAGTTTGCTGAGATACATCTGAACCAAGTTCTGAAAGTTGACTTAACTCATAATGTAAATCACTATTTGTTGGCACACAAAACCATGCATTTAATGTATATGATTGCAGAAGATAAGGCAGGACCAAATCCACTTGTAATGAGACTAGCTCATTTAGCGGCATGGTATATAAATGAAATAAAACTGGAATGAAACATGGAAAAACCACGCCTTTTTTCATTGCTGGAAATATACTGATCCATTGTTTGCTTTATTCCAGTGATTACCATAAATTTCTTAATCACTATTTGTGTAATTATTGTCATTTGCTTGTATTTAAAAAGAATTAGCCCACATTGTTTCCAGAAAGCTATTAGCACTACTTAAAGAAAGTAGTTGCAGACTTAATTGTTGACAAATTTTCTTTCATGATCAGTAGATATGATGATATTTCATAGCAGCCTGTTCACTTAGTTATGCAACACAGAATAATGATTTTCCCAAATTCTTTTCTTCCTTTGAACTTCACTATTTCTTAGTGGCTTCTTTTTGGATGTAGTATTCTCAATGGTATTGTCACTTCATGATACATCTCTTGGAGCTATGGAAATGGGACATAAAGGGAAAACAAGTGATAACATGACTCCTGCTATAGTCAATTTGAAACTACTGATAATCTACAAAAGACACCCCCACTGGAAGACTAGAATAAAAGCTTCACAGCTTTCCTGTAATATTCCTCTTAAATTAATTATTCATCTTCTGCAAGTCTGTCCCTTTCTTTGTTGGCAATCACTTACAATAGGCTTAACCAACAGCAGGATTTTGGATTCTCAGTAGGAAATACTGATGCTTAAATCTGTCAGTTGCTTCCATTTAACTTTCATTTCATAAAACTATGCTCTTGATGGCTACTGTTACCCACAAAATAAATGTGTTATTTAGGAGTGAAAATTTCCCTCCCAGTGGTTGGTTTCATAAACTCTGTGTTTCAGCTCATCCACGCTACACCTTAACAGTGCTTTGTTTTCAGAAGTGACAAAACAAGCTTCCATTTTGGTGCAGTGTTACTAAACCTTGAGATCAAATATAGCAAGCCCACAAGTGGTTAAGTGGATATAAATCAAGTCAATGGAACTACACCTGCTTATACCACCTTTGAATTTGGCAGAGTATAATTATTCCAAATATTACTGTAAAATCACACTTTTACACGTATGTCCAAAACCAGATGTATATGGACGTAGGCTCTTTGGGTGGCTGATAGAATGAGCCCTCTTTAAGTGCTACAAGCATTTCATGTACAAATATTTTCTATGGTTAACCTCCTCAGACAGAATAATATTGCTGCAGCCAATATAAACACGTGAACTCACCAGTAAGTGTCAAAATGGGGACTGTGATGTGAAAATAAATAAATAAATAAATCCCAACTAAAAAAAGTTGTCTCAAACACCAAAATGCTGACATGTTTGCCTTAGATAAGACCGATATACAGTGATGAAAAGAGTCTATTGTTTATTAACTCCAGGAAGACAGAACTTTTTATTGCTTTCTAGAAATATTTTGTACCATTTTATAACTATTGTGAAGCAAACAACAGACAGGAAGTCTGCAACTATGAATGGGGTAGCAAAGTATGGAGTTTAGTTTATTTCTTTCAGAGCTTTCAGAGTTTTCATTCCCTACAACTCTGAAGCCTGTTCTTTTTTTTCAGGCTCCTCCCAGGTTTTTGGGACCAGAATTTCCTAGGGGCCATGCCAGCAGTTGTCTCTGGATGCTAAGAGACCTCAGGCACTGCTGCACATTTTTGGCATCCTCCATCTATTTTTCCTTTGCCACAGCGACATCAAATAGCATGTAATCAAAATATTCTTCAACTGTGTGACGGAGCAGTTAAGTGTCTGCTTGTTCCAGTTTTCTCTGTCAGCTGGACACTTCTAAGTGAATCACTCTTTCTCAATATGTGTTGCATGATAAGAGGGGAAGCAACAGACATGCCAAAATGTTAGTTTGAATACAATATAGATGACCAGGTTTAGCACTCGTGCAGACAATTAGTGCTTCATTGCTACAGTTTGATTTTAATTGATGAGTAATTATCAGAAATTATCCAGATTACCTGGGGAGATCCCACCTCTTCATTTTACTATATTCACACACGAAAATCTCAAATTCTGGTAAAAAATCTTTAAGTACATGAACATGAAAAAAAAAATAATGCTTGGAGATGTATAGAATGCTGCAAACATCATCTCATGTGTGGATTTTATGTCTGTTTCAATGAATTGGGAATCATGTGGTACATCAGCTAATTAAAATGTAAGCAAATAAATTGATTATAAAAGAGAGGATACAGTGAAAAGGAAGTTGGTTATATGTATTATAATGCTGAAAGAAATTTTAAAACTCTTAGATAAGGAAGTGCTAAATGTAATCCTAAGAAAGTAGTTAAGGAGATTGTGTGAACATTTAGAAGATTTTTGGAAACATTTAGAAAATTATTATATAATATTATATATAATATATTATATAATAGAGCAAACTCCAAACTCCAAACCAATGTTTTTCAACACAGTCACTACCATTAGCTATTCATTTTCACCCATGATGAACAAGATCATGAATACTGGGCTCATAAACTTCTGCATCACTTTCACCACTGCTGAAATGCACCACCCACCACCTCATTGTGCTCACATCCACTGTTCATCTTCACAAATGTTCAGCAAGCACCAGTGAATATCAGTGGGTCCATTTTTTCTGCATGGAGGGATTCAGTGATACACCTTTGCTTCATCTGTACTTCCACATTGGATGCCATTTTGTCAGACTCTCTGCTGCCTCTCCGCTACCATCTGTCACAAAATGTAAGAGGATATTGGTGGGAAGGTTCAACCTCTACTGCCAAAAGTTGCCTCTGATCTCATAAGTCACCATAGTAAAATAAGAGGCATTACTTTCAGAGCAGTCCTCAGGGAAAAACAAAAAGAAGACCAGAAGTAGGCAATTGAGGGATTCCTCTCCATGATCAGAGAGTGATAAATGACAATCCATAATAATGAAATTTATTTATTCTCTGTTCTGTACTAGTATTCAAGATGTTAAAAGGCGGCAATACCACAACATGTGAATTTAGAAAGTGATTAGTCTATTCTGATGGGTAGACTCAAATACATTTTGCAGCAAAAAATCATTTTTACTGAATACAAAAGAGAGAAAGGGTATAAGGATGTTTAAAGATGTTTAAAAGTTTGTCTGGCAGTTCAAAGTGGAATTGCTCAAGCTAATAAAAACATTAAGAGTTAAGGCTGCAGAAGAGTTTAGCAAAGTAGAAGATATATCTGCTCTAGAGTTTGCCATGAATATTAGTATTCAGCTCTATGGACTCTATGAGACTGTGATAAATGAAGCAAAATTTGAAAAATCTCTGGATCTCTGGAATCTCGGTGTGAATCTCTGAGAATACAAAGCAGTGCTGGTGCCACAAGGAGACAGACAAGTGCTGAGAGGAAAAATATGCTACAGTATGTAAGGAAAAGGCATATTAATTAAAGTCTTAGAAACTTAGTCTTATGTTTTTTACTTAAAGCAAATGAAATAGCTCTCAGAAAGCTAATCAGATAAAAATGGCATGAGAAAATTTTCTCTTAATCATTCAGATGATTAAGAGAGATGGAAAATAAAAGTGAGGTTCACAGGAATAAGCGTGATCAACAATTAGCCTTTGCAGTGCAGAAGCTTTACCTTGTTTGGCAGAGCCTGCACTACCCCATGAATGCTCAGGAAATTTTCTTAGTTTTACCTGACTTCATTTTAATACACTAGAACTATTAATGTCACAAAAAATGACTTAATAGGCTCAAGTATTCCATCCCCATCAGCAATATCCATAGGCGGTCACATTTGTTCTCCTCCCAGCTCTTTGTCATCAGCTGAGGAAGAGCTGAGGCTTTACCAGTTGGCAGAATCAGTTATCCCCAAACCCTTTGGGCAATAGGAGAAACTGAGCACCCTCCTTGCCAGATGTGAAGTTTTTTCCACTTGTGTCCAAACAACCAGAAAACTTGTTAGCAACTCTGCCAAATAAAATATATTTAGAAGTATTAACCTGAAGCTGAAAGTCTCAATAGCTATGACATTTAATGTAGATTTTGTTAATGTGTATTAGATACTAAATAAAATATCTGATTACGTTTCAATGAGAGTGGACTCAGCCATATTACTATAATATATGAAGTGGACAAGACAAGTTGAAGAGGTTACTATACAAGAAAACTCTTGTGAGAATAGCTATTGGCCCATCAGTAAAAAGTCTTAGTTATATTACAGGGTATCAGAATCGGTATTAATTGGATATCAGAATTGAATCTAAAAGGCTGCAATATAAGCATTTCTGCATAATTTGACATATGTTATGACAAATAAAAGTATTTTTTATCTCACCTTTGTTGTCCAGTCGGCAAAGTCCTTCTTCTAACCAATAAGGTCGAAACTGGGAATAGTCATTTCCAATAGAAGGTTGTTGCACACTGATGATACTTTGAAATATATTTTTAGATGGAACAGATCTGAGAGAAAAAGTTGGATACAATTAAGGAACCTGGATATCTTTCTTTGCAATTTATTAGCTGTTCCAAATGGAAATATTTCCTGACTGAGAGCCTGCAAATGAAGCCATCCCAATTACAGGATGCCAGTTACATATTAAGGATAAAAGTGCATAGTAATGAGCATGATGAATAGAAAGGGAATTTATTATCCATCTTTTTTATTTTCATTCTCAAAAGATGTAAAATTTTGGTCAAATGAACTGTTTCACTTATCCGTATAATTTAATAAACTTATCTAACAGTCTGTGTCTTATTTAAAAGGTGTTTTGTTTCACATCACCTATTCAAACAAACAAACAAACAAAATCCCTGAATGCTATGAAAAGACTGTATTTCCCTCAGTAGAAAGCAAAATATGCATATTTATTTCAATATTGTGATAGCATGGAGAAACTTTACTCAAGTAACCCACTGCACTAGGGATGTAAAGTGACACTTACTTGAGATAAAAGAGAATAACCATAAAGAATAAAAGTGAAGTCTCCAGGAGAAAGAATATATATGTGTTTCCCTGCTTAAGGTTTTCAGGGGAAAAAATACTAAAATGTGAAGACTGATAGACAGTATCTGCCTTTATAGTCATGGTTTCACCAGGACCAAATAGAAATAGAAAAGAACGCGGAATTAGTTAAAAAAACCTCGACATTACTTTCCAGTAAAGAGGGTGGTTTTCTGCACCTACAACAGGGACAATTTCTGTTTGGATCAGCCAAATGCTACAGCCTGTATAACCAACAAAGTGACAATTTGTATTATGAGTACTTTGGTTAAAATAAGAAGTGATCTGAGCCTTTAGCTAGCCTTCAAACCAAATTGAACTCAAACCTTTGACATTTCAACTACATTATCTCCTGCCTCATTCTACATTTCTCATGGTATAGTGGCAAGCTGAAATGCCCATAGGTCTGATAGTAAAAAAGGGCAGCAATAGGCACCTTGCCACTTCCTGCTGGACTATGGATTTCTCAGAGAAAGAAAGTTAGAACTGTAGGAGGGGGGGCATTTTTTCCTTCAAGGCATTTATTATTGGTAAGGAGAGGGCAAGCCCTTTCTCCATGATTCATGATAACCTCCAAAGAGACCATTGGTGACAGATGACTGTCAAACTTCCCTGAAAGAATGTTGCTATGCCCTAAAGAAAGAATAATACCATGCCCGCTCCAAATTCACAAAAAGTTCATTTAGTTTGGACGTGATAAACCTCATAAAGATTCCTCTAATAAGAATATCACAGTATTTTCTATATTCAATTAGATCTCACAGGAAGAAAATTGGTGAAATGTTGCACAATAATTTCTCCCTGGATTAAAAATATTTAGTCATTAAATTTCCTTTTTCAAATAAAACCACAACATTTTTAGTTGGATCTAAAACAGAATTAGATCTGTAGCTTGCACTAATGTAACTTTTTAAGTTCATGAGAAGTATTGACTGGAAGGATATCAGGTATTCTGTGATTAAAATTGTATTAATCATTTAGTGAAGATTATTGAACGATTCAAGATGAACTGTCCTTTTATATCATTGATTAATTCAAATTTTCTGCTAGATTTAAGAGAAGAGAACTAGAGATATAACTACAAGAACCTTCTTGATCCACAGTTAGCACATCAATAGCTGTTGCATCCTCTAGCTAAATGAGTGTGGAAAGGTTGCGTGGAAAATTAAAGTACTTTAGTAATATCTGGGTTCTTTTCTCCACAATAATAAAGTTTAAGTAAATCTTTAAGGGTATGACATATGAGAAGGCTTAATAATTTGTGATACACACACAAACATACACACACATCATTTTCCTAAATGGAAGAATTTATAAGATCCATACTGATCTGAAACACAATGTGTTTTAGATGCTATTACAGAATCGTTAGGATGCTTGGATGTGAAAAAGGATAGCTTTTATCTTTATAAGAGCTTTGTATTTAACCACTAACAACAGGAAACTGTTCTTAACACCAACGAAATGTCAGCATACACCCACAGAGGAACAACTAGAAACTGAAGGCAGATCTGTGAGAAGCATCTCTTCCTACATGTTGATTAAGTTCAGATTCAAAGGCTTTTTCTCATGCTTCCCAAAAAAGAATTTTAGAACAAAGTGGCAGCTAAAGTATGTGACAAAAAGTCAAAATCTGAATTCTGCTTCTATCATCAATCTTCTTGTGCATGTTAAAGCAAAAAGTTTAACAATTAGTGTCTCTTTCCAATAACCTCTAACATGAAGTTTGTAAAGTACTTGATGCACAAAAATAACTTGCTGATACATGTAAAAGATTTTGAAACTTCAGCAAGAAGTCCTTGTAGATATACAAAGTATTGGTAGCAATATGAAATATTATGGAGAGAGTCACTTCCCTAGTGAAGTGGCAAAATTTCTGATGATTAAATACACTAACATTTTCTTCTGTGAGGATTAGGCTCATTAGAAAAATAAATTATAGCTTTGTTATTATAAACACAATGTAAACTTATGAACTTTACCTTTTACATAGATTGCAATGTTTTCATTCAGAAAGTTTAGCATTCTTACTGAAGTAAGGAATAAAAATTAACCCAAAGACATAACTACTTGTATAGAAACCATTAAGATTACAGCCTAAACCAGTGACTGAGCACCTGGTGAAGGGACATAGCCAGACCTGGGAACACAGATGTGAGCAATTCACATGTGCGCTGGAAGATACAGACCCAGGGTCCACCCCCCAATCCCATTTAAGCGCTGGCAGCCGAAAGGAAAGAACCTCTACTTGAAGATTGCCTCCTGTCAGAGTTTCTGGAATAGTCCTGATCCTAGGAAAGGGTAAGCTGTTCCTTTTTTATTACTGAATTGTGTCTGCTGCCTTTCTTGGGTGATCTGGAACTAGTTAAAGGTCTACGTATCAACTGCCTCCTATTCTTGCACTGCTGAAAGTAATGTCTTACATGTTATTGCTTTTCTGCATTTTCTTCTGGATTGCATTTTTTCTTCTGAAATGCAGTTATTAATAACTAATTTATTGATTAAATAAGTGTTGATTTATTTCTGAAACTTAGTTTATTTCATATTTGTGCTAGCACTAAACAAGATAACAGGATACTATTGGTGTTACTGAAAGCAAAATGTAAGATTATGTCCTCTTATTATCTGGAGCAGCCATGCATGCTAAATTTCAGCTGGTCCTGTACAGCAAATAATAGTCATATATTAAATCTGACATGCAAAAGAAAGTAAGTTACTTCAGTCTTACTTCCTAAAGAACAATGGTCTGTGTTATTACAGTATCTTTTTGCCTGTACTTTCACCTTACTGCCTATATTTTTGCTTTATTCCACTCAAAAATTTTTGACCCACTTTAGTTTTTTGACAGTATCAGATGACCATGAAAAAGGGAGGGAGGGCTCCTCAATAGGCTTAATGATTGCCCCAATCACGGTGAGAGTGGTCTCGCACAGCATTTGAAGCTATGTTATCTGGCGGGAAGACAGAAAGATCTTTTCTGTTTTTGCTCTTTCTGGTTAGCTTTCCTAACCAGAATACTCAAACCAGTAAAGAAATGACTCTACTAACTCAGGTGTTCGAGGCATTTTTTTCCTCATTTTCTTTCAGCTCTCCTTCTAGGTGCAGATATACCACCTTCTCTAGCTCTCTGATTTTCATAGTAACTTAGAAATAATATGGAGAAGTAATAAATACATATTTTAAATCTTAATATTTAAGACACTGTAGAGGCAAGGTACACTATTACACTAAGTAGTACCCTTACTGACATAAATTTGCATGTTGAAGAGATCATGATTTCCAGAGTTGTGTTTTTCTGCCGCATTCCAAAAATCGTCGTTTGCAGAATCTGTGCTGTGACAATTAGCATGTGGGATATTTCCCTTTCCTTTAGCAGACTCATGGAGCATAGAAGCATTTGAGTATTTGTTTATTACATACTGTAAAATATGATAGTAGCAAATTTTATCTATGCAACTATATCTGCGCCCCTCCCCCCCCCCAAAAAAAAACAAAAAACAAACAAAAAAACACTACAACCAAACGACTTAGTACAGACGTAGGATCAATATTTTGATACAGAAACAATTGAATTCCCAACACTAGTTCAGCAATTTAATGATTGTTATGTAAGAGATAAATAACAAAACTGTTTTAGGATGTTTGTGTGTTCTGATTTCAGTGAAAATACTTTCTCATACCTTTTTTTTAATGATAGAAAACTGTTGTGCAATGCACAGTACAAAGGGTCAACTTCAATTAAAAAGTAGGATATGTGGCAAATATTCTGTATTTTAGGGTTTCAAGAGAGATTAAGTTCTCTCATGGTAAGCCCTGAATTTGAACTGAAGACCAAAACTCCAAATATTGTGTACCACTCTGGCATTATTTCTTTTTTACTAATGTTCTTCTGTAGCGTTTTATAGTGACAGAAAGGTATCATAGAGGTCAGCACTGTGGATACTTCAGAAGTATTCAAATGATTCCTGGGTGTCTGTATGTGAGAAAAGAGCTTCCCAAAAGTTCTTCTGAAATCCTTTTTTAAAGGGATGTAACTTTATTATTTCATCATATTAAACATGGGAAAAGGTTGCATAGAATTTACTGTTATAAATATGTGCAGTAAACCTTCTCATTTTCTCACCTAATCATTTGTATATTTTAGGAAATTAATTTAATCAAATGTTCATTAGTAGTAATAATTAATTATAGCAAAGTTCATCAGACATAGTATACGTGTTGCCAAATGATCACCATGATGTTCTTTTGACAGGGTTGTTAGAGCACAAATGTTCATGCATTTTTATGCAAGCATTTCACAAGCATGTGACACACTAGCTACAAATCTGCATTTACAACTTGGTAAATAAAGATACACTAAATATTACTTTAAAATACATCTTAATGTTATTGATTTTATCATTTTTGTATTGTAGGTCTAAACTACATGGTATTTAGATATAACCAAATTTTTGCTTATAAATGTATTTTAATGTTAGCTATTTCTGAACATATCCTACAAATTGTCCACAAATAACTCTTTTTTAAAAAATAAATTTAAAAGTAAATTGTCAATCACTTATTTTCATCATCTGCATATTTTATCAGGAGTGACATGATGTGAAACTTTTACTTTCCGGAAAAGAATAGCTTTGTGGTTAGGACATAAGGCTTGGGAGAAAGAATATTCATTTACTTTGCCACAGATTTCCCGTGGCTTTGGATAACTCTTCTTCTCTGGCTAGGATTCATTCTTTTGTTTATAAAACAGTGACAAGAGCTTCTTTTCTGAAATAGTTTGCTTTATTCATTTACATTTTGGGGTTGGGGGAAGATACTACATTTTTTTTCTCCAAGGCTTATCAAAATGAGGCTATGCTCTTAATTGAAGCTTTTCGATACTGCAATGCTATGTAGTAGTAACACAATTATTATCATTCTGACAAAACCATTAATTTAATTGCTCTTTCTGATTCTTTAAAGTACTGTTGGCTCCTGAGCATTCTGTCTTCAAATTTCATCCACTTCTGTTTAGGTGGATGAAAACAGAACAGTGATTTCAAAAGAAATCCCTGCTAAAACTGCAAGAGATTTCTAGTTGAATGGCGCACATGTGCAGACAAAGTCTTGGTTATCTTTGAGTTACTCAAAATATTTCTCAGTGCTGTATTAGAATTTGTCAGTGATGTTGGAATATAATGACAGTACATAATGCAGCTGCCAAAATTGTGCATTAGTAATTAGTGGCAACTAATAACCTGGGAGACAGCAGAACAGTTCTTCTGGACCTTTTTCAATTGCAAATGAGAGATGAACATCCCTGACACACTACAAAAATGTTCCAGAAAGACACACAGGTCCACAAAAAATTAGCACAAGACAAAAAAGAGCTGGGCATAGCCATGGGCTCATAAGCGAAGTGATTGGCCTTAGTTGGGTTAATCTGCATTGTGGGCTTTTCTGAGTCAAATCTCTGCGTGGACTTGAACTGGGAAACCCCACATTGCAAACTTTCCTGCAGTATTTGTTGAAAGCCAGCCAAAAAAAGCCAAGTTTATTTGGCTTAAACCTGTACTGCTCCTTCACAGTACACTGACAGGTTCATTTGTACTGGCATATTCTGGCACCGTTAGATCTGGAACTTAACATGAGATTCCTGTAGCTCACCCCCCCCTTCCCCCCACCCCCAGAGGCAAGGATAAATCATGGCTCTTCAGCAAACATTTAGTTGTATCAGAAAATGTGCCTGGTTTTGCAACAACATGGAAAAATCAGACTAGGGTGCTATGTTTTTTTTTTTTTTTGCTTTTGTTGGTATGAGTTAGAGCTGTTAATTGAGTAGGGTTTCTTTTGGGATGCTTTACGGTTCCCCAGTGTTGTTTTTCATCTTGGAGTCAGAATACTGAAGCACTTGCCAAGAATAATAATTAGCTGCTTAGTCTGTCCAGTTCTTATTTGAACTGAAGTGTTCAGTTTTTCAAACAATTGTGACAACATATCTATTAAAGTCTGGGTCTGGTTCAGTAAAAAGGGTCACAGCCATCTGCTTTAAGTCATCTTGCTAAGTCTTTCCCCTTTTATTACACTTCTCATATCATCCTATTGTCAACACTGAACAAACCAATAGACTTCAGGTGTGTGCTCAGGAAATCTGCCCACTTTCATTCACCACAGTGACAGCATGCAAGGACAAATCTGTTTAATTTTTAAAAGGTTCAATGAAAATTAATGACAAGAATTTTATGAAAGCAGTAATTCTTTTAAAATGATCTCAGATTAAAAAAAAACCTGCCAGTTCTACAGCTTTCAAAGGGGGGAAGTTGCTCACAAATTGGATGTTCTTCTCAGGTTATCAGTCAGAAATCTATTCTTTCACTCTGGCAAGAGAATTTAACACTGTTAATTGCTATCATCTTTCATTAGGATTTTTGTCAGCATGTGTTGTGCAGCAACTGTATAGACCAACTGTGTTTCTAGTCTGAAATGGTAAAATGAGACAAATGTTAATTCTTTTCAACATCTTTTCAATTCTTTGCTTAGAAATTGGGAAGAGAAAGGAAAACTGAGGCATCAGGAAGGACACTGAAAAGAGTAGATTCCAAGTATGTAAATTTGTATGAGACAGACTCTAAGACCTTCTTTTTATCCATTTTACAGACTCTGATAAATGTCTTGTGCAATAATTGAGATTCAACTATCTCAGCTGTAGAGTGAGCCTTTTCAAATATATATATGCAAAAAATGTATGCAAGACTAAAAGCACTTGTTTTATTTGGTCATATCCTGCCTGACAAGTGAAAGTTCGTAAATTTTGCAGATTGGAAACAGTGAAAGGTAGCTGTATATCACTCTTCTGGCTGAAGACAACCTTCTTTACTCCCTCGGAGCAAGAAGCCCTGTGTTGCTAACTCTTTTGATGTATTTCAGGAGCATCTGGTTGCCTGTTACTGGCTGAAGATAATGATCAGTTACATTTTTCACCTGTTTCTCTTCCATAACTGTGAAGTTTCTAGTTTGCCCAATTACCAGGTTTTGCCTGGGCTCCCATAGGCAGAGGATAAAGAAGCAGTCCTACCACTGGGGAATTAACACTTAAGTCGCCTGTTTCTTCAGGCTGCATCTTGGCTGGCTGTAGGTTATTAAAAAGAATCATTTCCTCCCACCTTTGTTCTGATTACAGAAATATCATATTTGATCACCAAGCATCCTAGTGAGAAAATCTTGCGGACTCATGTAAGAGGGCAGGGAAAGCAAAATGGGAAGAGAGAAAGAAATACTGCAGAAGAAGGGACTAACCAACTTGTAACCTAACTGCTTCAAATCTGTAATATAGTATGCGTTCCCAAAAATTACCTCCCAAGACATTTTTTAATGATTCTTTTATGTGCCTCTGGAGGGAAACACAATTTCTTTTAGTAGATAACAATGATTTGTGGAAGGAAGCGAAATCAAGTATGGATGAGAAATAATACAAAGTTCAACATCCTACGATACTTCCAGCCTATTAGCATAAAGTGACCTTCTGGCATGGGCTTCTTTCACTTAAAATTGAACATATCGGGATAAACTTTAATATCCTAAGCCAAATGTTTACATGTGATGCATTGATGTTGGTGGATACAAACCAACCACTGTGTTGGTGCAACAGAAAAGCTTATGAAGATCAGCCCCCCCCCCCAAAACAAAAAACAAACAAAAAAAAACAACCATGGGTTATATGTTACAATTATTGCTGAAAGTATTTTAGATCTACCTACAGGCTGGAGCTTTTTTTGAGCATAATTCAACACTATTTGCTTTGCGCTATGACAGAACTGTAAACAGCTCTCTGCTTCTAACAACTGAGTTAAACTCTTAATGAATATTGCAGTAATGAATCCATGGAGGAGGACGTATCTTATTTATATTGTTACCAAATTAAGAGCATCATCAAAAAAGCAGTTAAGTAAGGTATGTTAAAACTTCAATTATTATAATAAATCACTTCAATTTGATGGCAAATATAGAGAGCATAAAGAAACTATCATAAGCTCTAGAGACAAGCCTCACAAAGACAGGTGCAGATAATGAAAGGTATGCCAAGTTTATTTTTCAAGGAGAACAAGATAGGAATTTCTGTGAGAAAAAGTTTTATGGGAGGATTAGTAGGTGATAAAAAGTGGGTGTGGGAAGAACATGAATTGCTTCATTTTAGCTTGAAAAAAGAGTGTTATGAATATAATAAAAATGCTGTAACAAAGGAGAATGAGGGAAGAATACAAAGAAGAGAGTTTTGTTGTGTTTTATAACAAAGTTTTGTGGGACCTCAAACAGGAAGGGATCTTGAATTTGATGTCGTAAAGGAAAAAAAAAAAACAAAAGGAAATTGGTAAAAGATTCAGGGAATTATTTGATATAATTGAAGTAGAATAGCTGGAGATAATTTTATCAGTGGTGTTCTAGATGGGCACTTCTCTGAAAAGGGTGATGGGAGGACAAAGAAGGCTGATTTAGCACAGAGGCAAATCCTGTGTAGCAGGTTTTCTTTCTCTTTTTTTTTTTTTTTTCCCATTATTATTATTATTTCCCCTATAGGGAGTAGGAAAGTAAATATATACTCACTTAAGTCAGGTTTTAAGCAAACTTCTTTCAATCCTTATTCATTTGAACTACTTATGCTCAGGAGGCTGAGTATGATAGTGGTGGATTTGATGAAGAGAGAACATCATAACATTATTTTATAATGCATATTTTTTCATAATTACAGTGAATATGGGAAATAAAAATGTTGAGCTAGGTCTTATGAGTCATAATCATCATGCAGAGCAGTCTATGTATGTACAGGGTTTGTAGTTTTAAAACTTGTGATTTCATTTCTGGTTTCTAGGTCTTACAGATTTTTTTCACATGTTTAAAAAGTGCACTTGTGTAATGTAGAGGCTTGTGAAAAGTAACAGTGACAGTTCTGCAAGGCAAAAGCAGGTCAGTTCTGGACAGAAAGAACAATATGGGAGGTGCTCTCAGACTCCTCAGACTCTAAATCAGCAAAGGAATTCACCCAGCCATTCCTGGTCTCCTTGCTGGGACTGTAGGAGTGGCAGCATGAGGCTATGGGGATACCCCCATACTGCAGTACCTGTGCTGCAGTCTGTGCATGTCACCAACTTGCTGCACTTTTTGCAAAAGATCCTTTTCTGTGAAATGCAAGCTAAAAAAGAAATGAGATCAAAAATGAAATGGCAAGGACATGTGAGAAACCAAAGCATTTGTTACCTTTATTTTAGTAACTTCTCTTCATTAATGCTAAACACAGTGACATTATGTTCACATCAAGCATGTGCTGTAGAATTGCACTTGTCAAGCATTTAATTTGGCAAAAATGTTGAGAAAATGCTGAGCCAAGAAATGTTTCTTCTCTTCTCCCTCATAAAATGGAGAGCTGAAGAACAAGTGGGGCTTGTTCATTGTGTTATATTAAAGCATGAGGGACTGTACATATCTTTATTTTCAGATGGTTTTAACTTAGCAGTAGACAAATAGGGGCTGAAATCAGGCATTAAGAACAGATAATTAAGATACAGTGCAGCTTCCAATAGCATATTGCTGTGTGGAGTAAACTGATGTCTTTGTGATAGCTTGATCAGTCTTAAAGTGCAAGCTAGCATGAGCAATGTTAATTGTTTTTGTCTGAGCACATCCTAGAATGTGGAATACTGACCCATGGCCAGAACAAAGATGACATGACAGCAAAAATAACAATTAGCTGAGAAACTGCATGACAAGTCACTGTGTTGACCCAGGCCTAAGAAACATCCTGTCTGGACAACTCATCAAGTTCTGACAATGGAAGTTTGGTTGAAATATCACTACAACCAATTAAATGTAATTTCATTTCAACTACAATTCTGAGATAGCTGTGTCCTCTGTAGAAGGCATGGGATGAAAATTTCATTGCAAATAAAATGGATTTTTTCATTGAGTTGCATTTCATTCATGATGAGTACCTGTGATACATATTACAGTATTACTTTAATTTGGGACTGACTGTCCTTTATCCTGGTTTGTCTTACACACTTAACAATGCTTAAGTTTATCTCTCTGAGTATTCAATTTAAACACATTCATAGTTTTCCCAATGTTTTGCAGGGGAAATTATAGCACCTAGGTAGTAAACTCACAATAACACTTTCAAGCTGTGTGAGAATTTAAAATATATTTATCTGGAAAGCGTATGAAGAAAGCACTCATTACTCTTTAGAAAGTAATTTAACTGCTTCCGCTCTATCTGGAGACACAGACTCATTACAAATAAAGATAAACAAGTGCAATATAGAAACCCCAAACATTTATTCTTTTTTAATGGACTTTTAAGTCAATTTCTGTAGTTGTTGATGAATGCAATAAAATTAAATTAAAAGAAATGTCAAGAAGAAAGCAAACTTAAAATTAACAAAGCCCACCATAAATTTGCAATTACTTGTCTGTTAAAGGTCTTGAAGAAAGTTCATTTCAGCAAGGATGGAATTGAGACAATTGGAGCTTTAGCAGTAACAATTATCATTGCAGATTACTTAAACTATTAAACTGAGAAGAATTCAGAAATATCATTAACAGTCAAATTACTTAAAAAACCTCGTTTTCTTTCTCCTTTGTTTAATTTAAATGTCTGCTTAGTCTTACACAAGCAGAAAATGCTGATAAATAATTCCAGAGCATGCCTAAACATCTCCCTTCACAACTAGCTTCTAATTTGCTCTCAGGAGACCTTCTTGGTAGTTGAATAAAATATTTTCATTTATTTGAGGAGAACCTACATCACCATACGTTTCTAATCTCATGTTGCTTAGTAATGCTGCTAGATGAGGTCCTCAGCAAATCATTAAACTTGTTCAGTAACAACATTACAAAACACAAGAGATTTGCCCTTAGTGAAACAAAGAAGTTTTTCAAACGTGTG
>JAOWBP010004015.1:14430741-14459401 GCA_028571105.1 Tragopan temminckii
GTTAGCTGGGGTTTCTAGGGCAGCTTCAGAGAATATTTAACATTTTAAACTTCCTGATATGCACAGTATAGGAACAAGGAGACTTCAATGCAGTATCAGAGTGGTTTGAAAAACCCATACTTTCACGTCATTGGAAGTGCAACAGTGATACTGCATTTCTGATAGGGTCAAATGTTTTGTCTGTCAGCTCACTGTGCCCATTACATATTCCCTATGTTTGAACAAAATATGGCCTTTTGAAACTTAAGGGTTTAACAACTCAGTCTTATCTTTCTAGGAACTAACTATATTTCCTGATGATATGATAACGTAAATGCCTTTGCTGTGGAATTCATGAATCATCAAGAAATGATTTGAAGAGAGGAAATTAAACACTTGATTCAATTAATCTTTTTTATTAGGCTAGAAATTCATGATTTGCACTCCTAATAAATATGATGTGAGATTGCATATGCATTAATCACATGAGATTAATAACTATTATTATACTTTATATTGAATAATACTGGATTCAGGTTACTTACACACCAGCTCCCTGATCAGGAGGGGGTGGGGAGTACTGTAGAAGTGGTATATTCTTCCCCATGGAGAAAAGACTCTCATTGTTTGACGGGTCATCCATCTTCTTTCTTGGTTTTATTGTATTTCTTCCATATTGATGGAATGGCTTTCTCTCTGGGAGAAGTTTGTTTGGTCAAGTGCTTAAAATCAAACCTAAGTTTGGTAGGAAATAAAAATGCAATAGAGCAAAGAAATGCAGCTAGAAGGCTGCATTAGCTGAGGTTTGTTAAGCATCTAACTACTTAAGGCCATTGATATTGTTATTTACAATACATCTGTGGAAAGCATGTTATTTAAGGTTTTCATTATTGGCTGCAGCAGAGGACCAGTCCATTTCCTCTATTTTTTTTTTTTTTTTTAAGACAGTAATTAAGTATATTTTCTACTTACGGTGTGATGTCTATCTATTCGTGAATCCACCCATTCATTTAGGCATCCATTCCTTTGGCCACATACACCACATAAAACCAAATTTTTAGTCTGTTCTTTTACATCTCTGAATAGTGAAATCAATAGCAAAGAACTATTCTTATGCGTGTGGCTATTCTAAGATATTTAGAAAACTATAAGGGAGTAAGTAGATAATTATATCTAGATGTTTACAATTCCCCAGGATTTAGTAAAACAGCTGGTGTATTCTGATAGTGTTACGCATGGCACTATTATCTTAGTTGGTACCTCTGCAGGTCACAGTTAATAGTACCAATATTGTCTGACTGTCAGGATCAGACTGTAGATATCCCCTTGGAAAGTACCCTCCTTCTTTAGCAGCCAGGAAAGAGCCCCAGGCCCTCATTTGTTCACCTTGTTAAAACTACATAGGGCTAAGTTCAAGTAAGGTTAACAAAGGATGTTCTTATCAGTTAAAAACCTAAATATAACTAATTGTTCTTTCATTACAATAAAGCATATCTGTAACTGAACTGCATAATGTGCATCAGCCTTCAGAACTGTCTTTAAAGTAAAAGTGTGTTAAAAATGACTAAAGATTTCCCTATGATTTTTTTTGCTGAGTTGTTTTAAGAAACTGTTTTGTGTAAAGTAATTTAACTCTAGCCCTAACTGTTAGTTTCTACATGGGAACAGCTGAATCACAGCCTGAACCTCTGATTGACCACCTGAGACGAGCAATGAGTCAGCCCTGGGAGCACAGGTGAAGGCAATTCACCTGTGCTATTGGAAGGGGTGGAGCCTTGCTCCACCTCTCCTAGACCCCATTTAAGAGCTGACTAGCACGGGGGTAGGATTTCTTTTGGAGATTACTCCTCTTGGAGTCTTTTCAGTGAGCCTAGGATAGGGGTAAGCTTTCCATCCATTCTTCTTCAGTGCGATAACTTGTTTAGCCTAACTTTATTGTGTATTTCTTAATTATAACATCCATATATTCATTGATTATACGGTTTCTTATAAAAAGAAACTGTCCAGAAATGTCATTATCATTTTTTGCTTTTGGTTGAGATGCGTGTTAGTACAAACAATACTTTCAAAATGCTAATTATTTTAAATTGTTTGAAAAAAATAAGATATTTTGCAAACATGATTTTTTAAGGTTTGTCACTGTGAAGCTACTGATATTTAAGGAAATTATCAAACTATTAAAAATCTTGCTGAAATGATTTTGGGGGAATTGATAAGAATTATACTACAGTTTGAGTCCTGAGAATTATTTTTTTTAAAGTATATTTTCTAACTAGGAAATTGAAAAATTTCTATTGGCTAGTTGTGATTCTTGAAATAGAATTTTATGCGATATTTTGGTGTATTCTGTAAGTTTGAGAACATTTAGGAAGAGATTCTGTGAACAGCAAAATATCTTTTTTTCTGTGAGTTAGATACTGGACTATTCTATTTTGCATAACCCCATTTTCCTTGATGATTCAACTTCAACTCGTTTCTGATTTCTTAGAAATATCTCTAGGTAGGGAGAAGTCAACACTTATGGTGAAAATGATGATTGAATAGATATAATGACCATTTGTTTTTTTCCTTTTCTGAAAGATGTTATCATATTTTCTGGTATATAAGGGGGGTGACCTCAAGGTGCAACCAGAGGATGTTCAGCTAGGTTATTAGGAAATTCTTATTCTCCAAAAGAGGGATCAGGCACTGGAACGGGTTATCCCCGGAGGTGTTCAAGAACTGTAGAGATGTGGTACTAATGAACGCAGTTTAGTGGGCAACATTGGTGAGCACAGGCAGCAAATTTGTAAAGAAATGTAGTTTTCTGTTTGTGCCTGAGTTGGGAGTAGCATCTCTGTGTAACTTAGTGATAACTATAAGACATAGAAATGACAGTTGCAGATTAAGATATCACTATGTACCTACTGCACAATCATTATAAAAATATAGCATCTCTCTTTCCATATATGCAGATTGCACTTAAAGCAGAGAATAAAAAAGAACCTCTTCCTTACTCCCATTTTTGTCTTTTCTGTGCGATATTATGCATAGTGTATTTTATAAATTATGTTTTTTCCAGGTAAGTGTTCAGGGCTCCTCATAATTTGTGTGCTGGGGAAGAAAATTTTGAATATAATTTGAGAAGCAGTATGAAATCATGGACTGACAGCATGCATTATTATATCTAGAATCTCTTGTTAATTATTGTATTTTTTGTTTTTTGTGTGATACGCTATGTCGAGAGGTCCGCATGAATGTTCTTCCAGGGAGTGCCTACTGAGAAATGAACATGCCTCTGTATTTGCAAATTAACTAGCTTTGTGCTTCCTGTTTTTTTTTTTTAAAGGTTAAGTGTAATAATCTGAAACTGTTTTACAGCAGTTCTGTCCTTTACACAGCCATTACTTTGTGCAACTTAAAACTGGCTAGTTAAGCTTCAGTTCTCATGCACATCTCTTTCACTTTCTATTTTAATTTAAAGCAAATTTTGAAAGGTAAAAGTGATGAGGGCATCGTAGATGGAGAATCCCTGTAGTCTAAACTGGCAGTTTTGCTGAGCTCTAGATGTGAGTCACCTTACAGCAATTTGGAAGGGAATTTTGTTTTTATGTTGCCTGTAACACTGCCTGCCAAAGAGTAATATCAGACAAGAGGGAGGGCACTTGGCAACTTTTATCTTGGAGGTGACAATGCAGAAGCTGCTAATTAGTGAAAGTTGTTTATACCAACTTGATGTAGAATTCCAGTCTTACATATGAAAAGTGCACAAATATTCTTTGTGCCAAATTGGCCTCTGTATGAGGATTGGGTGGATCCAATTAACGTCAAACAGCTCTGTGTAGTGTGTTTGTATAAACTAGAGTGGGATATGCTTACATGTGGCATCTTTTCCAGCTGATGTGCTCAACTATGAGTAGAGATAATGAACACAGAACATATTTATTTCATCTGAACCAGGCAGAAGGCTGAATATGTTCTGAAGTAGATCACAAGCTACAACAGCCAGCTTCTTATTTTCTTTGTATGCCACAAGATTTCAGCCAGCTATGGTCCATCAGTTTAGTTTGCGTTAGTCAGTTATTCAGTGAATTTCTTAATATTTCCCTCTTGAATGAGCCTCATTTCTGCAAATCAGACCTATTATTGAAAGTGTGACAACTTGTTACTCAAAATCTCTGACAAGCACCCACTTTCTAGATAGTTGCCAGAGAATTCCAACTGTTTTATTATGTGTCAGAATCCTCATAGAAGGAAATGGTTTTTTTTTTTTTGGTCTCTTTTATATTTTGTTTTGCATTGGTTGGACAAGAGGAATGTGATTCAGTGTTAACCAAGACGAATAGCAATAGTGCGATGTATGGGCTCAAACTGTAAGCAAATGGTGACAGAATGAGCACAGGGGATTTGAGGCAGAAGCTGGAAAGCAACATAAATTAATGTGAATATATGAAGTTATCCATAAAGGCTGAATTTTAGCTTTAGATTAATATTAATTATTTAAGGAATGTGATATATATGCTGAGAGATTTACAAGTATGCAAAAAGGGTACTAGCTCAGAGGTACCAAAGCCTAATCCAAGGGAATTACTCTAATCTGTGAGAAGTAGCTAAAACAGAGAGTGCAACACTGGAACACTTCATGAATGAATATGGAATTAAGGAGAGAAGGAATATCTCAAAGTTGCAGAGAAAAAAATTTGGAAGACAAAATCTGTTTAGGGAGAGTTATTGTAATTGGAGAAGTGGTCGAGATGTAGAACAATACTATGCAGGACAGGAGTGAGAAAAGAATGACAAAAGAAAAGTGGCACACTAGATAAAGAGGATCTTTTGATTGGGAGTTAGGCTGTGAGCTGCACAGTTGAGAAGGATGGAGAAACACGTGGGGGATTCCTGCTGCATGTGTTATACTATACATTACTCTAAACCTTGGCCTTGTGCAATCCTCACAATGCAATCTTTGTGTGGTATTCTGTTATGTATGATTGGATTTGAATACTTTCCTGGCAATGCTTTTTTTGTTATTGATAGCCTTTTGCATTGGTTCATACATGATTAACTAACTTTTTAAACTACAGAATGTTTCACGTGAAGTTGAGTTTAGTTTTTTTTAACTGGAGCCATGTGCCATGTACATTGTATTCAGCTTCTTAGTGAACCATTACTCATATTTGGGGAGGGGGGGGAACAACACACAAAAAAAGCACCTAAACCCTTACCTTTGTGTTCAGTTAGACCTGAGTCTGACTTTGTGCCTGTGCCTCCATTTGTTAGACCAGTTACATAAAAACTGATATTTCTAACCAGCTGTCTGATTCTCTGCTCAAAAAGCAGAGCTCTGCTTTTATGTATGGAAATGCAGAACTTTATACCTGGGCTTCCAAGTCATACAGGACCTTCCAGCTTAAACAGTCTCTCAGGAGACATCAGATCATACTGTAGTAGTAAGTTTTAGAGAATGATTCACGAGAAGATGGAGGAAGTTGGAAGCCAATTGATTTTCAAAGCTGAGTTATTATGGTAAAGTGGGAGATGTTTAGTACCTGGTCTGTGATCTGAGGTCAGGACTGTGTGATGGAGCATATTTAAGTGAGAAATGCCTGTTGAGTTTCTGAATGCCAGACTCAGAACAATTCCTCTTCATCAATATATCTAGCAAGAACTAACCAGAAGGTAAAGTTATTTTTGAACTGCAGCTGCTTTCTCAACGTTACACTATACTGCACATTAGTGACTTATTAATGTAGCTTGAGGCAGGCTGGCATTGCCACATGCCTTTATATAATACGTTGTTGCACACAGAAGGCATGTCTTCCATCTGCAAAGAATAGCGATGCAGATGCAAGCAAAATTTATCCTGCAGGTGAGTATGTTTCAAATAAGCCAATAATTAAACAGGTGATATGATTTTTAGAATTTTACATTACTTCTGTTTAAGTAACTTTGTTATTTATAGATATATTATAAAATGCTAGAAGCTCTATTCAAACTCATAGGAAAATGATTAACCAGATAGACCAAGCCAGTTTCTATTGATTGTGATTTATATTTCAGTAAGGCTTTTGATGCAGCTGAAGACAGTTCATTACTTCTATACTTTTCTGGACAGTTCTGAAGTTATTGAATTATATAAAAAAAAAATAACAGGGGAAAGATGAGACTTACATCCTGTATGAAACTTGAAAACATTATACCTGCTAGTATATAAAATGAAGGCACTTCACTGGTATGTTTACTGTTTGTTACTCTAGTTTAAAAACTCTTATAGGAAGCTAGAGGACACTTAAACAAAAAGGTTTCTTTATAAGAAGAGATTAGAACAATTATACCTATTTAGTTGATAAAGGAGATGGATGAGAAGAGACATCATGGAGTGATATAAAATAATGAGGTAGAATACAACTGTACTAATATTACAAATTGGCATTTTTGTTCTATTGTGACTTTTAAAAATCAGCGCTGTTAATGATAATGCAAAGCCATGGCCTTTTTATTTCTCCAGAAGAACCTAGATTTTAGCAGTGGGTGGATTCATCCATATGTATATATAACAGGTCAGACATACAAAATGTCTGTTGTGACAAAATGTCAAAGTGAGAACTTACTATTTTATTTATATTCATAAGATAAAGGTTTGTCTGTGTTTTAAAGGAGTTGATGACTTAGCCAGTGGAACAGATCCACAAACTCCTTAGCGTACTTGTGATGTCTGAATGGTTTGCAAAATATTCTGTAGTACTTCCACATTCATTGCATGTTTGTTTTTTCACTTCCTTTACATGATTTTTGGATAGAGATGCAGGTTAAAATCTTATTTGGATCAAAACAACAAATCTGAGAAGGTTTGTACCCTACCAGTTTATCTTCCAATGGAATAACAGTTCAGATTTGGCTGAGACAGTATCTTTCATAGAATCATAGAATGGCTTGGGAAGGAACATGGATGATCAGTGGATCATTGAGCTCCAACCCTCCTGCTGCAGGCAGGCCCACCAACCTCCACATTTAATACCACACTGGGCTGCCCAGGGCCCCATTCAGCCTGGCCATGAACACCTCCAGGGACAGGACATCCACAACCTCCCTGGGCAGCCTGTTCCAGCACCTCGCCACTCTCTCTGTAAAGAACTTCCCTCTGATATCCAACCTAAATCTTCCCTCCTTCAATTTAAAACCATTTCCCCTTGTCCTGCCATTATCTACTCTTTCAAAGAATTGACTCCCCTCCTGTGTGTAGGTTCCCTTTAGGTACTGGAAGGCTGCAATGAGGTCACCCCACAGCCTTCTTTTCTCCAGGCTGAACAAGCCCAGCTCCCTCAGGCTGTCTTTGTAAGGGAGGTGCTCCAGCCCTTTAATCATATCTTTCTGATGAGAATGTAGAATTAAGTGGCAAGACCCAGATTGCAATATCTCTTCTGTCAAACCACAAGGAAACCTGTCTAACTGGGGTTACTCAAAATTGTGAAAAGGCTGGCAGTAGAGAAAATTCTATCCAAAACGTTGTTTCTCTAATAAATATAAATATGTTCTCTTAAAGGAAATAAACTATAGATGAATATTAGAGATGACTTGCTCAAAAAGCAATCAAACTATGAAAGTTAACATGCTTGCTCTCTTGGTTCCATGATTTTTGTTTGTTTTTCATCCTTGAGGCTATGGGAAGATGCTGTTGGGGTAGAATGAATCTTGTGCACTCTGAGGCACATAGTATCCCTGCATTTAGGTCAAAGTAGCTGATCAAAAATATTCACTGTGTTCATTTTAGAACAAAATGTAGCATAAGGACGAACATCAGTGCCACTAAGAATGAACAAAATTCCTTGAAGTTATATTCACTTTGTGCAAGAAGTCATCTGCATATTCCTTTTCTAAAGATGGTCAGAACACATCTCAGAAAAAGCAGATATTATTCTTCATTAAGTTCCATGAATTTTTCATGATGGTAATCTTTATAGGTTTTCTTGCAAATGGAAAACCAGCAAATATATTCAACAACTCTTTCTCAGGAAGATCTCTAATTTTAGGAAAGTCTTTTCTTCTCTAACTGTTAGAAATAGTCTGGCTAGAACAGCCTCTATTAATAAACAACTTCAAATCAAATACATGTAGCTGAATTCAGTATGTTAATCTAACCCAAATGAGCTAGAGCCAAATGTTCTACGTGGTAATTTTACATCACAGGTCTTTGTTTGGAGTGTATCTAGACACGTTGCTATTATTATCTTAAGTGTGTTCTTGATAAGTGCTAATATTGATATCTATGCCTCTCAAAAGGAAAATACATAGATGTGAACAGGTTTTTCTGGTATGTTTCTCAATTAAAGGAGACTTAACAACTTTTTTTTTTAATCTGACCTTTTAAAGTAGCATAGTGGGCAATAACCATTAACTGATCAAATATGAGAAATGTCAGGTATGTAATAAGCACTGACAAGAAAATATTCCATCTCTTTAAGCTCCTGAACAATCACTGACAAACCCTGGCTCCTATGAAGGTGATTTCCCCCCCCCCTCCCCCCATCTAGTATATTCAATGATAGGTATGATGGGTTGCCTCATACAGTATTATTCTACAAAGCTAAGTCTAAAGCTACAAAGAGATCAAAAAAGCTGAAGTGTAGTGTAATTCTGAGGAAACCATCATTGGTAAGTAAGATGCTCTCATTTTCATCACACATTGCCAGATCTCATTTAGTAATACATTTAATAATTCTAACAACCCACTTATCTACTTTTCTTTAACGTGTATGGCATAATCACTCTCAGATCATCATGTGTCACAGTAGATTCACTTCCCTTCTGTTAGTCCAAATAATTCAAGTTAACAGTGACCTTTTAGGAAAAAAAAAGACTGCTTTGTACTTAGTCTCATAACTAAATGTCTGAATAGACATTTTATTTATTTCATAAGGGTTTGCTAGTAAAGAAAAATGATATTGTTTGGAGCCCAGAACTCCCTTTGTAGGCTTTGGGGGTTGATTCCTATTTTCCAGTATTATTTCATAGTGTTTTCCACTGATAAATTCCTCTTATTTTGATGCACTTACTCCTTGTGATAGATTCCAGAAAGTTCTGATGAGACACATGAGACTGCTCTTTCCCCAGGGCAGTCCTGGGCAGCACACATCCTGCACTAAAGCCAGTGTCTGTGCTCAAAATCCTTACAGGGTGCTGGATGAATACAAATTCTACCACTCCTAGGAACAGCCAGTGCTTCAGAAAGTTTATAAGAAAAAAAAAAAAATAGACTGGAATTCATGTCCATTTGTAGCTCTTAGGATTTGACTGTATTCTGTGTTTAATGCTGTGTTTAATATTGTTTATAATATATTATTTTGAAGCTTCTATTGTATATGAAAAGGTAATTAAAAATTAGGTCTTCTCCTTACACCCTGACTCCAGCTGCTTTGTGCAAAGCAGCTGGTAAAATTCTGTAAACAGTCAATCAAAGATGAACCCCAGCAAACACAGACACTTGATGGGGGCATAATTCCTGCGTGCATAGCTCAGTATTAACAGTGAACCTACTAACAAAGAGAAGGATCGCATCAGATCTATGAGTGGGGAGCTGAGACATGGAGATCCAGAGCCAAGCCGTTCTGAGATCTTGCTGCCTTTTGGGCATTAACTTTCAGGCACGCTTTTCATTATCTGCAAGCGTAGACTTGGCACAGATGTGATCAGGAACACTATGCAATTACAATGCAACAGTGTAAATCCAAATAAATTCTGCATCCTTCACAGAAAAGGAGGTTCTTGCCAGAAGCAGTATAAACTAATAGTCTTTGGGGTACCAGTTAAGGTTTGGCACCAGAAAGGCCAGGGAAGTGGGCAGTAAAATAAATTGTAATATGAGGATATTTTAATTACAACTGTTCTGTTTTCTTTGGTAGTGCAGTTTTATTTTATTTGCACTTCTGTAGTTTCATCTTGATGACATGGCTATTATTTTATAGTAGTTTCAAGCAGTTAATTAATGAACTGCACACATGTGACATGACACCACCTTGCCCAATTATCTTTGGCATCTATTTTATGGTGCAAAGCACTGCAGCTTTGTGAATTATTTTAGATTGTAAATTGGCTCTGGAAGCTGTTGTTTTAATAACCAAAACAATACAAGAGCAGTACTTGATGGCACATATGCAGCAATGACAAACTGCCATGCATGATCTCATGAAATTCACCAAAGGACTTGGAGGTGTTTGATAATACGTCTCTGTTCTTTAGATGTAAATATCTCTCTTGATAAATCCACACACCTTATGAAGACTTTTAAAAACAGACTGCCCCATTTGCTGACAACCTGTAAATGACCAAGCAGTAGAGAATTAGGAAGAGAATGTATAATGCAACTACGGATGGATTTTTCTCAGGATCATTTTACTGTAATAGCAACCCAAAAATTTTGTTCTATCCTTACCGGAAATTAAACACAAAGTAAAGGCAAATATTTTAAAGTCAAGTTGTTTCTGGCACTGTGTTTCCAACCCTGTAAAGGATAATGTACAATACCTAGGGGTATCCTGGGCAGAGATCAAATCCTCCTGCCTCCCTTCCCCATTCCACAAGGGATAACTGGAGGAACAAGGAAAATGTAGTTAAAGCCCTCCATCTTCCCTTCTTGATTACATCAGGTGTGAGCTATAACTGATAGATGCTGTCTGTCCTCTCTAAAAATGAGATATCCAAGAAACTTTGTTTTAATCATTGTCTTGTTACCAGGCAGTAAGTCACAGAAGACTGCCCATCCAAGCTCAGATATAAATCTGAATCTCACACCTTTTGTGGGTCTTTAAAATTCACCCTAAATTTTAAAGCAACATTATTTATTTTTTTTTTTGTTCTTTATCCTCCCTCTCCCACTCCAGATTTCTTTCTTCAGGATTGCCCAGCCTACAACCAAAAGTCTTCCTCCAAAAGCAAGCTGTAGCAGAAACTTTGGCCTGAAAAAAATTTCCAAAAGATGTGAACCTCTGGACAAATTAACATACTTTGAAATTGTTCCATACTTATTTGACCAGAATGAACCCTCACTTCCAAATTGCACATGATGTCAATGAAACCCATCACCCCAGTCTAGTTATTTTTAGGTGCTACTTTATAAATACATTGGTCACTTATTCTGGATGTTAGAAATAGAAAAGCGCCTTTGTCTAAATTTTATGAAAATATTTCTCAACAATTAAATATATTTTAATTTTTAAACAAAATCATGAATTGTCTTCATGCAACTTTATTCTAAAGGAAGTGATATATGTTTTCAAAAATTAATTTCAAACATATGGAAAAAATGCCAATTATATGTAAGAATTGAAATACATTATGGCTGAAGAATATATTCCTCTGCAGGGAATGCAGAGGTAACATTCTTCTCAAATGTCTCTTCATACACAAATATACATTAGAGTACATGCACGCACAAAGGACTCTGAGATTAAAAAAAAAGAAATGGAAGTAATGTTTTCATTTTAAAATGTGATTTTTTTTTTTTAATAAGAGTTTCTCATTGTAACATGATTCCATACTTGAATATGTTGATGTAGAATAAAAATGCAACATTATAGATGCAAACATCTATTCACTAAATCCAGCAATGGTCAGAGAAAAACTTTCAGTGGCTTGGGACTAGTTTTGGACAAGCAACCAGAAATTCAGGTGCATCTCCTAGCCTTTAATTTTTTTTTTTTTTGTATCAAAAGGTATTCTTTAACTCATATTCATTAGCCTTTCCAGACTTCATTTCTAGGTCTGTAGCAGTCCTTTATTTCCTTTTTTCCATATCTTTCAAGATCTATTCTGATCATTTTCTATTTCAGGCTTTTGTTAATAGTTCCCGTTACTATAGTATCTGAGCAGCTATTTTCGACTGTACTCATCTTTAAGATACCCAAGTGCAACTACATGAGAAGCAAGGGAAGTACTATTATCCCCACTTTATATCTCAAAAATTGATAAGAAGACTCAGTCAAATGTGTAATGATACTTACGTACCTAACTCCCTTTGAAATCAGTGAATGTTAGGTGCCTAAATAGAACTAAGATTGTGATAGAGGGAGAGTTGGAACCAGATATTCAGTTAACTACCTGCTCATTAAAACATCTTATCTTATAACATCCTTTAAACTTTAAACTAATCCATAAATTTATGGATGCTTTTCATATTTGCCTATCACCTAAAAACAAGTTATGTGAAGGTGTTTCTAACCTGCCTATCTTATATATGTACAAGAATGTCTAATATAGCTATTTCTTTTCCACATTTTGTGTGCTTTGGACTGGAGTAAAATCTGGGGTGCATGAAGTGATACACTAAACTGAAACAATGGGGAAAAATAACTATTGAAACTCCTGAGCCCAAATAAAGACCAACTGCTACTTTTAATTTCTCTGGAAGGCAGAGAACTTAGAAGTCTGGAACCAAGAGAGGAATTACTCCTAAAAAATATGCTGGAGTGGAAATTGTGTAAACATTTGTGAATATAAATGATAGAGAAATAACTACTTAAAACACCTCAGTTTAATTCATATAGGATACTTATACAATTTCTCTCTCTTATCTTAATAAACTCTTCAGTTGACATTAGGTGAAGTTTGCTAAAAGCCAAAGGACAAGGTCGACAAACTCTGGAGTTGGTCATACTGACCAGAAAAATAAAACACAACAAAACTTCTGAATAAAATGACTTTCAAATTATTCTCTATTCCTAAGCAATGCGTTACACAGTCAATTTTTCAGCAGAAAGCTAATTATGCTACTTTTCAGAGCACCTTTGAGAAGATATAAACACGTGCGTGACTGGAATCGTTTAGGAAAGGAAAATAAAACTATTTTCACAGTTGTGTTTGTAATGTAACTGTTCTAAAATAGCAGAAATAATACATAGTACAGATGCAACAAAGCTGCTCAGGCATATCTGCTTTTTTGCACATTAAAACAATTCAAATACATTAAATTATGATCTACAGTTGAGCTTCGAATAATTTGAACAGGCCCTATGGTACTGAAAACTAGGAAATTTGTTTCAGCCTTACCGATTTTCTTTTAGATCTGTATTATACTTAACATCAGTGCAGTTTTATATATATATTTTATTCTCCCCCTTTCAATAGACTTATCTGTTTTTTGTTTATAATAATAAGGTGGCTTGCTAATATGAAAGACGTTGGACAGGCAATTTAAGAATGGAAAGCACAATCAATATCTAATACAAAAATATTATTTTTTCATCACACACTATTTCAGTTATCAAAGATTAATGTAGGTTTAGATAATCACACAGACATCAATACTTAAGTGATGTCTAAGTGTCAAATGCAACAATTATGAAAATTAATCTCCCTCTACCTGCTTAAACAACCTTGCAAGACTTCAGAGCAAGAAAGATATATTCAGAACTAAAGAAAAATTCCACATAGGCATGAATTAAAGAAGCAAAATTAAGCTTGTTGCTCTCTCACTAGAGACTTGGGACAATTTTATTGTTAGAAGGAGTAACCCAATTTTAGCCGCAAGTTGAAAATGTGGAATTAATGATGAAGGGCTAGGAAAAATTATGAGACTAAGTAGTTACACAAGGTAGAATTAGATAAAATTGTCAGTGTATAAGTCAAAAAAGCTGTACTTTGAGAAAAGAAGGTAAAACTAAGCACAGAGAAAGAAGGAAAATGCCAAAAAAAGCAAAAAAAAAAAAAAAAAAAACAAACACACATCTTCAAGTCTTTGGAATTTGCTAGATTATTCAAGTTTATATGCAGAAGATCTTAGGTAAGATCAACCAGATAAAAACTGTGATATTTGTCATTTCTAATTCCAGTAATTAAGTGCTGTTCTACTTGAGAAAGCCTCAGTGGGATTATAATAATGGCATAATGATGGAAACAAAGAAAGAACGAGAACTACTACAGAAGAAAGAATATTGAAAAATTCATGACACACTCACAATGATTGTCCTCAAAAGGTTAACCTCTGCTAATGGTTTCTGTGACAGAAATGTCCAAGATATCTTTTTTCCTATGCGCTTTTCCCAAAAAGTAAGAGGAAAAAACAGAGTAAATTGTTATCTATCATAGTGATATTTCTTGAAGTTGCTCCTGATGATATTCTTCATAATTATCACAATCTCTTTCTGAGATGGTTGATTTTTAAGGCACTGGTCTAAGTATGCCAGTTTACTGAGAAATGTATCAGCTTTGAATAAAGAGAACAAAAGAGATAAAAGTGAACTACTTCACAATTAAATAGTTTATCAGGACAAATATCAGAGTTGTAGGATTCAAGGTTCAATTCAAATCAGAATTTCACAAAGCAAGGAATTGACCTTCGTGATCTGATCCATAGGTGACCCTGCCTGATGCTTTATACCCTTTCTCGCTGACCCTGAAATGTGTACAACATACCCAAGTCTGACTAACTCCAATAGGGAATTGATAAAGTGCCCAAATAGTGATATTTAGTTACTCAATTAATTACTGTAATGGTGGCATTTGTGTCCTTGCTGTAGCCAGAATTCTTTAACTTCCCCACATTGTTTCACTCTAACTGGTCTAGGTTCATCTCAGGGAAAGATGGGGAAAATTTCAAATGACAGAGACTTTGAAAGGCAAGATAATCTTTCTTTCTTGCCAAGACTGGTATAGAAAGGAATTGAACTGTTTTGTTTGCCTCTGAGGACCACTGGAACGGACCCCCCTCCCCCCCTACTCCCTCCTGACCTTGAAAGTCATATTGCTTCTCACCATCACATTGATGGGAAACGTTATTTTGTGTAGATTTCCATCATTCTAATTCCACGTTTCTTTCTTCCACTCTATCCAAGTTATTTTGCCATCTCTACATTAAACCATTAGTCAATGTCCCATAGAGGGTATAATGCACAGTCCTTATTAAGATACACATGTTCATGGAATAACCCAAAGCTAATTAAAAAGATAAACTTATATTAGAGTATTCGGTACTATTCTCAGAGCATTCACAAAATATGGAGCAAATATTGTACTTATAATTGCATTTTAATTGAGCTGTATCTAGTATAAAAAGATAGTTGCATATGGACTGTCAACTTGAATAATGTTTTAAGATACATCTTTTAATTTTACTGCTTTTATTGTTACTGTTACAGTTTGAGAAAATTTCCCCACAGCTGTTTTTATTTTGTGAAAATCATTCATCCCATGAGCATGACTGGAGCAGTGTGCAGTATACATAAATCCTTATGATCATTAAACACGTGTAGTTAAGGACTGTTGCTTATCCATACATGTTTCATTTTCTTGCTTTGTGTTAAATATTTCAGTGATTCTCCTTGTTATTTCTATATCTCAGCTACAGCACAAAAAGGAGATCTAGAATTAGCAGAAAATGCTCTCCTGCCTGCAGTCTCTGTTAAAGTTTTGGGTGTTTCTTTTTGAATTATTTTGACTTGCCAGTGACTTTGGCTCAGAACCTGGATGCACTGCTTCTTCCTCATCACTGTCCCCAGGCAACTGGTCCTAGTGACACAGACCTGTTTCACCACAATAGCCTGTGCATCACTCTCACAAAATGTCCCTGGCAGGTCTCTGATTCTGAAGTGCAGGCTGCATCTGCTTCTTGTACACAGTCTCTGGTACTGTCATCTTTCTCGTTCCTTTTCAGAATCCCTAACATTTTTCTCTTTCTTCCTGCTGTTCCACTGACTAGCTTCTCCCAGCTTTCCTGGCTTTTGTTCCAACTCCACTGCTCACATAAACACCTTGGGTTTCCTTCCTGCTCTGCTTCTTTCTCCTGAACAATCCCGGTTATTCATCACCCTTCCCAGGCTCTCACTTACTTGTCTCCACTTCCTAAAATTCCTAACCATTATTTGATGATTCTCAGGCTGAAAATGATTTTGATGTACAAAGGATCACATTTGCTAAGCAAGAGTCAAATCAGAGAAGCTAAAGATTACTGGGTTCCACATGAAACCCAGGTAGAATTTTTTCCTGATTTCACTGCACAATTACAAAGCACTCCTAAAATTTCCCCCAAAATGAGATGAAAAGAAGCCAACCTTTCTGTGAATTTAGTCTGAGTTAATACTGAACTCAGATAATTTTGCATTCTTTCAGATTTTGCAGAAAATATTTTAAAGAGCTTTCCTTGATTATTTTCTTTTCATGAACGTAGTCATTCCAGCCTGAAGAATGCTCCTCTATTTGGCTTAGGCTTCAATAATTTAGCAATTAACATTTAACAACCAGATTGTTTTCCCAAGCCCAAGGGCACTAGTGCGAGAAAATATCTTCTGATCTATAACCTCATTGCAATCTCAGAGCTCCTAAAACCTAACTTTTTTTTATTTTAATCATTTTTGCTGATGCAGGAGCCAGTCATAACTATACTGCAAGTAGCAAAAAACTACACAATACTCCCCCGTCAGATAGCATTTATTGTGCTGTAATTTGGTCTAAGACAATAGGGGAGATGCAAATTCTAGAGAGGCATATTAATCTGTAGGTCAAACAATAACAAAATATTGAGAAACTGTCTTAATGATTTTTTACATTGTGGTGAAAAAGAGTGTAATTCCATGGAGGGGTGCTTGTGATATCATAAACTAGGAGAATAAAGCTGAGAGGTTTATTAATGCCACTGAGGCACTGAAATAGAATTTGTTTTATATCATGTACGATTGTGGAGGTGTTTATTATTTATAACACATTCTTCTTTTTTAAAGGTCTCTATTCTAAGCTCTCTTCTGATGCTCCACATCTTGCTTTTCCCCATTGGTTTTAAACAGCAATTGTATTCCAGATGCAGCTTTAAATGGTGCTGTGTTAGCTGCTACCTTTCACTTTTTATGACAAAATTTAGTCCATTATAACAGCAGTATTTTTCATTGAAAAGTAAAAGTTAAAAACTGCTGACTTCCTTGTGGGTGTGCGGAAAGAGGCTGCTCTGTGCATGCCATATGGCATTCAGCACCCTGTTGGATCCAGCCCTGAAGGCCGATAAATTGACACATCCTGACGGTGTGGATGAGCAGGCGGAGGCCAGAGGCTGCTCCTGCTCAACTCTGTGGCGAATCTCTTTTCTGGATTGGAGGGATAAGCACTGACCCTGTGAGCTTCAAGCAAGTGTCACGGCTGCTCCTGGGAGCCAGAACCATGTGGGACACAGGTGTACAACAGTAGGGTGTGGGGCTCCTAGTGCCTGTGAGGAGACAGCCTGATACACCTCAGAGTCCAGAATTTGCTTGCCTCTCTGGGCTGAAAAATCTAACACTTACAAAGGAAGTGGTACAGAAGGAGCAGGAAGGAGGTGGTAGGGTCACCTTTGCTCAGACAGAAGTGGTGGCACAATCTCGAGACACAGCCCACTCCAGATGGATGTCTGGTTGCTGCTGGGAGCCCCTCTCATGCAGCTGTCCAATGCAGTCTGACGTACGCTGTGATGCTACCATCTCATCCATCCATCACAAACATGTTAATGACAGAATGAAGGCCAGCAAACTCCATGGACACAGAGCAGCCTCTATCTGCACTCTCACCTCACCTTAAGCACCCCACAGTACTGTAGCACACTGTTCAGCTAATTGTGAGTGACTGCTTCTTCTATCACCCCTACTAAATTGATTATTTTGATTATAATTGATGGATTTCTCAGTAATCCACCATTACAGAAGACCAGTTAAAATGACCCCACGAACGTAGCACTCCTAAACCCTGCTGCTGAGCTGCTCATGATACAGCTCCCTCCATGCTCAGACCCTGGAAATCTGATAAGTGACCTGACCTTCAGCACCTTTCGTGTGCCTCAAAGTCCAGTTGAATTGTCTGGACAAGCTGAAGAAGTTGCCACCTCCGTTCAGGGCTAGGCACTGGCCACAGAAATCAAGAGGGATCGGAAACCTGTAGCCACCAGCCAAGCAGCTGCAGATTTTGGGAGGATGGGGCTCACAGACTGGGTATCTAAAAGATCTGGACAGGGAGCAGGGGGATCTTTGATGGAACAGTGTTTTTATGTCTTAATATTCTGAATATTAATTCTGAATAGTTTTCTGAATACAGAAAACTAGGTGTTAATTTGTCCTATGGTTGTGCTTGTGCTTGATGGAACACCTCTCCTTAAGGCTGTCAGTGTGCTTGTATCAGGGCCAGGTGGTTGCAGATTCAGGGTGGGAGAATACGAAGCCTCGCAGTAATGCCATGAAATATTCAGTCCCCTTGAGACGAGGAGTTTAACGTTAATATTTGTAAAGGTGTTGTTAAACTAATAATGCACTGATATTTTTAAAAGTTTGTATAGTAGTTATGTGTATTTTCACAATAGTTCTAAGCAATGTTAGATTTTAGAAGTGCAACTGTCTGAAAAATATTTTCTCTACCAGTTTGAGGAATAAATTCAGAACACTGTGACAACAAAATCCCACTTGGTTTAATGTATAACAATTGCTGTGTTCCTAGCTTTATTTTCTCCCTGATTTCAGCATAATCTGTTGGCCAGGTAGAGTAGGTTCTGATGAGTGGTGAAAAATGACTGTAAGAAAGCTATCTGTATATATTGTAGCAATAATAGCAATCAGCGTGTCTTCATAAAAGCAGGAAGAACGTAAGACCTTCAGTGTGATCTGAAGCATCCATCACCAGTATTTCTGTGGTAATCACCAAGACTGTGCTGATCATCAGTTATTCTCTTCATATTTCCTTTTCTGTAGACCACATCATCCCTCACTGAAAAATAAAAAGTAGGGTTTTTTTTCTGCGAAGGTTGATGTCTATCACTGTATCTTCATCTGTCTCTTAAAATGCGCATTCAGTTGACAAGTAGAGATATACAAAATTAAAACACCAAATCACTCCCTCATTTATTAACCTAAAAAGATTGTCTGTGGAGAAAGTAAGGAAGAGTTTGCTCTCAGCCAAATGACCACAGTAAATCTTCCCAAAAGAGACTATTACAGTGGCTTTTGGTATTTTTTTATCTGCACTGCTTTTGCCCTAGATGTGCTAGATGTGCACATCTACCTGCAGGGTTTTCAGATGCCCCTATACAATGAGTCTTCTTTGAACCACATTCCATACTTTTCCTCGTCCCTGCAATCCTTTTCTCCAGCTATCCTTTTCTTACCTTTTCTAGAGAGCTCATTTGTTATGCAATGTTGCTGTTAGCTGGCCCTTCGCAATCTTGGAGCTTAAGGCAGGATTTGTCCCAGTTTCTGCTAGCATATCGGACGTGTTAGAGTTTAGTCTAAAAGTTTTAAATGGCAATAGTTTCCTTTTTATTTTTCTTTTTAAAAAACAAAACAAAAACGCAGCACTGTTGTCTACTTATAAAAAATACTAGCAGAGGGAAAAAAAAGTGTGTGACCTATTAAAATGAAAGATTGCCCATTTTTGTAATTACAAGTAACAGGAAGCCTGGTAGTACCTTGTTTGTTAAATTTTTCTGACCTCTTCCAAAAAAATTGTACAAAAAGTCACAGTTGTTAGTACATCTAGAGCTAAGGTCCTGCTCCATGCACATGTGTTAGTCATTTACTAGTTTTTTTTTCCCTCTTCTTGCTAGAACTGCAATGAATAGATAGCTCAATATTCGAACTCTGGTGGACAATCCCCTTTAGGCTACTTTGGAAGTACTTGCTAATAATTAACTGCCGTCCTCCTCTGGCTCAGGTTCCTAGTTGCTGTGAGCTTGTAAGGGACCTGTTTCAACCTGGTTTGTTAAAAGGGACCCATGGATGAGACCTCAAATGGAGTCCTGGGGCGACAGCAGTTAGCCTAAGTGGGTATGGGAAAGGAGGCTGAGAACTCCCCCTGGTTTTTGGGGTGGATTCCCATGTGAATGCTGAATGTGAAAACACTGGACTCCAGAGCTTTTTTAGACCGCAATGAAAGGGGCTAAGCCTACACACTGCATGGTCCCCAGGCCTTTGTCAGGGTCTGTCAAGTGTGAAGATTTAGCTCCTATTACAGGGAGTAAAGGGATCAGCTGCAAATAAAATATATGCTGTGGATTAGACAAAAACCCTGTTCCTTTGTTATACGTACATCTATGCCAAAACTTAAGTACCTCAGAGGACACCCTTCAGTGCTGCTCTGTGAATATACAGTTGCTCCTAAGCCCAATTTTGGAGTCTTCTCTTGTAATTTACTTTGCTCATTCTGGAGAACTGAGGCAGTTATCTTACATGGACTTTCAAATTTGAATGATTGATCATATGAAAATGGAAATTGCCATCCTTTGTCTCCAATTTGTGGAAGTAAATGTAGTCGTTATCACAGTTAAACGTCAAAATATTAGCTAGCTACAATCTAGGTGTTTTTTTTTTCTTTTTCTTTTTTTTTTTTCTCTAGAAAATAAACTGTCAAACTTCTGCTCATGTTTCTTGTGCAGCTTTTCAGAAAATGTTATCATGTTCTGTTTCTGAACTTCTGTTAATAGGGACTTAGATGTTAGAAACACTTCTCTGCATAATCACAAGAAAACTTTCAGAAACCTAGGGAAAAAAATTGCAGAGGAAAAAAGAAAAGAAACTGACTTTGAACTGAGAATTTAATTTGCTATGGCTATAAAACTAAACTGAAATGAGGAAACAGAAATGAAAAACAGAAAATAATGAAGTTATTTAACATGTATGCATTGAAAATAAATGAACAAATAAGTGAGTGTTGCATATGTTCTTTCTTAGTAATGTTAGTGCTTTCTGATACACGCAGATAAGCACTTCTAAAGCTAATTTAAGAAAAGTACATGAACACTGCTTGGTCCTAAACGAAGTAGAGATTTTAGTCCCTCAAGAAAATTATTAGAACTGTTTGTTTATTCAAGTGACCTATCTGTGTTAGTAAACTTAAATACTATGAAAAGTAATTCATGTAGATATGTATATGTACAGGCACAGGGAATCGATGATCTGTATGTGTTGTGAAACTTTTGATTTCTTATGCTGCTCTTCTAAGTAATAACATCATCTCATCTGGAAACTTCACCTGTATGTTTTCTTTTTCTCAAGAGAACTATACTTTCCTTTCTCCAATAACCTGCACCTTTTCAAATGAATCAGTGTTTCAATGAAAATAAATCCTTGGATAACCTGAATTGTCAGACAACTGTGCAAAATTTCATTAAAGAGATAAATATAGTGAAAAGGATCATAGGTGGGACAGTTACTAGAGAGGAGAAAAAAATGCAGGGGAGCTTTTGGTAAAGTGAGGTCTCTAGAGTAAACTTTCACTTACATATTTATAACTCACAGTGCTACTGAATCACTGTTAATAATTAACCCAAAAGCTCTTTATTTGAAAATAGGGTAATAAATAATATCAAGATGATTGGTTGGTAGTGCTTTCCTCGTTGGTTTGAAATACTACTTGAGCTGGGAACTGGGAAGGAGACTCATAGTGAGTATTTGTGCCACCTCTTTGGTGTGGCTCTGGGAAATTGTCATTCATATCACAATCTTTTCTTTAAGTCACTCACTGCATCCTCTTGGGTGCTTGTTGCTAACGGAGACAGAAATAGTATTCTAGGCTGGATTTAATTCATTTCACGCATAGATTCATTGTGCACTACTTTTTTTCCAACATTTTCGTAACTTTTGACACACCATCACTCATAATGGAGTCTTACTTTCAGGGAATAATGGACATATTCTTATACCGAATCTGGTGATGTCATGTTCACAAACAATATTTGTAGTTTTCATGTGAAAAAAATCAAATGGCTTCATGCAAGAGGATAGTTGTGAATAGCTGTGTCATTTCTCTAGCTTCTGACAGTGCTTCTAATGACCTTTAAACCACTTAATTATCCCTGTTCCCTTCCTGGCCAGTGGCATCAGATTAAATTTTTTTTAGAATAGATATGACAGCATGAAAGCAAAATAATGGTGACAAATTTTCACCTTAGGCCTATGTGTAGACCCAAATACATGGCCTTGAGTGTAAGAAAATAGAAGCACTAACTTAAGCTTAATCGCACTTTGTGATTTCAGCAGTAGGAGTGCTGTTCCTTACTTTGTCTTCAAGGACATGTTTATATACAGGCACGAACATACAAGAGTATGCATATTAGAAGATAGATCTCTGCTGAGGGAATGTGCTCACTGAGAAATCTATATTCATATAGGAGTGCTTGTAAAACAATTCATCCCTAGTCCACAATTTGTTATGGTAAGCTGATTTTGCATGAAAAAAAAAATGCACCAAAGTACAGTTTTAATAACTCAGGACATGGGTATTTTAGCAGGCAGAGTTCCCTACATATGGAAAAGGGGGAACACATAGAAGGATGAATATAAACCCCACAGTACAGAGGAACCCGAGGAATTTCTGTTTGTTGATGAACAGGGACAGATCTTTTGTGGATGTAAGTGGAAGCAGCTGAATTGAAGGATAGCTGAATTGGGGATTAATTAGAGCCAAACAGCTTTAAAGCAATGTGAGAACTACAGCCTAATTACACGAGTTGTGTACTGGGTCTGCAGGTTTACAAAGCTTGAAGAACAGTATTGAACATTCAGGTTTACAGTCTCTTCTGCTTTGGTGGTAATGACTTATGAGTAGCTCTGTGATGGCACCAAGCTACTGTTTATGTAAGATCTCATAAGTGTGAGTGAGATTTGCACTTCTAGCCCCAGGAATTTTTGGAAATATGTTTTGATTTCCAGCAGACTTCTGAACATCTGGAAATGCTGGCATTGTGCTTTTTATGCATAAATCACAAATGACTGGAACTGACACTTTTTCCCCTAAAATTGATCCTTTTAAGCATTATTCCACTACAGCAGAATCAAATGTGATTCTCTCCCTTTGCTGTAGGAGGAGGAGCACTTTGTTTCTGGAGATCTCTTTTTTTTCCTAACTTATACCCATGAAATGGGAAGAAGATAAGAAGAATTTCTTGGGCTAGTACAAATATAGTCCAGCTTTTGGCTCTGTTCTGATCAAGTAAAATTGCTTCTGCTGTTGCTGTTACCATGTATATTTGTAGAAGCATTCTATGATCTTCACTCTCCATCAGTCTGTCCCTGAATTGTTTTTTCTTTGCAGTTTTTCCTGCATTTTCCTTGTCCCTTGAAGGAAAGACAGCTGTGCTTTTCTTCGAGCACTAACCCTATTTGGATGAGCTACCTGGAGCTGTTGGGTACTGCTTAAGCCTCCCATGGCAGCTTACCAGCTGCTGTGCCTAGGATATGTTCGTTCATCTGAAGAGCTGTGCTATACTTGGTCTTACCAGTTGTACTACCCGAGGCTGCCACTACGGTGGGTCAGATTCTCGTTTGGTAAATCTCTTTGCATTGTTTACCTTAGCAGACTGTGATAATCTTGTATTAGCCTGAGGAAAAAAAATGATATGATAGTATCTGAGGAGACAGAGTCAGCTTGGAAACTGATAGTGAATACTTCCAATAGTATGCTACTTTAGTATAAGAAGATGACTCAATCTCTCACCTTTTCAAGCACTTACTGTTCTATACAGGGAATCTAACTGAATATTAAACTCACTGTCAGCATATTAAAACTGGTGAAGAATCTGAACCAAGTTCTTGAGTCGGAAGACCCCTGAGCACTGGCGCAGCTCCAACTACTGATCCTACCACAGATGCTGCAGTCAGCCTTATCTCTCAATTTCCGCTGTCAAACATGCAGAGATGCTCTTCTAAATGTCTTGATCTTTCAATTTTTCCTGATTTGTAAGTGATGCCAAACTTGCTTATTGATAATATGCACTCAGTAGTTCTCTTCATTTATACATCTTAACAAATGTGGAAAGTTGCCTTCCTGCCACTCCCAGGGGACCTCGGCTTACTTCCATAGAAAACTTAACTCAAGGGACAACTAAGAAAAATGCTGAGTATACGAAGGTAATTAATTGGTATTTTGTTCATAGTTACATGCTGACAGTGATTAAACCAATTACAAGGCATACTGTGCTAAATTGCTAGCTCTTTGTATACTTATACTGTGGTTTAGAGAACCAGAAAGGCTCTAGCTCAGTGTCTGTGTATTAAAAACATTCTTGTTAAGATCACTTGCAGAGTTGTCCTGTGTACATGCACGTACACTTACGCATAGCTGCATGGATGTGTGAGACGTGTTTAGAGAGATCTAAATACAAATTTCCTTCAGTCAGAGGATATGTTCTGTTAAACAGTTGCTGTGATTCAGTCAAGATTTCTGCAGTGTAAAGAAAAGTGTTTAGTATGTACTTGTCCAGAGCATGTCCTCTACGGTCTCAAGCTAAGGACTATGCAGAAACAAATTCACTGGAAAAAAGTAGGACACAATTCTGCCTCCCAAGAGATATCACCCCTGTCACTTAAGTAGACATAGAACGATGATCTTCATTACATAAAACAGTGTAACTTATTTAATTTTTAGGTTGCCACCTGTGGAGTAGAAGGAGAAAAGATGCTGTTTTGAGCATATCCTTTTAGGTGTGATTTGATGGTAAGGGCCACTAGCCATTATTTGTATGCCAGGGATAGCAGCATAGTTTTGTGTCCCACTCCTATTATGAGCCTGACAGAAGTAATCAAATTACATAGTGTGGAATTACATAGAAAAAAATACCAGTTTTTTAGTTAAAGCAAAGTGTTTTTTCACAGTGGTGAGAGGGAAAACTTGTACCAAAATGAATCCTTAATTTACCTATCACTTTTGTTTTTGTAACAGAGGGATTACATTTGTGGTCTTATATTTGTTGAATACCTTTTATTTTACATGCTGTATTAAATATTATATATGAAGTTTTGTGGCTTGAACCCTTGAACCTTTTGTGATGGTTCAGTATTTGCATTTACTATGTTTAATAACTATCAGTATGTATCAGTATATTCTTACTATCTCAAGTACATTACAATCTGATCATCAAAGCTATTTTAAAGTGAGGATAAATCATTCCTCACATACTAGTAAAAAAAACAGGGAATGCTTTTCAAAAAGTGGAGTAGGAAAAATGTTAATCCACAACTGTTTATAGAAGTAAAGAGGATGTCTTCCAGCATTGGGATTCATTCCGCATTGAAGACATGAATAATGTCTCAAGGAAGGGGATTACTATCAAACTGAAGGTAATCAGCCGGCATGGGGAAAGTTTAAAGAAGTGTGCATGAGCTGAGATCTGAACATACCCTGTGTACTGTAAAAGGGACTGGTAGAAGCACAGCTGTAGGAAGGCAACTTAGTATCTCTGAGAATTAATGCCACATACTGCCAGGAGACCAGGGCTGTGCTCTCTATTTAGAATGAAAAATTTCAGCTACCTGTTGCAGCTTTGACTTACTTAAGATAAGTTTGAATTTTTTGAAATTTTGCACAATATTGAGAGTATTTGACATAAAGTCTGGCAAGTTCTCTTCTACATCAGGTTAATTCTAATAACTGAGCCTATAAGCATGTGCCAGCCTTCACCACCACACTGAATCTCTGTTCCTTCTCTCACTTAGTACACTGCATTCAGTCTGATTTCTGTTTGTTAAGCAAGTGTAATGTCTGGGTATGAAAATTACCCCTTTTCAGCTGAATTCCAGATTGCGGATTCCCACAGAGTACTTAACAGCGTGGGAGGCCAGAATTAACAAATGGTCAGACATTTACAAGCTGGTTTGAATCTTCAAACTTAAAAAAAGCAAAGAAAAAAAAAAATGCCAACCCAACAACAAAATCACACACACAGACACAAAATTTGCAAACATAATGAAAATATAATTTATTTTTTTTCCTGTGAGTAAGGTTTTATCATGTCTTATGGAAAAGTTAAAAAATTGAATGTAACCACTGTCAGTATACAGAAATAAAAAAACAGAACAAATTGGTGGAATACTTAAGAAATAATCTCATTCATAAGAAGAAACAAATCAAAAGAAAATTATAAATTTAATCAGATTGCAGTTCTTAAAAAGGTCAGTGGATCTAATTCCTCTTGAACCAGTCAGCTGTGTGTGTTGTTCTGTGCATTTTGTACTTCGTCCACTGCAAACTCTATGCCGCTTCAGGCACTGAAGAATCAAGGGTAATTTGTCTGCAAATTGAACCTTTTGTGTCTTTTTGTTTTATCTGGGTCCTGGTGCTGAATGCTGTGAAGGAAAGGTGTTCAACTGAAGTGCATTGTGGTGAATAGTAGACATGCTCTTCTGAGAAAGAGGCACTCAAGTTGGGCTCTGAGTTCATGAAAATACTCCAGTTTGTGAAGTGATACAAACAAAATCATAATTTCTCTCACTGACAAAGAATGGACAAAAGTAATAGATTTAGATGAAACATGCCATATTCTTTCTTAACTGGTAGCATGGCTTCCAACAGACAAGTGCAGCTGGTTTGCCTTCTTCTGGGGTTCCCCTTCTCCTAGCTGTTTTCCCAAAAGCACTGTCCTGATGAAAACACAAAACATATACCAGGTTATGGCAGACACACATTAAAGGAATTTACTGGTAGCTGCATCAGAAAACTAATACGTGGGACACAATAAACCAAGCTCCATCATTCAGTTGTATCAGATCTGCAAGGAAGGGGAATGCAAATAGTGAGCACTTATCTATCATTTTTTTCACCACTGACTCACTAATTGAGTTTTAATGATATTTTCTCAACAGAATCACCAAAAGAGATGGGTTTAGACTGGCAGATTCTGAACATCTGTGTTTTTACCAACAAAATCTGACCATTAGGGAACTACAGTTTCTTTGTAGATGCTAAGAAAATAATGACAATTCAAGCCAACAATCAGTTAAACGAAGGAGATTGTTCCATCTCCTTATTTTATGGGAAGAGAACAGGTGTTTAATAGTTTATATAAATTATGCAAAATCTAAAGCTTTTATGGTAACAAAATACTTAGCAAGAGACATGAATGAAGAGGTAAGTTAGCTGATGATGTTTTGCATTCCAAGCAGTGCTTCTTTAGCACTACTTTTGTAGTTATAGGTCTATGAGGGTTTCTGTTATATGTCCTATTTTCATGGATTCATAATTCAATCCTAAAAAAAATCCAATTTGCATTTGGCAGGCAAAGATCTTAAACTGAGACTGGTTTTTTTTTTATTAGGCTATGGGAAAAAAGTCAGTTTAATTGTCTCTAAGTTATGAAAGTATAAAAATGGAATGTATTGGTTTCAGACACTATTTTATGCTGCTACAACTCAAAACTGCTTTTTTTTTTTAAGGGCAATTTTACAAGACATTAGTCTGAATACTGAATTAGTGCATTTGGGAAACTAGGAAAAAGAAATGTAAAAATGCCTGATTTCTTACCTCTTTATAAGGATGTTTGATCTCTTGACACACTCTTTTTCTTGAGCCAAACTTACTTCAAGATGCAGGACTTTGCCACCATTTATGTAAAACAGCTCCCAGTTTCATATGTTTTACATGATTCAGGTGAATGGCTTGAGTTTATTATACAGTATACGTAGAATTCATTGTCTAAGTTTCCACAGCAGTTCCATGTTCTTAAAGACCTTGGCAGATACACAGGTACTGAATGGAATGGCTGAAGTTATCGAGAAAAATTTCAGCAGATTGCAATATATATATTATATATAAAATGTTAGAGTCATAATAAAAGGAAAGAGATTTGTGAATGAACTGGAAATGCAGACTCCTTTACTCACAGCTTTCCTAAGAACTGTTGACATGGCAGAGTTTGAAGGCACTGTTCCTCTCCCCCTGCTAAACCTTTAGGCTACATAGAAGGCATGGTTTTCTTGCAAATTAAGTAAGCCAACAGATTTTCATGTGTTTTGGTTTATTTCTAACTAGTGACCTGCTTTCTTGCAGAGGAATTGATGTAATGCTGTGGAAAAAAGATAAATTGTTCCTATCAATCTAATAACAAGTTCAGTAAGTCAAGAACACTTCCTCCCATACTAGATCCCTTCAATAGGAAGGATCTATGCCCTCTTCAGTTTATTCTAAAAATCTCTGTTGGATCATATTTAAAAAGAACTGAGATCTCAGGTCAGTCAGTACCCTTAACAGATTCAGTTAGCCAAACTAGTAGTAGTTCCCGTACATGGGAACTTTCGCTTACGTAGTTACAGTGTGTACACGTGAGGTTTTGCAAGCATATAATTAATTATACATGGTTTTCAAAACATCTACCAGAATTTCCAAATAAGGAAAAAATTGCACTAAGCATTTTGCAAATTTATTTTACAATTCAATGAATAACTTACTTTATAGTTTGTGGCAGTACTCTCAGTCTTTCCTAATTGTTCCTAGATCTTACTGTGAAATAAAACCAAGTGCAGATTACAATTACCAAGAATATTGCTATAAAAATTCTTGAGAAATCGTCAAGTTCTGATCTTTTCTTTCTGCACTATTCCTCCCTCTATGCCTCTTGTATAAATGTTCATACAACAAAGATGTAGAGATTAAATGAACCAGCAATTTATGTGCAAACACTTCTACTTGAAGGTCAGAGAGCAAACCAGGCAAATCTAACGTGAACACTGATGTTGAGTTGAATCTTTACTGGTAATTTTTTAAAAGATTGCTGTTATCAAATGGTTGTTTCAGTAGTTCTGAAGAGAGTTTAACCTGCTCTTGCTAGAGGCTCAGTAAGTCAATAGGGAGGTCTGACAGACCCATCAGGTGACTTTGCAGGACAAGGGGAAATGGCTTTAAGTCAAGGGAGGGAAGATTTAGGTTTGATGTCAGGGGGAAGTTCTTTACAGAGAGAGTGGTGAGATGCTGGAACAGGCTGCCCAGAGAGGTTGTGGATGCCCCG
>JAOWBP010004015.1:14459466-14514688 GCA_028571105.1 Tragopan temminckii
GAGGTTGGTGGCCCTGCATGTGGCAGGGGGGTTGGAGATTCATGATCCTTGAGGTCCCTTCCAACCCTGGCTATTCTTATTCTGTGACTGCCCAGTTTGGGCCACCTTAGATGGTATGAATGAAGGGCATTCACATTGATCTAAGCAAATCTATTCAAACTTGCAATAGGATTGCAAGAAGGAATGTTTCTGCTAAAATATGGAAATTTTCCGGAGTATAATAGAGTGTATGTAGAACAAGGGATCTAAGAAACACAGAGCTTTTCTTCAGGTCTTAATGGCATTCTAATGGAGATTTCCTTGATTCCCCAGCAGCATATAGCTGACTTAGCAAATCTGTAATTGCAGGCCCTGAAGGCAAACTGTACTTTTCAGCTCTCTGTACTGGATATATATGTGCATATATAATTCAGTGATTCCCTCAGGATTTTAAAAAAGAGTAAGAATAAATGTCATCTGAATACCAAAGGCAGTAAAGGATTAGCTAGTTGGGTCCAGTGGCATTCAGTTCTCCCTGTGCTCCCAACCCTCAATTTCATATACTTAACCATATCTGAATGTTAATTCTTACTGCATCTTGAAATGTATTGTTGTGAAAATGCCATGTTATTGCATAGGACTCCATAGGCAACTGGGAAAATGTTTCGGTTGTTCCTCTTTAAATCTTTAAAGGCAAGGATATTTTCACTGGCTGGAACACCACCACCTCTTATCCTCTTTTCTATGGTTCTCCTACTTAGCTTTATTTTTCTACATTCTGCTCTTCTCTAAGTTCTCTCCCAGTTCTCCTAATGTTTTTATTTTCTGTGTCCATTTGGCTTTCATTCTAGTGCTGCATGTATTCTCTGAGAGACTGTCTTTGGTGTCAACAGTCAGATCTTCATGGATTCCAGCAAAAAATTGCTCACTCTCTTTTGCAGAATAGAGACAATGCTTTTTTTTTTTTAAGGCCCTTCTGTGCTGGAAGTGATTTCAGTGAGAATTAAAGTTTAAATAGAGACATCTTGTGTCCCAAAGTATATAGAAAGACTAAAAGTTTTAAGTAAATATTTGCTAAATATTGCAAAGGAGGAATATAGAAGAATGCACAGCTTTTTTTTTTATCTCTGTGAAGATATGAATATTTGTGTAGCTTGTCCCAAACACAGATTTCTAAAGGTAACATGACCTGTAGATTCCAGATACAGCACTTCCAATCCAGCAAAAAAGTCTTTTTAAGGGAATTATGTAGATTGGTGTATGTTTAGAGACTTATTTTTCACTTTCCCCTTGCTTGGAATACCAGGTGTCTTGGTTACAATGAGCCCACCAGAGCAGGTCTCAGAGGGAGGTGTAAAAAATGAGATGATAATCTGTACTTCTTTGGGCATTAACTTGTCATGGTTTTAAAGCCTGTTAGTTTGGGACATTCCAGACCTGAAAGTGAGTGCTGAAAATTATTTTTTTTCACTGGTATAAGGTATCATTTGAAAAACTGTGGCTCATGAAACTATGGACTTTGAGGTCATGTGTAGAAATCTCTTTGACGAGGATACTCATGTTTAAAAGACAGAGGTATATTCACAGTAAATGAAAAAAATATTACCCTCACTTTAAAAGACTTTTTCCTTATATCCAACCTAAATCTGCCCCCTTTAAGCTTGAAGACATTTTCCCGTGTTCTATCACAGACCCTGCTAAAGAGTCTGTCCTCTTCTTTCCTGTAGCTCCCCTTTAGATATTGAAAGGCTGCCATCAGTCACCTCGCAGCCTTCTCTTCTCCAGGCTGAACAGCCCTAGCTCTCAGTCTGTCCTAGTAGGAAAGAAGTTCCATCCTTTGGATCATTTTTGTGGCCCTTCTCTGGGCATGCTCCAACAGGTCCAGATCTCTCCTGTACTGAGGACTCCATATTTGGATGCATTTGATGCCATACATATTCATCCATTCAGTAGGAAAGTTGTTGAAAATGCAGTATCTGGAGATTATTTAACATTCTGTATAGTCTGAGGAATAAAGAAAACGAGCAACTTAACATGAAAGTTCTGTTAGATGCATGTAGCTACAATCACTTAACATGAGAAGCAAAAAATAAGACGTATAGATTAAATGTATCCTCAAAGGGATCATTTTTGGGTAAATAATGAACATTAGAACATCTTTGTTAGGACATTTTTGTTGTCTTACAGATACATATCATATCAAAAAGTCAATTCTACTTTATATTTTGTCTTTATGAAGCATAGTTAGTATGATCTGCATTAAACAGGGATATGGGATCTGATCTAAGAAAGATACCATTGAGAATACAGCAATGGCCAAGAGCAGAAACGATAAAGTTAGAAAATTTGCCATAGGCCAATTTGTCATATAGATCTCATCTGAATCTCTAATTTTTTTTATTTCATGATTTTTATTCATCAACACCAATTCTATATTCTTTTGTGTTACTATCTGTTACTCTGTTTGGTGCTGGTTCGCTATATTACCTATGAAACATCTACTTCAAATCTGTTTCCACACTCCTGGGCTACTGATGTATTTCCTTTGTTGTTTGTTTTTTTTTTTTCTGACATACAGTGTTCATGTCTTTGTGAAGTCGTGCAGAAATTGCACAAATAGGAATCTTCATTCCCTCAAAAATCATTAGATTTTGTATGCCTTCATGGTATTTAATTGTGAGAAATATTTCTGGAGAAAACTTGCTTTCAACATAGCTAAAAAGACTTATCCAAGTCAAACTTCATGTTTTTCCTCAGAAATGGTGATGTGTCTTTCCAAATGCTCATCTTCATTACTATGGAAACCCTTCTTTCTAACAGGATTTACAGCAAGTGAGAAGAGTGTGTATTCATTTTAGTACAGTCATGCTCTTCACATCGTCCATATTGCTACTGTAAGACAGATCAAAACCTGTGAGACTTTGGAAGTTCAAGGTTGCAATTTTTCAGCAGATATATAAGCAAGTGGAGGCAGCATGTGGGAACAAACAAGATTAGTCATCCAATTTACTCCTCCACGCATAGTATTAGTAAATGGAGTTGTGTGAGTAATTGATTTTTTTCACTTTGCTGTCCAAATTGAACATTTAAACAAAATATTTTCCCAGATTTCTCTTTGAAATGAAAAGAGGAGAATATGTCTTGAATGCTGTATCTTGTTTAATTTGCATTTTTTAGTAAAAAAGTGTATGTTTTGAAACAAAACAAATGTTTCACTAGTTACTATTTTTTAGATTAAAATGTTAACTGAATTTGACGTAACTACTTAGATAGTTTGGACTAAGAAAAATTTGCATTATTCAATGAATAAAATAATTGATCAAATACCCACTGCACTAACACAAAATCTGAAGCTCTCTAATTGCTTTCTTCCTTCAGATATGCACAGTAAAAAAGAGTTACTGACGATGTTCAGTATGGTGGAAACATAAACTTCATCACTTTAATGTGCTGCATTTTACATTTACAATTCACTGCTGTTGCTAAACAGATGTAATTTGTCAGTAAGAAGCAGTTATTATGATTATAGTATTAAGAACTTGTCTTCTTTTTGACCTTGTATGCACATAGTTTTTCACACCTGTAGGTTCACACCTTTCTTTGTGAAAGTTACTGGTTGAACTCTGTAAGAGGTTAGATTTACGTAAAATGATTATCCATTAGGTAAGCAAGTCTCATCAGATTAAAATCCCTTTGAACTTTAAACAACTGTACATGCAATGTTGTATTTTTAATTTTTTCCCCGAAGAAATGTCTTCTATCCATTTTATTTCAGTTGGAGAGCTGATGAGAGCAAATGTTTGTGACTGCCCACTGCAGTACAGAAATAGGATACAGGTATAAAAATATATGCATCAGCTGATGTACAATACTTTTGAAAACACTATTACTTACAGTCAGATGTCAAAACCATTTTGGAATTACTTTATATATCCTACCCTAGATTTCAGATTGATTGTCATTGTTGCTATTATTTTTGCTGTTTGTGTTGCTATTCTATGAGGCCCTAAAGGCAACAGATAATCATGTAGAGTTAGATTCTGTACAAATGGATGTCTCTGCCTGAAGAACTCATAGTCTGAAGAATCTCACAGTGATTTAGAATAGGATAAGGTTTAATTTTAAATGTTGCAGTAGATGCATATATATGCATATGTGTGTATATATATAAGTATGTATTTCTTAGGGGTAATATGTTTCTTTGGTAAAGAACTTCAAGTTTAGTGTTAGCTAATAGAAATTATTATAGATACCATTGCACACGATTCAGTCCTTCTTTCAGTCTTATTATTTTAGGAGCAGCAAATTCATCACAATCTAATGTAACATGTAACATAGTGCTAAACCCTTCCACTCTGGTAATAATTCTCATCACAATGCTTCTGGGTTTTCTTTGGTTTGGGAACAGTGTTTAAAATTAAAATTGCATTCTAATCAACATTTCAATGTAGATATGCTTTTGAAAAATCATTTTAAAATCTATTGTATTTTCACAGATAGTTAGGATTTCGTTTTGTATTTTGGTTTCTTTTTGCAGCTTTCATGGAAATCTCTGAATGCCATACTGCCTAGTATCTCTAGAATGTGGCTCTTTTATTACATGTAGATATATTTGGAAGTATGTAGTACATTCTTTTAACATTATTATTGTTAAACAAACAAAATGTATTTTCAAAAGGCTTTCAATTCTGGCTAAGATGGTATTGTAAAATGTCAAAGAAATCCATATCTTTGTCCAAATCAGGAAATATGTTCCTACACATCCGTTTTTCCTGGAATGTGATTTGGTTTACAAGTTTCAACAACACTGAAGAGTCAGGCTGTCTATCACTACTTAAACCATTACATGTTCCCTGGACAACTGGGTCATCTCTGGTGCTCAGAGGTGACCCATCCCACAGCTGCACTGAAGGTGAGAAGTTAACACGGAGGCAAGAGGCTGGTTTTAGCCTTTACAGAGAATAATGTACATAGATTTATAAAAGTCTGTAACTATAGATTTTATGCAGAAATAAAGTAGTTAAAGCAACCTTAAGATTGGAGAATAAACCATGGCAAAATCAGAAAATAAATAATTCAGAAAAAAATTCACTGTCATTCAATGTTTGCTTGAGTTAGCAGTACAGTCTAGTTGTATAACTTGCTAACAGGTCATCATTTGTATGTAAGTTCTTGAAGGTGTTTAAATTATGTGGAGAACCACAATCACCAAGAGCATTTAAGGAGACCGGATCTGGAAAGCATGGAGAGCTTGTCAGTGTGCTAGGATTCTGTCACTTTGACCTTTTTCATTAGTGAGTGCTTACCTGATTAAATCACTAACTCACAGATTATAAGTTAGAAATTATTTTAATTTTAGCTTGTTGCTTTGAAAGGTTCATCTATCAAAAATGGGACAAAAAATATTTCTTACAATTACTAAGGCCGACTACTTGAAATAAATTGTAGGTATATTTTGTAATATCATTTTCAAACAACCTTATTTAAAATGGATCAATGTTGGTTTATGGAAGGTGAGAAGCTGTATTCCAGTCTTTTATCCATCTTTTTAGACATCACTTAAAAACAAATAAACAATTAGCTGCTTTCTCATTATAATATTATGTTACCATTATAGTAGTTACGGGTGACAAGGCACTTCCATTATTGGTTTCTATTTTTAGCTGCCACTAACTATCTGAAACAATTATTATTTTATCTGAAATTTCTCCTGTTTTATCCTAATCCCAGAGGTAGATTATTTTGTAAAGTTTCTAAAATTACTTTTGTCTCTTTTTCTGAGATATCTCGGCATGAAAAGTTGGTATGTTTCACCAGTTACTGTATTTGTTATTTATATCATCAGTTCTCCTGGACAGGGATATTTCTGTTTTAAACTTCAGGATATGGATTTTGAGAAGTGTTAGATAGTTTATTTACAAGATTGTATGTTATAAGCAATTAAGGATAACGTCCTGGATTCTCAGCTGTAATGCTCTTTATGAAACTCAGTGTGGAAGAATAGTTTCCCTGCATGTAGGCACTTCTATTTATTCTCCCTGGGTTAAGACAGTTGTCATGTATTCAACTACCTGCCATCTCTGGTGGTAACTGTGTCATGGTGTGAATGAACCAGTTGGCAAATAGTGCTCTTGGAGTTCCAAGGGCTGGCTGGCCTAAAGTGTACATTTGAACTTTCCTGGATTTGTAGCAGCTGGAAGTCCTGTCTTGTGCTTATCTACCAGTGCTCACTTAGAAATTTCACATATTCCCCTCCATTTTTTTCAGTGATCACTGGGCCAGTTATTGCAGAAAGAAACTTTTCATGCTCCGCCTGAATAGTTCACTTTCTCCAGCCATGCTTTCACCTGTAAACTACTGCTCATTTCTTTATACCTTTACAGATAAACTTTCTATCAGTCATCTCCCACACCATGATTTTTGCATCCCTCTCAACTTTTTTTTCTGTCTTCTTTGGATTGTGTCAAATGAAACTCGAGACTTTCCAAACCACTTCCTTCCCCATCCTCATTTTGTTCACTTTTCTTCTGAACTACATTAAGAGCATCTTCATTAATTTTCTTTTTCTCATGATTCTTACAGTTTAATCCCTCTGCTACTGCTAGCAGAATGTTAGATAGTAATCTAATTCTTGTGTATGGCCTGAAGAAAGACATGTTCTTCTGCCAAAGTTGTCTGCTTCTCGTTCCAAATGAAATATATTTGTTTTCTAGAAATCTATCATTAGTCTCTTAATAAGTGCTCTTTCCTCCAACAGGGAAAGTCAAAATCTGCATATAGAAAGATAGATTGTGTTTCTCTATTGAGTACAACCACATATTACAGGCCTTCTTTACCTCTTTTCCTGTGGAGTCACAATCACTTAACATACATCTACATATGATCCTATACTAACTTGTTAAACCACTAGCCAGTTTCAAGCACTTTTAAAGATCCTTCTGAGGGACTCTTAAAGGTCCCTTTCAACTCAAATGCTTCTATGATTGTAGGACTTTTAAAAAAGAAATGTGAATCAGAACATTAAATCTTACAACAGATATATTGAGAAGAGATAAGGTTTCTGTAGTGTTTCATGAGAGTGGAAAGGTTGCAGTACAGACCTACAATAGAAGTTATACATAAAAATCTCTTGAAGTCTACTTTGTGTGAGAAGCTTCAAAGTGACTACTCTTTTTGACATAATTGCCAGCCTATCTTGAAAAGATTCAAGTGCTACTCAAGATCGAGTCCCATGCCCATAGATCTTTTCTAGGGTTTGTCAAATGTATTTGAAAGATTTATGGCAATATCAATGCCTTCCTGCAAGTTTATCAGTAACTGGAATAGTATGGGCACAACTGCAGTTGGATAATGCTGTGTCTGTACAGAGAGAGACATGGATTCCAGCTAAGACTGAGGTCAAATATTTCCAGCTCCAGATGACATCCAGGAGAAGTAATAGCATGGAAGTCACTAAGCAGTTTCTCATGTGTAACTGTTATACTATATGAGACTTGAATGCTTTGAATGTAACAGAACATTAAAAAGAGCTCATCATTAGGTGTGGATGTGCATGTAAGTTTCCCTCAGAGAGTATTCTTCACAATATGAGATTGTTTGGGATCCAATTACTTTAATGCCTATTATGCTCACTTTTCATGCAAAACACCTGCTAATAACGCAGTAATAGTATCACTCTCAAGGACGCTGTTGTACTGGGGGTAGAGAATATATGTATATTTATGAGGTGTAGACCCGTTTTCATGTGATAGTGTTCCACAAGGACTATATTCATCTTTATTTGCTCTGTGGGCTAATTCAGTAGCACTTTTTACAGCATTATGGCTTTTTCAGAGGAACCAGAAGTAGACTTTTTTTAAGAAACAGATTTGAAAGGCATTTGTGCATCTTTTTGGTTAAAATCAGGGTTCAAAAAATATCAAATCCCTTTTTCATAATTAATTACTTTCTGATTACATTTAATGCAACATTGTAATGTTTGCAGGCTGCATTGCTGCTTAGTACCACCCCTGCTAATATCCTTTGTTATAGGAGTATGAATCAAACCTCAGAGAGCTTGCTGATGTGAGGGAAAGTACAATATGACTAGAGTGGAATCGGCTGTACTTCTTTAATTTTTTGTGGGGATTTTAGAAGTGGATTACCCTAATCTGCACAGCACCTTTGCTGTGTAATAAAAATGTGTTAACAGCACATACTTTGCTTTGTCAAAAAAGTAGTTATTGCTGTAATACTCTAAATTTGTGTTGTGGTCATTTTGTCTCAATTTCTCCAGTGTCCTTATGTATGAAGGTGTATGAGAACGTGATAATTGTAGCACATCTTATAGATAACTGTAAAATTGTGAAACTGTAATTTAGGGAGATGAATTTATATTAAAAATATTTGGAAATATGTTTTCAAAATTAAATGCACATTAAATACTGTGCATTAAAATTATCATTTCTAAAATATAAGCAATGATTCACCATTGATATTATAATAAAGTGAATATTACTTCGGATGAGCAAAGAGAGAGAAAAAAATTAAACACTTCCTTTTAAGTGCTTTGTGACTAGCAAGGATCAGAAAGCATCAGTATTTGTTTAGCAAGATTTCTGGCCAGAGTATGCAATTTGGGTTCTTGCTGCTGCTTTATGTCTCTTCTCTTTCTCTCCCCCTCATCTAAATTGCTGCACTTCCACCACTCATTTGCTATGACCAGGATTTTAATAGCCAGAGAACTATGACTGCACTGTTTTCTGATTACCTGAAACTGAGATCATGGCTAGTACCTAATAAATCCTCACTCTCATTGCTATTCTTGTGTGGCCACGTGGCAGCTTAGAACTTCTCAATCAAAATACATGAAGGATAAAAAAGCACAGAACTTTTCAGCAAGATTCACAAGGAAGGCCTTTGGCTACTTGCTGGTTGTTTTCTTTTTCTGTTTGTTTGTTGTTTTGTTTTTTGAGTCTACAGAAGAGGTGTTTGGCTTTCTTGTTCTTGAAGAAAGTGCTTAGTATAGGAAGGGTGAATGCAAGAAGCAGTGAAAATCAAAAGGGTGGTCTGAAGTAGTGTTGGGGAACTGGATGCTGAAGGGCAAATGAAGATGGAGAAAGAAAAAGGTAGCAGGATAAAATGGGACATTAACACTTAACTAAACAAAATCACCACATATATGGGATTTTCTGTTGTTTGGACTTTTTAAACTTTTCCAAGGGGACTTTTTCCCAAGACATGAACAGTTTTTTAGGGACGTATAAAATCATTTAAAACCTAATGGAAATGTTTATAGCATAATTTCATGTGAGCATACTGGGATAAAGTACAGATGTTTGGCAGGCAGATATAAAGACATGCCTACATTAAAGTTCTGAACATTTCAGCAGTAGATTCTGTACAGAATGATGTACATGGACATGCATGTGGGTCTTCAAATATTAACCAAAAAATTCCCACTATGCATGCTTCACTGGCAACTGATTTACACAGCCGTCAGGCGGATTGTGTACAGCCCTGCCAAAAAGAACTTGGCAAGCCAAGCATGAGCCAGCAACGTGCCTTCACAGTCCAGAAAGCTAACGGTTTGCTGGACTGCATCAAAAGACGTGTGATGAGCAGGTCAAAGGAGGTGAAAAACGGGAACAGGATCTTTAGCAGGATCAGTGGTGATAGGACGGGGGAAATGGTTTCAAACCAAAACAGGGGAGATTTAGGCTGGTTATAAGAAAAAGCTTTTTACAGTAAGGGTAGTGAAGCAGTGAAACAGGTTTCCCAGAGAGGTGATGAATGACTGTTGTTCTTGGGGACATTCAAGACCAGGCTTTGAGCATCTGACTGAGCTGTATGTGTCCCTGTTCATTGCAGGAGAGTTTATCTGGATGACCATTAAAGGTCCCTTCCAACTCAAACGTTTCTGTGATTCTATGCTAAGGCAGGAATTACTTATTTTCATGTTTGCTAGTGTTTATTTTGATAGTTTCATATTATACATTGTGTTCCCATTGTGTTTTCATATTTTGAATGTGTGATTCCATGTTCTGTGTACTGTTTGGAGAATATGATGTACATTGCACTTCTTTAATGAACATACTTCCATGATGCAGAGACCATTAGCAAACAATATTATCATTGAATGCTAACACCACCTAAAATAAAAGAAGGCAAAAAACCTTTTCTTTGGTGTGCACTCTCTCAAGTTAGTTCATATCTGTGCAAGTTTTTTTAAGTATGGAAGTATGTTGGGACTCCTTGTTTCTGTTTAGTCTGGATTAAACAAATTTCTTGCATCACATTCGGTAAATACTACCAGGTTAGTTATGTCATTCATGGTTAAATAGTTGGATACATGTGTATCTACATAGCATTCTGTATATCCTGTAATCATTGGGGAAATATTTTAGCACAAAATAGAACAGATTAAGAAGGGGATTTCAACCTAATTATGTATATGGTGAGTAGCACATAATCATACAATTTCACTACAGACTAAGTTTTGAAGTGAAGACAAATCAGAGCTTTTGTTAATTTAGAATGAGAATATGTAGTCATCTGATCCATACAAGTATACATTGATAAGGAGAATAGATGCTTTTAATTCATAAGAGAGAAAAGCATTGCTATAATCCATGATCAACAAAACTATTAGTCTGAATAAAACTTCTCCTCCTTTCTGTGATTACAGGCAATTGAATCCATTTTCAATCCTCTTTAGAAGTGGTAAACAATATATATATTCTACATTCTTAAGACAGTCTTCTTGCAAATAACTAAATAAATTAGTCTTGATCCATGACATGCAGTCTTTAATCAAAAGTGATGTAGTTAAAGGAACTACAACTGCACAATGAAAAATCTGTCACACTTTGTGATCTGAGACTCTTTTCTAGCTTAAAAAAGTGTACTAGAAATTGTGCTTTTGTTGCCTTTAAAAAACTTAATAAGATAGAACTGATATTCTAAAATACACAACATAAGAGAATGATCCAGTCAGTCTCCTCCCAGTAACCCTGCCCCAAAATCTTGGCTCAGCAGTCAAACTTGGCAAGAAGTGGACAGGACCACATACAATGGAAAACCACCCAAAAGCATCATGACATTTACTGTACTTAAGAGAATATGCAACCTCTATGTGAACCCTATTGAAAAGGAGCAAATACTCTTTGCAAAAATATAAGTCAAGTTCCCCAAGCATCAGAGTATATAGTGATACAACTGAAGCCAACAACCAACAAAAAAGTGCATTTAGCACTTCAGTTCAAGCCTCTTTTCCCATTTCTGCCCTAATTTTAGAAAAGGAAGTGTAACTGCCAGTAAGCATAGAATGGAGCAAAGTTCTGTACATTAACTATACGTGGACCCATTGTATTCACGTAGAAATGAGATATCTTGTCCAGTAAAGGAGATCAAACATCATTAAGAAAATTGTATTATAGAGATAGTTACTGTGCCTTTGTCTATAGAACAGTCTGAATGTTTAAAAAGTTATACCTTGTTTTAAAGCTTTTTAAAAGTGCCTGAAGCATTTTATATCATGTGTGTATTAAACATGCAACTAGCTCAAATTTTGCTATAATGTCACCAAAGCATACCACTGAGTGTCGGGCAGTCGTTAGCCTATACACTACATTATCCTCATTTCAATAGCTTGTGGTCAAGTTCTACAGTTTACTGGAGAAAAACAGCTGTGGCCATACCTCAAGTCTTGTTCTATGAAAGCATCTTTCTCATGGCAGTTCCCCTATACCCATGCTGCTAATTCTACCCACAGCAATGTTCTTCATATGGCTTCCAGGATGGGATCCTACGTTTACTTCGAAGTTTTGGCAAGACAAGGAGTTAATTCTTATCTACCTTCAATGTGAAAGAAATAATTTCAGTTTCTGCAATCACTATTTCCAGCTTTTCTCCCCTGATTCAAAAGGTTGTGAACTACTACTTCTGCTCAGTGAATATACTTATTACTCTTTTCTAATTCATCTGTTAGGTTAACATGCAGTGAAAAATATCTACTTGACATAGGCAGGTTCTTCATTTACAGAAACATTATTCTGCTCCATATATATTTTTATATATATATGTATTTATAAATTGGAAACGGATAGGTGATCTCATGATTACATATATTCTGTGGGGATGGACTGTGTTGCTGAAAGCTTTCAAACAGGGCTTTCAGATGGTCAGCCCTGTTATGCACCTTGAGAAAGATAGCCTGAATAATTAGAAAAAAAATCCAACATTTTGCAGCATCTTGTAGAATTTGATTGCAAAACTGCAGATCATGGCAAATTAAAGTGTAGCTTATATAAATTCCTAATTTATGAAATTTATAATGGAAAGGGAAACTGACCTTCAAGTCTGACATTAGAAATCTGTTGTGCTAAGAAACATGTAATATTCATTCTTTATTTGTTCTGTCTCACAAGACAGCATGAAAATGTACCATTTGCTAATGCCACCTGTGTAGACTTTAGCTGATATTGTCCTACAGCTTTAGGATATATCTCATTAGTACTTAATTTTACTTCTTTGAATTAAATTTGCAAAATAATATAATTTCACATTGTCTAGTAAAGTAACATACATTAGGACTCCAAAGTGCCTCCTTTATTTAAGGGAAATTTAGGAATAAAAGTAGCATAAAGATTAGATATGTTTTTATCTGAAGGTTCTCATCTTAGTGTCAAAAAATACTGTTCATTCTCAGTTATCAACCATGGTTTCAGGACCATAGCATTTTTAGGCTATAAATACAGTTTTAGCTCATCTAAATGATACATTGTCTCATTATTCTGTATTGGAGTCTCTTTCTGATCTATATTCTATAACAGATCCAGTGATATTAACACTTGCCTTGGAACTAAGTTTGACAGCTTATGGTTAGCTACAACATTTAAGTTTTACTACATAGGCTGGATTTTTGCTATTCTTGACAACTCTATATCTTGTTCTTATATCTTTGTGTATTATTTGGTATCATGTTTGGCTGATGTTGGCATCAGCAAATATATTCTGAATACTCTTTAAAGTTTTAAACTGGTAAGATACTGAAATCAAAATATCAGAAATATTATGAAGGGATATTAAAAGTCTCTGTGGTTTACAAGCCTGCATTCAAAAGAAGGTAGGTCATTTTTGTAGTATGTCAAGAAATGGGATTATGCTGAAAGACAGTAATTCTTTTAGCCACTTATAATAAATTTTCTTTTTTTTTTTTTTTTTTTTTTTTTTTTTTTTTTTTTTAATGCATGCACTTCAGGAGAATCAGAAGAAAAATATCTGAGCTGAAATCCTGGATATTCAGTGCAGGACTGGAAATTGAACCCAATTCTCTCATCTGGAATAACAGTAAATTTCTAAAGTGAAACTGGCTCAAAATATTTCTTGCTCTAATGAAAAAAAAAATTGCACTATTCTGAAAGAAAGAAATAAAAAATACAAAGACAAATTTGAATGGTAATTTGATTACTAATGAGACCCTATGCTGCTATCATATGACACTTGTGGGACCATTCGGGTGGTCTTCAGCTTAACCTTGGTGTTAGAGCTCCAAGTTATTTAAAAACTCATTATCATAACAGAGTGAGATCCTTTGATGACAAAGAATCAAGAGTGAATGATTAGAGATTTGTATTATGTTAGCTAGTGATTAATGAGAAGTCAGTGTCTGAGCTTATAACTAAGACAAGTCCTTAATTAAACAACAGGTTAGATAACAAACATCACAGGAAAGAGGCTGTGTGAAAGAGTGAAGCCATGCTTGCACTAAGGCTGATTAACACATATCCAGCTGATTGGCAAAATGTTTGTCAGAAGGCTTCAGTGGTATTTAATTTCAGCCAAAGCCTTAAAGGGATAGATATCCTTACAAGGATGATTGGAGGGATGTTGGCATTTGTCCATTGGAGCTCATTCTATATTATTCAGATATTTTCTGAATATATCTTTTGCTTAACATAAATGAAAATAGTATACATTAAAGAACTATAAATTCAGCATTTCAAAAATTAATTTCTGCTTTTTTAAAAATTATTAATTTTTCCTGTGCTCTGTCCAGTTTTGCCTGTGCCAGTTTAAGAAAATCAGTTTTCCCTTATTTTTCAGCAACAACAAAGTTGTGAGAAAGGATTATAATATGGACTTGTTTTCTGTTGCTGTCATTATTTTTTTCAAGCTAGACATCAGTGATTCTCTCTCAGCTACTGGTCTCCCCATGGGCAAATACAACACTTACGAGTTTGCAAAATTCTGTGTTTTTTTCCCCTCACAGTCACACTAGAAGTTACCACTTGTATCTACTTCTTTTTTCAAAGTTCATAATTTGCAGACAGATTTATACCAGCATATGACTGAGACCTGTTCTCTAAAACAGATAGTTGATCCTATATTGTGAATATTTCATTTTATCCTCGTACTAGTTGTTCTCATCTAGAAGTTTTCTTTTCTTCTTCCATTTGACTCCTCCAGGTTTTCTCTTTTCAGCTGATGAAATGTATAAAATAGATTGCATACCATTCAAAGATAGTACCTAATGTTTGAATTTGAACTTGCTCCCCTGTTTTAGGAACATGCAATAGTAGATTGAACAATCCTTGTTACTGTAGTTGTAAATGCTATTCAAATATTTCTTATTCCTGTACTTCTAGCAGCTTCCTCCTATTCCGGAGAAGAAGTCAAACATCACATCATTGCTGTTTATTGAGCTGAGGACACAATCTAAGATCTGAATTAACTGCAAATATTATAGCCTGTTTAATTTTAAACATATGCTTAAGCTAAGTGAATTCTTATTGAATGTTTGCATCATGTAGCAGAGGCTAGTTGTGTTTTATATCTGAAGAAGTTTTAAATTAGTTATCTTGGGAACTGCCAGCAAGGTACTTCAGCTTAGCTCAGCTAAAGATTCAAGGGACTTTTTCAGCTCTTGGAGGATAGAGGAACAGGGGCTGTGGCTTAGACCAAGTTTTGAACTGGTGGTAATTGACCACAGTGAACTCAACTGACTTAAAGCCGTCTCTGGCACATTTGCATGATTTCTGCCTAGAGGCCAGCCCTTGCTTTAGTACCAGTTATGTTGAATAGATGGCCTGTTAACAAGTTTTGTGTGCTATACTCAGAAAAGAAAGCAGGATAACTTTCTTGTTAAGTCCTTGACTGGAGACTCAGAGATTGGAGTCTAATATCTGTTTAAAGAAGTTCTGCTTCTGTGTGCCAGTGCAGCTCTCTATGTAGTCATTCTGAAAGTGATTACATGGGATGCACGTGGTTTTGTTCTGAATAAGAGTGACCAGATGGAGGGCTCCACCAGGAAAACTAAAGGAGACTAGATTATTTTAGTTCCCTGTGCTGTTACACAATATTACTAGCAGGTAACTAGCCTTGCCCTCCTCTAAGTATATTAGATGTGAAATAAATTGCACCATTCTTCTCCTCTCCATCTATACTGCTTCATATTTGCACATGATAAACCCATTTGTAAAGAGACAGATATGTAACTGATTTTGGTTTTTTTGATCATGTAGAAATGTTATTGAGAGCATCATACATTTAGAAAACTGGACTAGTGGATGATTTTTTGAAAGAAATATATTTTATGTTTAGAATAAAAACTTTAAAAGTTCATCAGTTGTTTGAGAATTTATGTCTGCGTCCATGATCCAAGCCACGTCTGACAGGCTCCTCTAAGAACGTGCTTTTCTATTGCATTGTATACTTTAAATCTGCAAGCTTTTTCTCCTTTCAATACAGAAGGCTATTGTGAAACTACTCACATTACTCCCAGAGGGTAAAACTCACTTTAAAATTTGCAAACCTAAAGTAAATTTCAAGCATACATTTTTGAACTCATTACACAGTTCTCTGGTAACAGCTCTCAGCACCCTTCTTATTCAAACCGTACAAATGGGATTTCATTTATAAATATTTTGTTTGAGAAAGTAAATCTTGAAGATTAAAAAACACCAAAGGAAGTGTACAGACCAGTATCGTCTCAGCTGAACTGTAAAAATCACTCCGTCATATATTTGGCTCTGGAAATACGTGTTTCTACAACCTCCTTTTCCCTCTACCCTTGTTCTTTCCTGGTCCCCTCTGCTCTGCTAGCTTATTTAAAATCTACAAGCCAGATACCTGATTTATATAATGATCTTCATATGCAACAATCAAGAATTTGCTCCATAAAATATGTAATCAATAAAAAAGTACTTGAAAAATATTACTGGGGACATAATTACTATGCTGGCTGCTTTCTGTTTACTATTGGCATTGTGTGCTTTTTTCATTTTCGCCGTGTGTCCATTTCATCATTTATGACACAAAAAGATATTTTTTTATTAATTCTGGAAAAAAATATTGGGAAGGAGCTCATTTTTAAGTAATTGGTTAAAATCTAGTAATAAAAACAGGGAAGTGGTTTCAATTTTCATTATATTTAGGGTCATTCACAGGTCACATTTGACACAGATTCAATGTTCATATAACTTTAATAAAATCTGTAAAGGAAATTCAAGTAACAGCTGTGAAAAGAATGTGATCAATAGGAGCCAAAATAAGTGTCACTTTGAAATTTGCCAACTGCTGATGGATAGTTAAATGAATAAAACTATAATGTCACTACCAACTTTTAAGAGCAGAAAGCCCAGGGAAATCAGTCACTCGAATGACAGAAACTTTGCATGACAGCAAAACTGTAATAGTTATTCTGTTAATTTTATACTATATTCTTTACTTGAAATGGCTCATACTGTGAGTTGTTTCATCATACTCCCGACTTTTGATAACAGAATAATGATAAAGTTATGTTAAATATCTCTCCTACCATGGTGACTAATTCACCAAAAATTCTTAAAATACACTCCTTAACCTGTGAACTCATGAGTTATACATCCTCCTGTAACACTATAAAATCGTCATCTTTGAAGTAAAAACAATCTCTTATGCATATTTTCTCCATTTCCAGGTATCTCTGGTCATGCCCAGGAAATGGAAGTACCATAGCTTAGTCTCCAAGCTGGATGGCAGTAAGGAGCAAAGAAACACATGGGACAACATGGTCCACTACCACTGCAGCATATCAGTGTGTCAGCATAAAGGTATTTAATATGAACTAGACTTAGAAAAAAAAAGAAAAATAACTATATTGATGTAATCTTCCACAAAATGCATTTAAAATCTGTTTCTCACTGATGTAAGTCTACATTTTAAAATGCTACATCGACTTATTTATAATGGAGAGGTGAAGTTTCCTAAACAGTTTTAAAGCAGCTCAGCTGTGGTTTAAATGCAGTAAACTATTGCAAGAGTCATTTAAAGTCCAGAGAAGTTAAAAGATATTTCAGTGACTTCAGTAGATTTTGACTGGGGAGTTAAATCTCTAGTGCTGTGGTTCCTATTATAAATACAGATATGTTGCTTAAAAACGCTTTCAGTTGGTGTTAGGTGAAGAGAAAAGCAGAAGGAAAAGGTGATGTTAGGCTGTGGAGATGTTGCTGCTGCAATAATAATAGTGTTTGTAGTAGTGAAAACTACCTTAATTTCCCTGTGTTTCATTTCTTGTCACTTTTGTGCTTATCAGTTTTTATTGTAAGTTGTTAGATAGGACTTAATAGTTGTTACTTGCAATTGGCACTTTTCAATATACAAGACATTCAGCTCCAGATGAGGTATCTTAAATTCCAATAATGCAAATATACATGTGTGCAAACTATAGTGACCCCAGCAAACTTTTCTCAAAGAATCAGTTATGTTACTGGAACAACCCTCAGGGCCCCAATGTGTGTTTGTAATATGCATACATCTGGCTAAATCAGCATCTGAATTACTGGAATATGCTGCATTACCTACCCAGATAATGTAAATCAGCTAATTCTGCTAAAGTCAACCTAAGGAAGCTGGCTTACAGCAGCAGAAGACCCAGCTTGCTGCAGGTTTACCATGCTTTCTGCTTATTAATCCATTGGTAAGTCGTACTTTGTCTTCTTTACCTTCAGAAAGATAGTTTTCTCATGGGCTGAATGAACTCGTAAAGATGAAAAAGAAAATCAGAATACTTATGGAGCAATTCACTGATTTCATCACAGGAGGAGTTAGAGAAGTAAAGTAAAGCTTGGTCAACAGTAGCAGGTAGTACAGAATAGTGAATGGGAGCTGGAGAGCAAAATGCATGATGCATTTCAGAAAACTGCTTTGGACTATGTCTAATCTGATCCTGTGAATTGAATGAGCATCTGGATCACATTCTCTGCAGTCCTGGAGTGTCCCTTCAACTTGAATTTGACATGAAAGAGATCCAGTTCCTGCACCCTGAGGCCATGCTGCAATGTGAACCAAAGGAAAGTTGCTGTGACTGGAGGAAGTGTTTGCTTTTTAAGTTCCCTCATGAGTCAAACTGAAATAGCTATGTAGACTCCCTCTAAAATCTCAAGGATTATTTTGCTCATCGTCCTTTGATTCTCCCCACGCAATTGTACTATATTCAGAATGACAGCTGACTTCATCAGAGGCTTGATCCTTTCATCTTAGAACAAAATCACAGAATCACAGAATGACAGAATCACAGAATGGTTTGGGTTGGAAGTGACTTCAATGATTAGCTAGTTTCAACCCTTCTGCCATGGTCAACGACAGCTCCCACTAGCCCAGGTTGCCCAAAGCCATGTCCAGTATGGCTTTGAACACCTGCAGGGATATCCACAGCTTCTCTGGATGACCTGCTCCGGTGCCTTGCCACCCTCATAGTGAAGAATTTCTTCCTTCTATCTAATCTAAATTTACCCATCCTGTTCTTCAAGGACGCTGACCAACTTTTTGAAAAGGATCTTAGGAGTTGAATATATTGGTAGGATTTAACTGGACCAACAGAGACTGTTGGGGACTGTGTATTTGTATTTGTATTTGGAGTACCTTTAAAGATGTTATCTAGAGAATAATGATGACACATTCTTTTGGGCAAACCATCTGAGCATTTACCCAGATGTTTCAGTGAGTTTGAGAGTTCATAACAGGTTGACACTTCTGTAGCCAATAGTACTGACAGTACCAGCAGGAGCATTATTAGCAATATCTTAATTAGTGCAATTACAGGTAGCTTAGGCTTTCCAAGATGGTCTGCCCCCACTTCAGTTGTCTGTACTTTTCAGAGTATGACTTAATTTTGTCTTTGTCCATGTCTTGTCTCAGTATCTTATCTTGTGTTGTTGACATCATGGAGACAGCATTGTCCTTGGCCATGTCTGAGCTTGTGTTTGAAGCTACCTTACTCTTGAAAACTGACTGCAGCCTATCTATAACCTATGCCTCTAACTGTAAAATGAAAAAGTGGAAAGCAACCACATTTTTATGTCATTTTACATTTTCAAATTGTTATTGTCAATTGATGTGTCATTACTAGTTTTGCTTTTTGAGACTCAGTGTACTTGTCAACCACTCCTTTGATGTTTCCTGGAGACTGACAGGGTAATATCACTTATAGCTTCTGTTGTGCTGCACTCGTCTGAAGTTATGCTATTGCATAACTTATTGCTTCTTAAAAGTCTCAAAAGTATGCAATATATGAGCTAAGTGACTGCACAATAGTTAATTCTAAGATAAAATACAGTCTGTTTTTAGCTGCCTACAGAAAGAGCACTCACATTGATTAGGAAAAAAAAACATCAAAGCAGGGATGAACTGAATTAGTTTTTACATATCAATAGATATCAGCTAATAGCATTTTTCTCCAAACTATTTTCCTATTGAATGCAATGTAAATGGGATCAGGATTAGGCTGAATTTCCCTCTTTAATCTATTCATTGCAAATCATACAGATGACAAAGGGATTTGCATGTCCATGAACAGTAGCCCATGTTGTATTAGAACTGAATGGTTGTTGAGTATTGGTTAGATGCTTTATCTGTGCAAGATCATGCCAAGCCCAAAGTGAAAGTATAACTGAGAACACTGAATAGGATTTTTAAATGGTTAGCTCACAATGTGTCTTCATCTTCCAAGTTCAATTATAAAGCTGCTTGAGATGTCATGGGCAAGTATAAAATTCAATTGAATGAAAAATTTAGCAGTTTTATGCACATAAATATGCATTTTATAAGAGAAATTCATCTTTGTTCTCTTTGGTTTTCTGAAAATTATCCTGGAAGGTTCTGAGTATTTCCTACAAAGTGATAATTCTCATAGCCCCTGATATTGCAAAGCATTCAAGAGTTTTGCTGTACTGAAACTTTCAGAGGAAATTTGAAGTTATTGGGATTGTGGTCAGAGAGTAATGAAAATAAAAATTTTCATTTTCTAACCTGGATAAAAAAAAATTGAAGCACAAAAACTTACACCTTTATACAGATTTTTGAAGTTCTTAAAAGATATAAATCAAAGACCTATGAAATCAGTGGATAAATGTCTATGTGGATTTGCCTGAGGTTTGTAAATCTAATCATAGCTTTAGTAGCTACTTGGAGTTGATTTGTAGTCAGAATGTTTTATATGTAGGCATTTGTAAATAATAAACGTTTTAGGTCCTATCAAGATTAAATTTATTACTAGTCCCATTGTCTGCAGTGTAGACTGTTGAGGGAATTGGTGGAAGATACGTTAGTAGTAGTGCTACATATTGAGCGCTCTTCCAAAGTCTCCTTTCATCACACTTTAAAAATCATTCTCTAAATGAATAAAGATAAAAGATACCAAAGATACTATGAAAGATCTTTTATTCTGTTCAATTATGTAGAAGCACACTAACTTTTTCCTCTTTTTTTTTTTTTTTTTTTTTTTTTTTTTAAAGGGGTTAATCTTCAGGGATGAAACAGATTACCAGCTTTTGAACCAATTTAAGTAGAACCTCCAGAAACAAAGCCAGGACAAATAATTATTGGCAGCTCACAGAAGGTATTCTGTGCCCACAGCTCTGCGGGATACCGTTAAAGTCAGTTCACTTGTCTTAATGGGAAACACCTGTGGTCTGGAACAGAAGACAAAAAATCAAACTAACCATGCCTGAGACATTCTAAATAATTCTGAAAACAAAACCTCTCCTCCTGTCCTTCCCTTCTTTCTTCTTTCATCTGCACCCTCCAGAAAGCCTTGCCAGACTTTTACTGATGTCCCTTCTTTCCTTTAAAACAGATGTGAAAGCTTATTTTCAAAATTTTAATCAATCACAGGCAATGAAGAATGTCAAGCAATTGCAGTTGCAGTGTTAAATCAGAAGAAATCTTGCTACAAAACAAAAACAAAAACAAAAACAAAAACATGCTTAATAAACCCTCCGTTGGAACCTTCTTTTAACTGCTATTAAAAGCGAGTGCAAAGCAACTGAAAATGCTTAACAGAAATAATGCCTTAAAACACTGTAAACAAATTAATCTTTAAATCAAAGCATTTTTGCTTTTCCGTTGCTTTCTCAAAATGTACTGGGCACAGTGGACCTCTGTAGGTATTTTAATAGGTTACTGAAGGTCGATTAAGGCAAAAAATACATCCTGGATTTTCACACACAACACAAATTTATGCAACACATTTCATTTCATTTGGAAAGTTCAACTATATAACAATTATATTTAATTGCAAATGTAAAGTCTAGTTGCTAAATTGAAGTGTGATTCACAGTTTGAAGTGGTCCGCAACCTTGCTATCAGTGCAGGTCCTAGAAACCATAGTTTGAAGTAGAGATTCATGAACAAACTTTAATCAAGTTAATCCCTGATGAGATATGTAACTGATTTTTTTGCCTGTATTTTAGATATTAATTCATACATGCACTTTTTTGATATTTTTCCTCTCTACTTCTTCTTATTTCAACAGAAATACTAAGAAGAAGAAATCATAGAGAAAAAGTTGTTTTTAAACATTCACAGTTGCAGAGAAGAGGCCATGACATGGAAAGATGTTGAAAGAAGGATATTCCTGAATTTTTAGAGGTCTAAAATATACCAGACTGTGAGAACTAACACCTACATTTGCAATGTTGTTCAAGTTTAAAAATGCCATAGAACATAAAAATACATCTTTTCTCCCATAAGACTAGTAGTTGTATTAGTGTCAGAGTCAAGCTACTGTGGAAACATAAATACTTTGAATATGCATTCACAGTATAGAAATAATATGAAATATAGCTTTCATCTGTCTCTTCATGCATCCAGGAAACAGATTTATTCCACTTTTTAAAATACTAAAAGGAAATGTTTTGGACTTCAGAAATGCTTTTAATCAATTTTTCCATATCCAAGGTGACTGTGTCATTGTATGCTGATGATGGCTTAAAAAAAAAAAAAAAAAAATTCTGGAAAACAGCCAACATAACAGAGAAATGAAAAGGAAAGTAATTCCAAAATACATAAAGATAGCCAATTTCTGAAGAATATAGTGATCCCTGAAGGTATCCTGTGCAGCCTGAACGCTTTGTAGTCAAAAGGGTTTCCTTTCCTGCATTATTCACCATACCTTGATGTTGAAAAAACTTTTTATTTGATTATAGGGACACAAAGGAAGCTCTGTTCCATGTTGCCCTTTGATATAGGTCCAATATTCGTTAGGTCAGAAAGCAGTCTGCTTGCTAAGTAGTTGCTTGTCTGATACATCCCATTCCCATCCAAATATCTGATGCCAAGAGATTTTAGGTTACCCAACATTGCTGTATACCCATTCTTCCAGCAGCTTTTACGCTGCCTTGGCTAGCTTTTTCTGTCTCCCACCAGCCACAATGCCAGCCAAACTGGACAGAAAAGATAACAGCATTGTCCACAGCTAATATGCAAAACATACCCAAATAGAGAAATGAGGCCTAATACATGGACAGCACCTTTGAGACAACAGCTGCATGTGTGGAACCCACAAACTCCTCAAGTATGCCTCAGGCTTAGTGGAGGAACAGTCCTGTTCTTTGCAGGCATTTAGATGGCTAGGTCTAAAGGATAAGCCCTTTCTTTGTGCCTTTTCTGGTCTTCCAGTAACTTGTTCAAATCCTGGGGAAAATTATGGAAAAAGGCTGTAGCTCACTAGAGAGATTTCTTTGTGAATTCAGTCCCCTTTTGCTATAAACATAGAGGATCATGACACAAGATCAGGTAACTCCATTTTTAACCCAATGTAGTGAGATCGTTGTGTGACAGTGGAACCAAGTGAGGATAATGCTACAAAGATTTTATTAGACACCTGCAGAGGATAGGGTAGGATAATGATCCTGATTTAATATGCACTGTAGCTGTACCTGGATCAACTGGAGACAATTTTAGGGCCATATTTCCAACATTTCCAGCCATTTAGGCATGAAATTTCATTTCCACACTCATCACTAATTGATCTCATGAACAGGGACGCATGCTACAGGTGGGGAACAAGTACAAAATTCATTTATTTGAGAACAAGAGTGAGCCCCACATTTGCTTGTTTGTTTATTTATTTAATTTTGGTCAGGTTGTTTCTGTCACTTTTTTTTTTTTTTTTTTTTTTTTTTTTTTTTTTTTTTTTTTTTTTTGAACTGGAGGTATAACAGAGCAGATTCCAAATTTGTAAAATGCTGACAACAAAGAAAACAGAGCAGATTCCAAATTTGTAAAATGCTGAGAACAAAGAAATAGTGCAGTGGGCAATTCAGAATCCACATTAAGGCTAGTCTAGGACAAGCTATTGCTATAATGTAATCTTTCATTTCCTACTGATGCTTATAGTTTACTTTTATAAATGGGCAGCGCCTTGTAAAAGTACTCTCAAATCTATAACAGCTATTATACCAGGGTCATCTCACCCTGAAATTCCTTTTTTTTTAAAAAAAAAAAAAAAAAAAGAAGAGAGGAAGGAGGAAGACAATCAAAGAAACAGTCTTATTAGTATATATCTGATAACAGTGAGAGGAGTTCACTGTCACATCAGTCCACTTCTAACCAATTAGTATTGAAAGCGTTAGGAAAGGCTTAGCTGTGACACAAATCAGGATTATCACACTAAATTCAGCAGAGTTGCACAGACAAAACAGCAGTATGGAAGAGAGGACAAGTATGCAAGTGTTATCTAAATGTAAAGACTTTTATATAAAGCCTTTTATGAAAACTCTGGAGAAAATGCGAAAGAGAAGCTAATCCACATGAAGGGCTAATCTCCATAATACTTGTATCAATATATATCATATGATCAGTGGTGTAAAAACAATTAATTTCAGGATAATTGAAAATCATCCTATTCCAAGAAGTCTCACTGAACCACGGTCCACTTTTAAATCAGGAATGCAGACGTGGCCTTGGCCCTAATTCCCCACCCCATATGGTTAATGTTCACAACTTCTACAGAAGGCAATGCAAAACTGTAATTTGAGTAAATGAGCAGCCACATTTAGCACCTCTGTGCATTTTAATCATCTGAAACTGCCACCTACCTTGTGCATTTGGACAGAAGAGAGTTCTTAGCTAGAAAAAGATAACAGATTATATCAGAAAGTATTATCATTTATAAAATTATTTTAACTTCTATAGGAACTGAAGATAAACAGTAATTGGATTCTCTGATTCACAGAATTCAAATTTTTTGCTCTGCAAAATGCAAGAAAAAGTAAAAGCACGGGACACATCCTATATAAATATATTTTGAATTAAGTTTGTGTAATAAAAGCTTTCATTAGGACTTTGCCATTTTGTATTTTCTGATAAAATATTCTGAAACTGGAAAATAGAAATAATCTGTCTTGAAAGTCCCAGTCAGAAAATTTCAACTGTATTAGAGCATGTGCCAACTTCTTGTTCAAAATTATCCCTTTAAATTCAACATATTTATGTGATAAGTTTTTATTTTAAGATGATTAGTCCTCAGAAAGATAAGTGTAGATTGAGATAGCATGTACATCAATACTCAAAGCTAAATAAAATATGAGAAAACAAATATTTTAAGCATCAGAAAAATCAGAACAACTTGAATTTGACATATAAACAGGTAAAATAAAATGTTTTTGCTTTGATTTTTCCCTTGATATTCCTACCAGAGTAGTGTACTGCAGCATTAGACGACTAGGTTAAACTCTAGAGCTTACTGGATTTGATCAAGGCTTTTTCTGTCATTTTAATCTTTTAAAAACACCACCAAACAGATATGGCAAAAGATTACAGACGTAGTTTATCTGTTACAGTCTATCCTCTTTTGTTAAGATATCCTTATGCTTCAAAAGTTGAACAGATAGATCTCAGAACTTAAAAAAATATTAATCTTATGGTATTTCTAATAGTGATTTGTGATGTCCAACTAAAGAAATTATAAATCATAGAACTATACTTAGTCAATCTGATCGAATCACGAGGAGCACTTTAATTTTCAATAGAGATGTTAAACTCTTGCTCCTCTAAGAAGCAGCATGAGCCAGCTTCAGGCAGAGATTTGAACACTGGCACTGATCCAGGAACAAAGAGGAGCTTGAAATGGAGCTGCTACTGAAATACACGCAGAGCTTCTTCAGACAAGCAGACAGCAGCACTTGTTCTTATGTCTGATAATGAAGTTTTATTTTTCTCAAATGATGAATTACAGAACGCATACACGTAAGGCATTTAACTCTTCCATAAGAGGCAAGTACATGAAACTGCCAATGGAAAGAAAGCATTTAACTCAAGGCATAACAGTACTGTTGGTAAACCACAACTTCTTACACTGCCACTATAATTTAAATTAAGTAGAAGCCTAGCTTATAAACTCACACTATGACCCATACTTTATGGGTGTTTTATATCTCTTGGGTCCTGATCACAATGAAACTCTCTCAGTCTAAAGCAATTTAATGCAAACATTCCTGAGGCAGGCTATAAAATGTGATTTTTGCAGTCAGTCTTTTTATGGGTATTTTGGTTGAATATTGTATACCCGTTGAAAAAAAAAAGTATGACAAATGTAGACATTACGACATATGTGTGGGGTTTAGCTGAGTCTGTATTTGCACATGAATATTAACCCTGGTAATTGAGAAAACCTGTCTCTCCACACATCTTGTTCATTTCCACAAAAAGCATGTGCATAGATTTAAGAGAGAATTAGTGCCTTGCCTGACTTAATTACAAATTTTCTGGCTATAAGACTCCCCATGCCTGCTTCTCTTTAAGGGCAATGGACTCAACAGATGCCATGTTATACCTACTAGATGGGGATAAATCTACTTGCTACTAAGCACTAACAATAACACATGGAGATGTAAGTTGTGAATTGAGTTCAGCAGACAGCATGGTTTCCAATTCTTAAGCATTTTGCAGAAAAACTGAAAAGCACCATCAAAGATGTTCACAAGTGGTATCATTGCAAATGTTTACAAAACATGAAAGGAATGGTAAAATATGTGCTTAAAAATGTACATGTTGAGATCTTGAGAGGAAGGCATGAAAACACATGGCATTGAGAAGTTTCTGCATGTTGCACCAAGAAATTGCCTTTTTAAACAGTAATGGTGAATTCGTCGTTAATGTTCTTACAAGTCCCTGGCACATAAATGAATTACCGTGATATAAGCCAAGCTAAATTTATGTCCTGGCTTTCCGCTAAGTAACTTGTGTTTGTGAACCTGGCTATGTGATTTTGAGAGTGTACACTAGAATGAGTAGCACAAATAAATTAATTTCTGCCTCCTGCACTTTCTTGGGGCAGGCCAGAACACAAGTCTTACCACCCTCTAGCGTTTCTCTGCAAAAGCAAAGGGCAGCTGCACTCTGTCACTGCTTCAGGTGCAGCAATGTACTAGAAAAAGTTTCTATTTCAAAATTTTAGTAAGAGTCAATTCAGTGAACAGCAGAAATAAATGAAGCTTATGAGGAAACATAATATTAGTCAATGGCCAGACACCAAGGTCTCTATAGCTTTTGATCACAGACAAATTCTTATTTCGATTTTCTGTTCTGCTTCCTCAATACAGTAATAATCTTATCACTCCATTTACTCTTCACAGCTGGCCTGCAATTCTTGGTTGGTTTTCTGCTGCAATTTAACCTGTTCATATGTGGCTGAGACATTTACTAGAAACTAGAATGTGCCATTTACGGAATGCAGACTCATAACTTCAAGGCTGGTGTGCTCTGCCTTGTCAGGCCTAATTACTTTCAAGGACTTCTTTCTTTCAATTGGGAAGCATGCTGAGCAAGGCAGTATTTAAGCAGAAAGGGCTCTGGTGGGATTTTGGCCCTCTGAAAATTGATGCATAAGCAGCACACTTGGCTTATCTTATTCAGTGGAAGCGTCTCTGATTCTAGGAATTAGTTTGTTGTGCTCTGCAGTTGGTATTTTGATGGTCATAATCTAGGAGTGTTGGAAATGCTCTTCTCCCACAGAACCACAGATCCACATGAGATGATTGTTTTGTCTTTTCTCTAATGGAGTTGGCATTCACAAATTTGGTTCAGACTGTTGGTTGATACTCATCTAATTTATGGGATGAAGCTGAGTGCTTATTGGTGTATTTTCTTCTCAAAAGGGCGTGAGGAAAGATTTCGAATGTCTCAAATATGGTTAGGACAATAGGCAAGGATATTTCCTCTTACTCTTTTGTCCTCTTTTCAATGGGATTTACTAAAAGAGCTGGAACTGGATTTGAGAGAGAATAACAGAATGAGGTAAGCTGAAGTGTCTGCCTACTGTTTGTTACTGCCTGATTATTCCAAGTGTACTATGTCTAAGACACACTATAACATTTTCATTTTTAATTTTTTTCAGCTATTGCTGCTTTTCTATGTCTGTGACACAATGGCAGTGCAATAGATATGCTAAGGAAGTATAGTATGCTATGGCCAAATTCAGACACTTTGAGGAGTCCACAAAACACTGATTTCATGAGCTGCAGCAAGCATGTTGGGTTAGGCAGTACATCCTCAGTAAATCTGTGCTTGACATATCTCTTTACACTGAAGTTTGAACATAGTCACCATATGCTGAATCATCCATTTAGATATAAAAGTTTAATTGTGTACATTGATTATAAAAAAAAGTCTGACTAGCTGGATAAAAACTGTAAGGGATAGAAACAGTTGTGTTTCAGATCATAACATACTCATTAACTGATAAGGTTAATGAAAAGGGCATATTATAGATAGATAATTCCATAATTTTTCACTGTAGTTTCACCTTTACAAAATTACTGGGAAGTGACCATCATAAAATATGTAATGATACAAATTGCTAGTTGATATGGTTATGGCAGTCATTGTACTCCTGTTCGACTAAGTCTTGCTTGTACATGCAAGCGTTTAAAATACATACCAACTTAACAGTAGATTTGAAAGGCTGTTGGTAAAATTTCTGATTCCCCTCAGTCAATAGCTGAAGACAAACTGACTTCAATGGGAAAAGAGTAATTCCTTTCCTCTAACAGAGTCATACCCTTCACAAACTTGAATGCCTTTTATATGATAGATCATGGGAATTGAGGCTACGAGTACTCTGCAGAATACCACTCTAATTGTGAATATAACATGACTTCCTCCAGTGCTACCATAAGACTATTTATTTTAATCCCCAAAATATTTTAAAAAGTGTTGATATCATATATTATGAATAAAATAAAAACTATGTATAGGCAACCTTACAACTTAATAGCTCAGCATGACGTAAAACTCCATTCACTATACTTTGCTTGAATGAATCAACCTGTTTCCTGAGTGAAGTTATAATAGCACTAAATGTTTTTAATAATGTCTGAAGAAAGCTGGTTCCAAACCGTGTTTAGATTTAAATGTAATATTTTGATTTTGAAAGAAATGAGTAACTATAAATGTATATCATCTGTCAAAGACACAGAATAGTGAAGTTATTTGGTACTGTAGAAGAAAAGAGTCCAACAACTTGTAAAAAGTGATAAGAATTAAAATAGTCTACAATATTTTAATAGATACTAATTTTATGTATAAGCTTTGCGATTTGATTTGTTAATTTTCCGGTTTACAGATCATGTAATATGCAGGGCTGAGCAAAATTTTAAAGACTCTTGAAAAACATTTGCAATTTTATTTGACAAATTCATCCCTGAAAAACTTTCTTTCAATGACTTTCATGCAGTTAGGCCTCTGCAGTAAAAGTAAGTGGACATTTTTCTCCATTTGTTTGCAAATCTATTCTGGTTCAAGGAGAGACCTAATTTCATTTGCTGTATTTTTTTGCTTTTATATGTTATCATGGCATACATTCATTTCAGTTATTTCAGTACTGTGTCCATTCAGCACTTGCTATTCATTCAGAGGTTTTAAAGGACACCCAAGGTCTCAAGAACATCTCTGTGGTGCAGTCTCTGTTCACACTAGATAGTTTTAGGCTGAGACTTTACTATACCCAAGGGTCTGTGGTTCAGATAGTCTCCTGTTTGCTCAGCTAATGAGGTCAGAACACTTCTGTTAGTAATGAAATGATTCTCTCTTGTGTAACTTCCCTCTAAAACAATGCAGTCAAAAGGAATATAACTACACAAATTCACAATGGAGGCTTCAGTGTAGGATTTGTGAACTTTGGTGAAATATCCAGAAACCTTACTAGCACAAGTAAGATTAGCACAGGGTCATGCTATGGTGTTGTTCCAGGGAAAGATTAATGACTGGTTCAATTCTGGTACCTAGGTGTGTAAAGACCACTACAGAGCTTTTGTATGACTCAGCTCCCATCTGCCTAGTCTTTGGATGATTAGTTGTTAACTATTTTTTGTTCTGAAACAAATTCAATGAACTAACCCCAAAGTTAAAACAAAACTGAGCAGGACACATCCAACATGTGTGTCAGGAGAAAGCAAAAGTCTCTTTAATCTACTATTGCTTTCTGGTTGTGTAGTTTGTATTAGTCCAGGGACTCCCCCTACCTGTGTGGGCTTGTGGTGGTGGTTCCCCAGTTTGCTACCTGAATGGAAATTCCTGGAATGTGCAGCTCTATGACTTCCCCACTCAGCTGATCAGGAATGAGAAATAGTTCTGCTCGTGAGAATATCCTATTCATCTGAAGCAGCTTGAAGATCAGCAGAAACAGCCTTCAGGTTTATCCCATGGTAGGCACTGATGTACTGTTTGTGTCAGGAATGTCATAGAAAATCCTGGGCTCCTATATTTTATAGTCACTAAAATCATCCAACTTCAACAGGGAATTGAGAATTGGAGGGATGGTGATGCTGAGGAATGAAGCTGGGAAAGGCAGGGGTGAGCAACTAGAAGTGACATTTGGAAAGGGCTACAAGGATCTATAATGGAACATAATGCTATACTGAACTTTGGTTAAGATGCTAAGACTGTAGTTCAAGGTGTTCAAGGGACATCTCATCATTGTGTTGAGGAACACGGTTTAGAGAGAACTGTTGGTGATAGGTGGACAGTTGGACTGGATGATCTTGTAGGTCTTTTCCAACCAAGATTGGTGATTCTATGATTCTGTGATTCAATTCTGACTTAATTTGATTATAATCTTAATATAGGTCATATGCACTTAGTTTAAGTGTATAATTTATGTGTAAACTGGCAGGCATTTTCTGGTGAATATAGTTCACCTATATATAGAGATAAGAATATAGATACTACCAGATACCCCACAATAAAGGGCCTTATTATATGAAAGTTCAAACCAATAAAAAAAAAAAAATGCAACAATTGAACATACAACTCTGGAAGGTGATGACAGAATACTGGACCTACACAGTTCACAAAACAGAGATTCCCTGGAAGTGAGCTTTTGCTTTTTGCAGCATCCCTGTCAGAAGCTGGCATTCATGTCCACTGAGCTTCTATTGACTTCTAAGTGCAACTTTAAACTGTACTTACCGTCATTTTTATCTGAGCTGTAATATGACATTGTTGTGCTTGAATCTTTTGCTGGGTTCCATGGCTACAGTTTCCTTTTGTATTCCGTGTGATCAAATCTTTGCGAGTGAACAGTCCCAGGTAATAAGAGTTTATTAATAATTGTAATATATCAACCATATATTTAAATTTTACAGGACATTAAACAAAAAGCCAATCTGCATGAAACCATCCATGCAACCACTGTATTCTTAAATCATACAAACAAACAAACAAAAAAAAAAAAAAAAAAAGGAAATTCCTTTTCATTAAAAGGTAAAAATTCCTTACAGTAAGTAATTCTAAGGATTAGTCAATATATATGTTCATATCTCAAAATTCAATTACATTTCAATTTTCAAATAATGCTACCTTTTCACCACAATTCTAGGGGAAATTAAAATATTTCTATACAAAGCAAATATCTATTGGAACACCACACACATCTAGGTAATGACAATCAGCATTTCTAGCCTAGACTGTGAAATTATGCTCATTGACTGGATTTACAGTTTAACAAATTTACAATTCACAGATTTACAAATAAGTATATTTTTAAAGATTATTATTAGGACCTATAAACCAATCTAACCTGATGGTCTTCAAGAAGAAATCTTGTTTATGAACTGTATATGTTTTTCTTTATGCTCTTATATGCTTAAACTCAAGCTGTGTATAATTTAGTTTTCCATTACCAATGATGAACACCAAAATTTTAATATGCATAAAAAGTGTAGTTGGAAAATATATTCTGTTTGGGACTTTGCATGCATTCCATCCAAAATTTCCTCTTTATGAAAGCATAAATGTGAAAAAACAACAGGAACAACAACAACAGCAAAAAAATCATAGAAGCTAGTTTGGATAAAAACAAATGAACTGAGTATTTGATTAGGCAGTTTTAGAAATATAGCTGTCTTCTGTCTTTTCACAGAAGAGTTAATATGTTACTCTAACTAATATTTCTGATCTGATCTTGTTGAAATATAATCTACTTCTACCAACAAAATCAATGGAAGTTCTTATATGTGAAAAATGAGGAAAACGAATGCAATTTTGTTTACCATGGCAAAAGTTGAAGGAAATAAATTATGTGTTTACTACATTTTATTAAGGCCTGATCAGGTCTCTTCATTATTTCATAGGGCAGATCTTCCAAACAGCCATTCTGAACTTTCATCTTATGTTCATTCCAAATTAGTTAATGATTAAACCAACTAAATAAAGGAATGCATATATTTCCCATTTACCCAATATGCAGATTGATATCAGAACATAAGATTGTCCATATGGAGTCAGACCACACCTCTGTCAAGACTAAGATTCTCTCTTCAGCGCTTGCCAGTACCAGATGCCTAATGAAAGTACACAAGAGCAGGACAAGTAGATAGGGATATTATATGCTGGGATATTCTGCCGACTACTTTCCAGCCATCTGTGGCTCAGGTAGCTCCTGAACTACAGAAATGATGGTGCCTGCATCTAATTGTCCTAAGCAGATTTTCCTGTCACAAATTTGTCTGAAGCCATGTAAAATTTTCCATCTGCAGTATCTTATAGTAAGCAGTGTCACAGCTTAACTGCAACATTCTTTGCAGAAGCACCTCTCATTTGTTCTGGGCCTGCCACCTGCTAACTTTTTCCATTTCACTTTTTTTTTTTTTTTTTTTTTTTTTTTTTAAGGCAGAGTGAGCAATTATTTACTGATTCAACTACTTCAAGCTACTTAAAATTTCACTGATCTTTGTACAGCCTAGCACTCCTGGTGTATTTAATCATAGCTCTTCCCTTACAGAAGCTGTTCTAGTGTTTTCTGTCCTTCTCAGCTGTCTGTTACCAAGTTCCTCTGTATAATTTCTGGAGGTAGAGGAATAACAAAGAAGGGAACTATTCATACTTAAAGTGTGGATGCTACTTTATGTTTTTCTCTCTATTCTTTCTAAAAATGTGATCTGGTTTTTGATATCTTTTAAAATAGTTAATCTAATCTTTTTGTATCTTTCCACTGTAATGCAGATTCTCATTTCTAAGAACAACTCTCACTTAAGAAATAGATGTTTTACAAGAAAAAATAGGCATTTTTTCCCACTCTCCATCAACTTCCATTTATTACTTCAGTTTGATTTGTTTGTTTTTAATCCCTAATTCTTCATTATACAGATCCTTCTGAAATCTTTCACCGTGGACTCTCCTCTTTTCTATTTTGAATATGCTTAATGTCATCAGCATAATCATCAGCAAAGTTCTTACTCCATTATTTAACTCTTTTACAGAGCATTTATGAACGTGCTGAAGAATGCAAACTTTCACTTGGGATTACCCCTCTCAATCCCCACAAGAAAATAATTTTTAACAAGTTTTCTGTCTACATGAGGATCTGCTTTATGTAGCTGTTTCCTTTTGGTGAGATGTTGGGTCAGATACCGTTGGGATACATTCTGCCTTGTTCGGTTTCCAGTTGGCTTATCTTCTAAAGCACAATAATATGAGTCTAATATAGAACTGGAGGTATTCAAACTTTGCTAGTGACTGAAGACATTGCCAACTTTGATCCAGCTTATAATGTATATAAATGAGAAAAACTGCAAATCAGTGACTTGCTCTTCTCCTTTGTGAGAAAATTAAATCAGTATGTTTATATTAGTTAAACACAAGACCACTCATTGTGAGTTATTTTTAGCTGAATGCCTGACAACAGAGTGTTGTCATGTTATGGCCAAGCCCACAGAAATGTGTGCCTTATAATACAATTTAAAAATGAAAAAGAAAATCACCTTTTTTTTGGTAGATATTTCTAATCTTGATTATATATTTTTGTTAATCAACACAAAATGCTGAAGCATTGTGTTAATGAACTGTTATTTTCCTCCACAGATGTACAGATCAAATTTATTCTATGTAGTTAACATTCAGCTTTGGTGCTGCTGTGCCCGGCAAGGGTTTTGCTGAGCATAAAACCATGTATTGGAATGCTGAGACTTATACTTGGAAAAGTAACAAACAAAGGATATTATTAAGTAAATAACTTAGAAAGAGAATAGAAAATATGTATACATTAAGAGTGTTAGCTGCTGCTATAGACAAATAACTGCATGGGTATGCGTTTATATTGTAGTAAGATTGAGATAGCCTTAAATAAACAGTGCTTACAGAATCCGAGAAAGCCAGTACTTTAATGAAGCCCTGTCAAGATCTTCTGTATTTACCTAGATTAGCAGAATTTACATGGGCAATTACTTTGGAAATATCCAATATTTAAAAATCCATTATGATTGAGTTGGCCAGAATGTGTTGTCCATACCAAACCAAACTGACCCTGTCTTTAACACCTTGGAAAATTATCACAACTCCTTTGAATTAGCCTAATAATAGTCACTCTCACCTTGGATACATCCACGCCCCATCTATCATGTTTTCAAATGCCTGTCTGTCAGTACCTCTCACACTTTCAAATGTACAGTCTGCTTGTTTGTATGAAGCTTTCGGAGTGTGATTTGCACCAGATTTATGTTTAAAGCTTCACCTCTCCATTCATGTGTCAAATGCTAAATTAAGTCTCTTGGTTACTTCGTGGTAACTTGTCCATGTAGCCATGTTGTACATCAGCTAACAGCTTCTCTCTTGTCAGATACCTCTGATGGAATACTTATTCCTGCTACAAACTGTTTCTTTGAACTCTGTGCATGAATTCCCAGCCTCATGTAATACACATTTTGTCCAGTCTCCCCTCTGCATGGGGAGATGTTTGAGTTCCATGGGCATTTTATCCTTTGTTGAAGAAAAGTTGGATAGATGCCCAGATGGTCTTCTTGTTAATGAATATAAACAGAGTTTATAGGCAGTGTGATAGGAATGACAAAGCTGATTGTAATGGCAGAAAACCCACTAGAGAAAGTTAACTAAGTAACTTCTGACTAATAGGGTAAGAATATTTTCACCAATTACAAATTAGGTTGAAAGTTTTAGAATCAGCATGGTTTTATCTTAACATAGATTGAATATAATGGATTTACCCTGGATGAACACTAGGACATGTGAGAATGGAACTTGACTTGCTATTTTTATTTACATATCATAGAGATGTTACTGCTAATAATTAATTTAAATGCTGTGCTGGTTCACTTTTAATTTCCATCCTAATCTCCCAGCTCTCCATGTCATTAGAGTCACATTTCTCTTACACCAAACAAAATGTTTTGCTGAAACACAGCACAGATATATCACAGGGTAGGCCTGGGCAAAACAACTGGCATTTCCCTCTGTTAGAGTCCTTAAAATCTTGCTGGCACTCTCATAAGTTATCCTTTGACAGAAGTTATAAAAGAGAATTACAAAACCTTCATTTACTGTATGGACAACAGTAGAAGTACTGTTTGAATAATGCAATGTTTCAAAATCTTTCAACCTTCCCTCCAAAGTTTTTTATTAGCTCACACAAAAAGATGAGTACCACATCATTGTTTCTTTTTTTTTTTTTTCTTTGACTGGGTAATTAAACAAACAAAAAAGAAGAAGAAAAAAAAAAACAACAAAAAAAACCCTAATCTGTTTGATAATATGTTATTCATTTAAAAATATCTGAGATATTTATGAAAGTCAAATACATGAAAGGGGTCATTAGGTGGCCCAATAACATAAGCGACTGTGATGCATAAGGCTGCGGAAGTATGGTGCGTTTGTTTTCTATGTCTGAAAGTCATTAATTTTTATTCAGATCTGGAAGAGTTGTTAAAGGACAGCTGCTTCAATAAGATATTACTCTTGTTTTCTTCCTTTATTTAAACTGGAAACTAATACTAGATGGAAAGTGTACATGTCTTTATTTTATCTTATATAAAATATCTTTATTTGGAAAGTGTAAGAAGAAACGTTTGATAAGAAATATAAATGTATTTTAAAAGAATTAGAATAAGGAACAGGCTGATTGATGGAGTGAGTGAAACAATCATGCATCATTTCTCCTGTGAGACAGTCTGCTTTCGCAGACCAGTCAACTTAATGCAGTTTAAGCCTTGCAGTACATCCATATCCTGAAGTCATAGAATGATAGAAACATTTTAGTTGGAAGGGACCTTTAAAGGTCATTTAGTCCAATTCCCCTGCAACAAACAGGGACATCCACAGCTAGACAGACCGCTGACCAGCCTGACCTTGAATGTCTCCAGGGATGGGATATCCATCACCTCTCTGAACAACTTGTTTCTGTCTCACCAACTTGACACATCTTGGTGTAATCCACAAATTTGCTGAGGGTGCACCCAGTCCCACTGCCAGTACTGCTGATGAAGTTATTGAAGAGCATCAGTCTCAGTAGAGACCCCTGAGGGGTCATCACTGATTTCTGTCTGGACATTGAGCCATTAAACAAAACTCTCTGGGTACAATCTTGCAACCATTTCCTTATCTACTGAACACCCAACAAATCCATATTTTTCCAATCTAGAGAGAAGGATCTTATGCGGAACCATGCCAGAGACCTTACTGAAGTCCAGATAGGTGTCATCACTTGCTCTTCCCTTACCTACTGATATAGTTACAACATCATAGAAGGCCACTAGGTTGGTCAGGTGGGATTTGCCATTGGTGAAGCCATGTTAGTTGTCTTGTATCACCTCCCTCTCTTCCTTGTTCCTTAGCATAGCTTCCAGGTGTTCCATGATTTCCCCTGGCACAGAGGTGAAGCTGACATCAGTTGTTCCTTCATTCATCCTTTCTACCCTTCTTAAAAACAGGTGTGAAATTGCCTTTTTCCAGTCATGAGGGACTTTACCTGACTGCCCTGACTTTTCAAATTTTATTGAGAGTGGTTTGTCAACATCAGCCAGTTCCCTCAGGACTCTGAAATACATCTCATCAGCACCCACAGAATTATTGATGTTCCGTTTCCTCAGGTGGTTGCAAACCTATTCTTCACTTACAGTGGGAGGGACATTCCTCCCCTAATCCCTGCCTTCTGACACATCTGCTTGAAGGCTGTGTAAGGAGCAGTTGCCAGTGAAGTCTGAGGCAAAAATTTATAGAGTACCTCAGCCTTGACTTGTCTGTGGTTACCAGTGCCTGTATTTCTCACTAGGAGGGTTATGCCTACTTCTGTTTACCTTCTCTGGTTGTTGTACTTACAGAAGAGTTTCTTGTTTTTCTTTCTGCCTCTTGCACAGTCCAGTTCCAGTTGGGCCTTGGCCTTCCTGACTTTGTCCCCACATGGCCTAGTAGATTTCTTGTAATCTTCTTAGGGTACCTGTCCCTGCTTCCACTTCTCGTGCATTTTCTTCTTGCTCTCCAGTTTGACCAGCAAGTCAGCTGGTTTAGCCATGCCACTCTCTTGCCTTTCTTTCTTGACTTCCTACCTGGGGATAGAAGGCTCTCGTGCCTGAAGAAAGGCTTCCATAATGATCTGCCAGCTCTGCTCCACTCCCTTGTCCTTGAGGACAGTTTCCCAGGATGTTTTCATGACTAATCCCTTGAAGAGCAGGAAGTTGGCTTTCTTAAAATTTAGTATCCTGATTGATATTCATATGAGAAGCATCTTACCAACATGAAGTATAGTCTAGCCCTTGTGCTATCATGGAAATGTCTGAAAATATAAAATTAAAGTTTCAGAAACTAGAATACAAATTTATTGTTAATATAAACTTGATTACTGAATATGAAATAAAGGTGACTCAAGGTCTTAAAGATAGTGGTTTTTAATTTGGTTGGGTTTGTATCTGTTAAACCCTCTGATGATTAGTGATCAAGTCAGTGACTGTTCTTGACCCAGATAAGAATTTTCCATTTCTTTTAATAAAATAAAAAAATATTTTAGCTTTAGAAATGAGAGGCATGTTATACAACATGACACTTAAGGAGGTCAATTTTTACCTGCATGAAGATTTGGTCTTTACTATAATGGGTGTCTGGACTTAACATTATGAGAGTAGGAAACCAGATAAATAAATCTAAGAGCAAGTAAAATCTTCTGGGGTATGTTGTAAACAATTAAAGTGACTGAACTGATTTCACTTGCTTCATCTCTCAACATGCTTTTGTAGCCATCTTTTTTTTTCCCCAGATATTTGTTTCAATTTTGTCCTCTCTGCTGATAAATATGGCATTCTTGTACTTCTTGTACAATCTTTTTTTTTTTTTTTTGTAAAACAATTGGCATACCTGATTACAGGCAGCTGAAAGGCATGCTATATAGTATAAATACTACCTTTCCTCTATGCTCTCTACCACATAATCCATAGGGTATAGAGGAAAAATAATTGTGAAAAATGTTGGCAAGCTTGTAGTGCTCTACAGCTAAACTGCTAAGCAGAAAGAACCTCATATACCAGCTTTCCTCCTATAATCTCCATTTACTCATTTCTTACATGTGTGCTTCTAGCTCAAATAACTGTGCAGCCTTATAAAATGGAAGTAAATGTCAAATCTAAATGCATTGTTAGTAGATTAAATCCTCATTTTAAAAGAGTCTTAAACACACATCTAACTCTAAGAACATCTTTCTATGGATGTGAGCTTTACCTTGAGAAGTCAGTGCATATTTTGAATGAAAAAAGATTCCCAGTATAGTGGAGACGATTTGCTCTGCATACAACTAATGCCTTGAATAACACACAATTTGTTACCCTAAAAGCAAGCAGAAATTATGGATAGCAATGAGATAAACTGAATACCGTTTTTAATACAACAACTGAGTTAAGCCTTCCCAGTAGATGAGGCAAAACCCAATAAATACTGTGCTCTGAAGTTGCAACACTGGCCTTGTTAGCTGCAGCAAAAAAAACCAAAAACCAAAAACCAAACAAACAGAAACCTAGATGGCAGCAGCAATGCAACTGGCTAGTAGGTTTCCCAAAAAAAACTACCCTGATATGCTCTGATCTTGCTTCCAGCAGCAGGAGTACTCCTCTGTAGAACTCTTCAGGCTGGCTGGCTTTCCAAATAAGAAAATATTTTCAGAAATTTTGCCTGTAGAAAATTTTTAGTACTCATTCTATGCAATGATTTTTAAGGGCTCAAGTTCTGTTGTTTTCACATCTGTCATAAACTGATATCTCTGTGTCACTGATATCACATTGTGCTCCAAAGAAAGTAACTATCTCAAAAATATGAATTGTTTCTTACAGTGATCTCTTGGAAAAACTGACTTCTAGTTTTACAATAATCAGTGTAGACGAATTAGTTTGCAAACTTGGGGTTCTGAAACAAGCTGATAAACTACAGATGTTATTTACCTTTTGGAACTTTATTGTTTAAAACCATTTGAAACTGATGACCTCAAATGATCTACATTTTTCTGATCTGTAAACTTCAGAATTATGATCACATGATGGGCATTTAACATAGTTTCTATAATCCACAAGTCTCATTGCTGTTTGATGATCTTGTTTAATCACTTATTTAATCTTTTCATAATCCCTTAATGAAGATGTATATTATGATTTGAAATTCAAGAGAAATTAGGAGTTGGAATAGGAAGTAATTGCTTGCTACCCTGTTGAAAACACTTCTTATATTAATTTTACTACCAATGTAATTCTAGTGATTTATCTTAAGAGTAATATTCATTAATATTTGTAAATCCATCTATAACCTTGTGAGTCTGAAGTAAATGAATAAATAAGGAAGCTCTGAGGAGACACACTGTCTATTTTTCTTCCTTAATTAATGGGTTCAGCTGGAAGCTGTGGATGGGCTAACATCTATGCTAACTCCAACCAAGCCAGTGGGAATTTTTCCACTGATTCCCATCAGCTCTGGACTCAGTCACTAAATTCTTACAGCTCAGGAGGACAGCAAAATAGTATGAATAGGTTTCCACAAATATTGCTTTAACAGAACTTCACAATTTCTTTTTTAAACTCAACTTTGGTGTGGAAAGTGAGGAGAACAAGTAGCATCTGCATGGAGTGCAAGTTGGCAAAAATTCTAGTCTGCCACTTTCCAAATTGTTTTAGAAATGTTTGGCACGTCTCTGTCACAAATTACAGCTGATTATAATTTCACAGTATGTGCAGGCAGATGGACGAGATGAATTGGGGAAAAGTTTCACCCCAGACAAATTAATTATTAGTAAGTATTTTCAGAGCAGAAGTTAAATATTAAAATTGTGGTTTGAAATAAAGCATTATGGGATGTCCAAGTAATCTATAGTTTTGGATCAAAAGTTTTATTAACAATTTGACACCTACCTAAACATTTTATTATTTTTATAAATGAAAATATAATTCATATTAAAAATAAAAAGAAAATAGTTTGGAAATTCTGAGCAATTAATCACTTTTTTTCAAGTTAGCTGTTAAATCAACAAGCTCATGAACAGTGAGAAACAGAAAATATGTAACAAGGATGACTGTGGACATGCTTGAAACATTTTTTCCCACTTTGGGGAAAATACATTTAATATTTTCATAAACCTAGTTTTAGATAACTATTTTTTATGTAATTATAGTTTCAATACATTAAATATTACCTCTTACTTTTTTTACACTTTTAAAAGCTAGCCTGAAGACATATTAGAAGGGAAAGGAAATGGATACATCAATGAGATAAGGATGGAACAGATAAACACGCCAAATGCTTCTCTTTCACACCATAGGTTGCTGAAGGGGTGACATTGTGTGGTCTCCTTCCCATTCAGAAACTTATAATCCTGGAACTGAGAAAGGTGTTTATAAAAATGCTGGTTAGGAAGCTTTGTCTGTTATCTTCATACCCACCAGCATCTATAAAGTTGCATTTATACTTTATAAATTTACATTTATAAAGTATTTTCTGCATATATATATTTTTAAAAAAGTAAAAATACAAACAAAACCAAATAACAATAAAAACTTTGCTTATCAAGAATGATTTTATATGATTGAAATAAGACTAACATTTGAGATATATTATAGTTATTCAACATTTTAAGTATTCAGAGATTATTTCTTCCTTGTAACAGGAAAATACTTGATTTGAACAGATAATGAGAAGTGAAATGACAGCTATTATGTCCCTGAAAGAACAAACTTTAACTTATTTTATCATTGTTCTTATTCTTGTTTCTTTATTTTTTAAATAGGAAATAGCTTTTTAAACATTAAATATTGCAGTTCCTATGCAGAATCTGGAAGTGGTTTAGTAATATCTAAACAGCTGTTGAATGCACTTAAAATGAAAATGAACATGTGAAAAAATTGTGTACATCTTGAATCTAATAGAGAGACAGTACTATGAACATCATTATATGCATACATTTATCTTTGCTCTAGTTCCGGATTTTGCTTACATGAAATGCAACTTTAAGTATTTTCACTAATTGAATTTCATTTTTTCCAAGTGCTTGTGACAATCTGAACTATTTTACAAAGTGCTTCTTGGATGTACTTTCAAGTTTCCTTGGAAATCATTTTAATCAGCTGATGGTGCTTATGTGGTGTAGGAAATCGAACTTAATGCATGTTCAGTGACTCTTTCTGTCCCCTGAATAGAAGCATTACTGGGTTTTTGAGATTATGTCAAAGGCTCGCCCTGCTAAATATTTTATATTTTTTATAGTATGCTATAGGCTAACAGGAAGATGGATAAGTATTAAAATAACCAACAGTAATTCAACCAGTCGAAGTTTCTACAAAATAGGATATACAACTGTTTCATGTGTTTAAACATCATGAAAATGTTAGAATATATCATTAGGCTATAGAAAGGAAGAATTTTCTATATCTGTTTGGCTATCAATGCTTTCTAACACACACACACAAAAATTACTATTTCAAAGCATTTGGCAATTTTTATCTTCATCTTACCTAAAGAGCTGTGTAAAATAGATGAATAATCACCTAATGGTGCATTTAAATGTATTATATTTGTGTATAATTCTTTGTACTATCAAGTTTAGGCTATATTTTATATATTTTTACAATGTTGAACATGATAGAATCCTATATTTGGCCCAGGCTTACTATTTTAACACATATCTAATAACTTTTCCTATATTTAAGTGACAGTTTTCAGGCATAACAATAAAGAATTGTTATATATGCTAAGGAAAAATGAATCTGAATATGCACAGGGGAGTCATCTTGCTTTTTTAAAATGGTTTTAAAAAGGTAGCGTTTGCCTTCTCTCTCAGGCCGTATGATTTGAGTAGGCTTGTTTTACTTTGCTTTGCAGCTGCCAGAAGTAGACACATGATCAGTTACTATGCATAAGATGATGAATGGTATCTTACAAACTGTGATTAATTAAAACATATTTGCTTTCTTACTTGTACTCATTTAGCCATACTGAAAAACTCAGCTTCAAGGAAATCTGCATATAGGAAGCATAACTTGTAAAGAGAAAAATTATGCTTCAGATCTGTAGCTAAATTTATGCAAAGTTTGATTTCTTTTTAGTGCTGCAAAATTTAGAACATTTTGGAGTGTATGGTTAGTCTAGACAACCACAGGCAAAATGATAGGCCAAAATCCTGCTTAAACTTTGTCAGTGTAGAGTTCCCGATGAACTCTTTTAGCTCAGCCATTTCACCCAATATTCAGTTAGTGTGAAGTTTCTGAGAAACTTCTGTTTCTCAGTTTGGGAGTTTGGGAAAGTATAGTTGAGTTATCTGCACATTTTGACTTGAGTAAAAGGTGGTAATGAAGAAATAAGTTACCCAATTATTTTAGATTTGCAGTTTCAAGTTATTAAATATCATATTGAACATGATTAATATGCTACCGTGTACAAACACTGGGATGTGGATGCATACCACTAACGATATTGCTTACACTAAAACACATTATATTTATGGTGTTTTACTATGTTATATACTTTTAATCAGACCTGCAAACACATTAGTAAGCGTGACACAAACTGGCTATCTGATTGTGTAACAAAGCAGTCTTTCACCCTAACGCTGTCTTTCCCCAGTGGTCATTTCAGAAGACATTATTTAGCTAGATATTAATCTTGCTGTAATTATCATAACAAAATTTTTAAAAAATAGATACCAGAAATCTGTGAAAACAGTTGAGAAGCGTTAAGTTTGTGGTACTTAGTTCTTCTTTCTTGATAGAATTCAAAAATGTATTCATGTATACGTATTTATTCAAAAATATAGTGTTGAGATATCAACAATGTGTAAATACAAAGCATTTACTTCTATGTATCATGCACAGGTGTCTAACTTTATGTGGTTATTCACGTTTTATAATTTCCCGACAATTGTCCAGCAAATAGAAAATTGTAATGCTGTGATATTTAAGTAAATCTAAATTAAGCTGTTAATTAATAGAACTAGCGCATATCAGTTTTTGGCAGTTATCTTATGTTGAGACCAACTTTAATTAACACCTCATAAAGCATATCAGTCTCTTTCAATGAATGAATTTATAGTACAAAAAGGCCACATGTTTAAGAGGTCTCCACTGTATGTAAATTAGACCTGAACTATGAGCTAGATCTGCTAAATGCTAGAGAATTCTCATACATAGTGGAAACAAAAATGCAAATCACATAACAATAAATTCAAATTTTTGTTCTGAACACCCTGCAGAAAACTTTAACAAATCATAACTGTCAAAGGGATGGATGATGAAAGTTTTTGTCATGCAAAAGAATACAAATCACTCTGTAGTTGCAAGCATCACTCTTTTATTTTCTTGGTTGTAGGCACATCATCAACTTTAATGATAAAAGCCTTCCACAAAAATAATTCTTAAGCCTCAGGAACAAACACCTCTTTGGCACCCTTAGAGAATGCTCCACAAACATCATCAATCTCCTTCTGAGTATGATTTACAGCCTTTCCCTTTGGCCAGCTCACGCTGTCTGTGTGCATGCCCCAGCAGCGTCACATTGGGATTCTCCTCCACTCTGTCCTCCAAGCACACACCACTCAATTGGCATGCTCTCCAGCAGCTTTCCAAACATGTTTGGAAATAGAAGGAAGTTTGAGTAAAATGCTTCCTACACAGACATATTGAATATGCATGACTCATAGGACAGAAAAAGGGAAGGAATGTATATCTAGATATAAACTAATGGCTCAGGTTCTCATTTCCATCCAGATTTGTTGTGTGCAGCCAGAAGGGATGTTTACAAAGATGCTTATCTTTCCCTGACTCTCTGGCCCCCTAATTTATTTAATTGCCTATATCTAGTAATGGGCAGTCCATGCACAAAATACAGAGCCAAAACACAGAGCATCGTTTAGTGAGATTCATTTCCATCTGTGACATGACTTTTGTGCCAGGTGCTACATATGTATTGTCAGAAAGGTTGATGAAGGCAGCTAGCTGTACACCAGCTGAGACTCACCTGAAGAGTTTTGAGTATTCTCTACTTCTGCTTTTTGTTTTCCTAACTGAAGAAATGGGTGTAATAAGATTGCTACCTTCTGTAGAAACAGCCTTGATCTGATCCTTTTATGCCAGCCCTGTAGGTAAGTTCATTTAAGGGAGTACAAATGACATGAAAATCTGAATTGTTGCACTGATACAGCAATAAAAAGGCTGTAAGTCAGCAGGATAAAGTAACTCAAATTTAGCATTTGGGAGTATAGTTCCCTCTTCACAATTCACCTAACTGAAATTTGCTTGTGGGCTGCAGGTGTCTGATAAATAAACTCTTTCTGGCTGCTTTCCTTCAGTTTCAAGAATACAGCCTGTGTACCCCAACTGAGGACATTTAGTTTTCTTTAGGAACACGAACTTCCTGCACTTGTTAAAGCATACATTAATAATAGTTGGATATAATAGCCATGATCATGGACAGAAGATCTACATTCTTATATATAAATATATAATATAAATTTAAATATATTTATATATTTATATAATGTATATATAATATATAAAAATTATTTATTTATTTATTGTTTATAAATATATAAATATATAAACATCGTGATTAGTTGCAAGCATATCTTTGATATGTCTGCACTGAATGAAACAGTAGATACATATGAGTCCTATCATATTTATAGGGGAAACAATGTGAAGGAGAAGAACCTAGCTAGAAATGCATTCTTAAAATCTTTGAGATATTTTTATGGACGTTTGAAAACTGAGTGAATTGAATATATTAAATAGAATAGCACAGAGTGCTTCTGTGGTTAAGAGATATAGTCTACAAAGAAATACTTAAACCTTCTCTCTTTAGATACCTAGAATCTGAGCTCTTTTTACAGCTGATGGAAAATTTGGGACTGCTCTCAGCTGTCCTTGGAAACCTTAACTTCTAATATAGACACCTAAGTTAGAGACTTCCATAGTGCCCACACTGATCATTAAGAACTATTATCTACCACTAACTTGGAGCTTATTTGGGAGGCTGCACAGAGCTGCAGTGCCCCAAGAAAAACTGTGGGAATTAAGTCCTCAAAAGGAGCAGTCTCTCCCAGTGTTGTTGGGTGCAGAGACTGATAGCGTCAGGCCACCTTTCATTATGCCTGATCATAGTGGGTGAACAGAAATGGTCAACGGTTGGCGGCCTGAAAATCAGCCAGCATGAAAATGCATTATTCTACTGTGTGAATTATAATTCTTATCTTTGCTACTTTAATCTGTATAATGGGGATAATATTTCTCAAACTCCCAGCAGTTCTGTAGAGTGGGAAATATTAACTTCTGCTATTTCTAGGAACTGTGTAAAGATGAAACACTCTCAAAATGCAAAGTATGAAACTTCTACAAAAGCAAACACTCCAGTCTATATCTGATGATTTATTTTCAAGCATTCAGTCAATAAGCCAAATAGAGATCGCATTTTTAATAAGGTTGGCAGAAAGTTTTCTATCAATAGTGGAAATCCAGTGTTTCAGTGAATGGAATAATTTTTTGAGGACCTGCTTTACAGAACTAGTTTTGAATTTGTCCCAATATTTAAAATATCAAAGCTTAAAAAATGAGGACATATAAGGTTTTTCTGACAAATTTATTCTTTTGTCAAAGGCAAAACCAAACATTTTTATCATCTCATAATTATGTATTTTTACACAAAGTAATTCAAGTTAATACAGTGCTATTGCCTTGCATTTCTGAAAACTTAGACGATTCTTGAACACTGAACAGCAGTCTCTGTGTATTAAAATTGCTTTTACAGCTATTAGAGAAAATTTGTTTTTATTCTGTGTTCTGCAGTTAAATTTGTATTTATTTTGGAGTGGTTAGTTATAGACCAAGTTACCAATTAATTTTTCAAAAAATTAAAGTAGTTTAAATTCTACCATCGCTATTCTTCCAATGAATGCAATTATTTCGTGCAGAATGGCAAAGCATAATTTCAGAAAAAAAAAATTAAATAAGCAATTTTAATATGTAATAATAGTAATCTAACTTCATCTTGAATGAGTAGAAGCACTATAAAATACCATTCCACTCTACCTATAGCCCATGATGTCAGTCAGAAGCAGAGAAGTGAGAGCATGACTAGTGATTTAAGTAGAAATGGAACTGAGTCTACTGAAAATAAGGAAAGATTGAAGGCCTTGTGGCTCTTGTAAAGATCTTGCCTCCTCACAGGTATCAGTTACCAGTACCCTTCACAATTTTTGGTGTTAGGATGAATTAATGAAAATCTTTCTTTTCAGCTGCTTAATTTCATTGTCATGTATATTTTAAAAGTAAAAAAGTTCTGAAGGCTTTCATGTGTTAAGTATGCCAAACATTTGATACATTGTATTAATTTTACGAAACATAATAATCTATAATGATATGGAAAATCTAACATTTTCAGTATAACTGTGGAGCCAAAGAAATTTTTACTTGTGACAGCATCATTTAAGAGCCAGTTTTGATAATAATGTTTTTGTGCTTTTTAATTTCACTACCTGATGATACCTGAGATCAGTAGACTTTATTTCAGAATCACTTTAGGTACCATTTATTTATTTATTTATCTAATTTCAGTCTACATGCTACAGTAAGCCTGGCTTTCTTTTGACTCTCACAGCTATACACTATGGGGAAAAAATACAAAAGAACTTCATCATCCTGTCAAGGAGATTTCTTAACAAATTGCCTTTACTCTCAAAAGAAAACACAAAGAGACTTTGTACCTTTAACAGTTCTCACAGTTCATATCTTTTCTTGGTTAATCAAGGAAACAAAAATAAAATATTTTATACCTCAGAGATAACAATATCAATATCTTTAAAGCCTTATGAAATTTAAATACTTAATAAAATCATAATTAATTTTTTTAGAAACCTTCTGTAGTGCTTTTTCCCTATAATATTATATTTTCAAAAAAAATTTTTTTCTTTGTATACCATTTATTTACAGAGTACATAATAGTAATTTATGACACAAAATAGCAAACTCTTTATTTCTTTGCATGTTACTTCACGAACAACTTAGTATTCATGGGTTTGTCTTATTCTAGATGAAATTCACTTATTTTCAGAAGAGCACCATGAGGCATTTCTGAGATTTTACGTAACCATTCCTTTTGTACTATTATTTAACAGAAAGACCTTGCTCTCTATGATGCAGTGATTTGATATAAATTCCACTCAAGTCCCTAAGAGATGCTAATGAAATCAGAGTGCTGGGTTGGTTCTTTGGGGCCCAAAGGATGCTGCATCTTAGAGCAGGTCTTCCTTTTTCCTCAGCTGTTCCAGCAGCCTCTTCTCTTTCCTCACAGGCACTGAAAGTGCACCATGGACCCACCATGAAGTTTCCTCAACTGCAAAGTCTGTGAGATCACTGTGTGCTTGAGTCTCATCATCTTCATCACTGCACAGATCTTTGTTTCTGACATACCTGCATGCTACATACAGACTTCTTTTGGTTCACATCTTTTGAAAACTCACTGTTTTCAACAGAGGTTTTACATTTCATATTTGTATTGGGACCCTATAAATCAGTTGAAGAATGACTGTGTGGTCCTTCTATACCATAAATTAAATTAATTTAAGCTATTTGGGATGTTTTACTAGTAACAGGTGTATGTACTTAAGATAGAATTAAGAAAACTTCAGAATATGTAAGAAAAACAAACTCCAACAATTTCAGCTGTGTTTCTAGTGCATGTTAAAAGCATATTATCCAATACTGTTTATTTTTTTTCATGTAAGAATAATGTAATTTACTACAGGAATCCAAACACACTTCATTCAAATAAAGTTTAGAGTTTACATCTTCTAGCATGTCACCAAAAAAAATTGCATGAAATACAGACATAAAATACATATACAAATTTTCTTCTGAAATTATCCAGCCTTTGATGAGTTATTATTATAAACAAGAATGCATCATATATACAGAGAAAATTGTTTGTCAGCTGCCTGGCTCTGAGTGGGCCATAATATAGCGATGTACTTTTTGCAATTGCTACACTGCTATGCTTAAGCACCTCTGATCCTGCTTTGAACAATGAAGAGTTTGCAGGAAAAAGCCTTAAGACACTTGGGATGTCACTTTTCAAAGGCACCCTTAGCTGCTTTGTAGGCACGATCCATTCATATAACGAAGTTGTTGTTAAACTTTAAGCATGAAAAGATCAGTGAATAAACCCATTGTTAATTTTGAAAGCAATTTCAAATGCCTTTACAATTAAGCCATTTAATTTCCATTGGTTTAATTTTAATCATTTTTCATTAATGTAAGCTAATTTGCAAGCTAATCTAATAAAGTAGCATGAAACATGAGGAGCAGTGCATTAAAATGAAGGAAGTTCTGTTGCTTGCAGCTCATTAAGGTTCTTGAAGTTTAGAAGACTAATTACTGTCTAAAAATGCTTTTGTTTACCTCAACCTTTTGAGAGTTCTTATTTTATCCCAAGTTTAAGATTCACGGGCCAAATCACGAATACATGTAACTTGGAAGAGCTCCAGTAAAGTCAACAGAGCAGTTTATACCAGTTGAGAATTAAGCTTCTTGTTTGTTCACTTGTTTTCGACAGAAGTTGATAAAAGCTTGCCTTTGAAAGAAACATTTCAGAGCAAACATTAGCAAGCCATGGTGCATCATCTTGTGCCCAGTAGAATCTGTAGGGCACTTTGCATTGATTTCAGTGGGAGAACCTTCAGGTTCTAAAATTCATGCTATACAAGAGTTGACTAAACATTTGTTCTAGTTTCTTATAAAGCATAATGCAGAGGGCTTAATTTATGTCTGAAGTAGATCTTAAATAGTATAAAATAATCTAACAGTCCTAATTTGCAAATTGTTGGTGAGGGAGATTACATCACAGTCATTGATAAATTACTAATAAAGATTTATGAAAATATCTGAAATTGTTTTACTTCAATTTTCAGCTATTTTAATAACAAGACTGAGCAGTTCTTTACCAGATTTTTTTTTTCTCTGTGTGGCTTTTATGTTGTTAAGAAACTGAAACTGATTTTTTTTTGGTTGTTTTTTTTTTTTTTTATTTTTTTTTTGTTTCCTGTCATTCATTTCTGATCAAATGGGAATCTTAATTATAGTCTAACTCTAGTTCTAATGTTTACTCACTTAAAGATGGCTGTGGTCATACAACCAAGAGATTAGACAAAACTACTTTCCTGAAGGCTGCTTTTTGCATCTGGAAATACACAGTGTTTGCTGATGCCCAGCGTAGCAAGTGATCCAGGTCACCGTGCACCACTGACGCATTCCCCTTGCTTGCCATGAATTTTTTTATTTTTTTATTTTTTTATTTTTTTTCTTCTTACATAGCACAAGACTAAGAACTGTGCCAGAATATTGCATGTCTTGTGAGATAGCTAGTTTGGTGAGAAATCTAGATATAAATGTGATAGCTGTGTGTTGTGAACACTGTGATCTTAAAATACAATCAGACATCCTGTACTTCATTACTTAAGGTATTACAAAAGTAATCCAAAACTCTATAGAATAAAAAGGAGAAAATATGATTAGCATTGAAGTAACTCTAAGTGTTTTTTATTATTTTCCTCAAGAACATAGGAAATACTGAAATGCTTCAACCTTCAGAAACACTAAAACAAAAGCCCTTTTCTCACATGCTGTTCCTTTTTTCCAAGCATCCCTCCAGATCCTCCTGTATGAGTTTCACCCACTTTTTCAGTGGACGGGAGAGATGGATGAAGCACATGCCTCAGGGGTAGCTTTAAACCTGATCCTGACACAGTTTCAGTTTGCTGGTTTGACCTTGTTCAGCTACTGAGGGCCTTAGGGACTGCACTGAGATGGAGAGTGCCTCTGTACCACTGGCTCTGTCCATCTGTCTAGATCACTGCACAAATCTAACAGAGTGATTTTGCCCTTAAACAGACATAAATACTGCTGTGTAGGCAAACTAAAAGCCTCCTCCCTTGCAGAAATGCTACAGAACCAAATGCTGGTCTTGCAGTGCACTTGGGCGAAGAACAGTGAGCAATCTTATCCCAAGTGACATTTCAGCAAGGCATATAGTGAAGTTAATCAAGCATCAGTGTCCTTGGGAGAGGGAGAGAGATCAGAAACTCTTCCTGATTTGGGTTTTTCATTGTTACAGAAGCTGTAGCAATGAACACATGGTAATAGTATTGTTTACAAATAAGATATGAAATAGGGAATCCAAAACTGAGAATAAGATGAGTGTTATTCTTCACAAAAATGAGGCTCTTATATTTTAAAATAATGTTTTAAACACTATAAAAGGAAGATAAGGAGTATTTGAATGGTGAATGATGTATATCATTATATATTTATTTTGTCGTCACTAAGACAACTAACTTTCGGATGCTCTCACCTAGATATAAAAAATGCTAAATTTTCCCTTCTTTGTTTAAGTGAAGTGTATTATATGACCCCACTAAAATTCCACATGCATAAATATTTCTGTGAAAAAATGTTTTATGAGCAATGCAATAGCTGTGTATGCAATTAAAGATTTGGCCCTATGCCCATAATTAAGCTGCAAACAGGGTAATGGAATTTCTCTTTGATAGAACATGAAAAGAAAATAGAAATTTGGCTGCTGAGCTGTTACTTGGTATTGTTCAAGCTGTGGTCACCTTCAAAGCAGAAGGCACAAAGAAGTGGTAGTTTGGAAATTCTATTGTGTATGTAATAAGTTGCCACTGGGATTTGTGGCACTCCCTCATTTGCGAAGACTATCTCCATACAAGAGCCATTTCCATGAAGAAAGATTAATCCAAGGAAAAATCTACTACTAAATTCAGTGGGCTGGGAAATCAGTCCCGTTATGATTCCCATGCTATCAGTAGATTCTGAAGACAGCCTCTAGAAACATTCTTTCAATTTTTAAATTACAAGGTAGGATTACAAACCGAGTTAAAATGATTTGCCAGAAAAACCTTTTATAAAACTGCAAGTAACTGAATATGAATAATTGCAGATGCAAATATTCACACTAGAAAACTACTTCCATATTGTACATGTATGAGAAAATTGTTATTTTTGCAAAAGAATGGCAATTATTCAATCACTAGGAACTGTTTAAATGCATAGAATTGTGGATGTGACCATTAGAAGTATGAACAAGTAATAGATATTTTCTTTCTTCTAAAAATCTAATTGTTCATTGTTATATCAAGAGGAAATTCAGTATGCTGAGTGAGTCTCTGAGGTCACTCGTTGTGTTTTCCATCATTTTCTGAGTGGAATTATTCTATGCATACTTTGTAATTCAGCTGAATGGGAAATGTTTTTCTGTTTCACAAGAATTTGCTCTGGTTGAAAAAAGTTTAAAAACATTGGAAATTCCAGAATGCTCATGAATTTTTACCTGAAAACATATATATATATATATATATATATATATACTTTCAAGGAAAAAAAGATATTCTTAGAAATGCTAAAACAGGATTTTATCAAGATCTTCCACCTAGGTTTTTCTATAAGATAAATATTGGACTTGAGTACTGTTATATTTTATTACAGTTAAATGCAAACAAAATTATATTGAAATGTCTTTTTTTAACATTTCAGTAAAGTGATTTGAACTATTATGAATCATTTGAAGTGTTAATGACTTCATGAAGAAAGCCAAAATACTGAGGTCACAGACACAGGCATGAGGCTCCATTTAAAGGAGACAAGAAGAAGCAAGTTTTGCCAAACTGAAACATGCAAGTGACATTTTCTTCATGTACAGGACAGATGTCACAATCTGAGTCTATAATTGCACTCCATTTCCATCCTTATGTTCATATGTGAGCAAATTCTTGGAGTTAAGCATGGAAATTAAACTGTTCAAACAAAAAATGTTGCTGCAACAAAAAAGTTCTCAAAATGGTCTATATAGAATTATCATCTTGAAAATGTGCTATCTCCTTATTCACAGAGGTCACTAAAGCCTTTTTATTGATCTGAAAATTTAAGAGCACATTAATGTATTTTACCATCTAGGAAGGAAGCATTTCTAGTATAAATAAATCCAGAATCATTGGTTTTGCTTACATACACCTAAAAGTTAGATTTATTGCAACTTTGCTGGATCAGGTAAATTACACGCTGTCTTTCCAGAATGTTCAGAAAAATCTCTGTCTGCCAGCTGATTAATTGCAGCAAAAGAGTTCTGGTTCTGATATATCTATCTTCTCTCCTGAAACATAAGTTAACCAGCTTGAAACAGAGGGAAACTAAACATAGGTTTCCCTGGTACAGTCAGAAGTTCGCCATTCTCAAGTACCCTGAGGCCATGTGAAAACCATAGGAAAAGTAAAAAAATAACTGTATTAAAGGAGTGCTGATCATTGTAAACATTGTAAACATTGAGAAACAGAGACACAGGAGGCTCCTATTCCTTTTACAATTAACATTGTGCAAATAAACATTTACATGTTAAGGAAATATATTTTCTTAACTTACAATACTTTTTTTCAGTAACATATTCCATTACTCACGGAAGATTCTGCAGATAAGGGTAAGATGGTGATCTAAGAAGAAATATGTGTTAATAACTGTTTCTTAGCAGATCTATCACCAGTGACAGGGAAACAGCTTGTATGAATCCTGGGTGACATTACCACCCAGACCTATGATTGCAGCAGAGACCAGGTCTATCGTAGTACAGCTATTTTAATAGATGTACACTGTGACTTGTTTATCACATTGTCTCAAGTGGTAAGGGTGCTCTAGTTAAGCCTAAATTGTACCCTTTCCTGGGCTCTCTGTGTCCAAATATTTTAAATGTAAGAATGACTTCTCAAATAGTGATGAAGGACATAAAGATCAGTGACCAGTGTAAATTAACCTCTTTACAGCTTTCCCCTATAGCTCTTGGCCACATAGCTCACGTTTGTACATTTCTGGATTCAAATCATGGTAGAACAGTTAGAGGTTTTGACTTTGGTTATATAAGTAATTGTTCCAGAGTAAATCTCTGCCTTTTCCTCTATGCACTTTGAAAGCTCTGGAATTTATGAGTGAATGAATTTAGCCACACTGAAAGCATTAGTTGATCAGCTTCACTGTCATCAGCAGATGTCACTGCAGCCATTAGTAACTAATGAATTGTTTAAGAAGATGTAATGGCTAATTTGTCTGGTCAAAAAGGCATAAACACAACCTCTAAAAATTGCCTTCTATTAAGATACAAGAAAAAACCAAGTTCACCGCCCTTTAATTTTTAAATAGAATGAGTTCCAAATCAATTATGGATCTAAGACAAATTACCTGGTAAATCTGTGGCATCTTCTGAGATGCTGATGGGAGAAGCCTAACTGTTGTGCAATACTTAAGGTACCAATAAATCAGGTAAAGAAACCAGAAAATTAGATTTATGGAAACATAATATGAATGAGGTGGCTTCCAAAGAATCTTTAAATAAGATATGTTTGTCTACCATCAAGTGGTTTTTAATAACAAGCATTTATATATGAAGATGTTTTTCTTTGCAACTTTGAGGGAAAACATTTTATGACTGATTTGGGTCTCTACTAGTGTATGAACTAAGAGGAAAGTAAGATAAAACTTTAAGAAGACAGCCCACCTAACTGTCTGGATTGTGGTCTGAGTTATTAGTACAACTGGGACTTGCACTTTTTTTTTTTCCTCTTAGGACTGCTGTAGTTTAGTTTTGAACCCTGAATCTGTTTAATGTCGTGTTTTCACTCCATTAGGAGGACAAAGTTTTGCATCTTCAAATTATAGAAATATCAGTGACCATTGTTTACAGTCAGGGAGAAAAAAAACAACAAACGAACTGAAAATGATGAACAGGCACTGGGACTTACCTTTCTACACCCACAGAAACAGATGTCAGCTCTTACAGAATGGAAGTGATGAAAAAGATAAGGAAAAAGACTTTCTGAAAAGTGAAGAAATTCTACTGCACAAAGAATCCCTCCTCATAGCAGACTACTGGACTGCTTCGTAAAGTTGTGATAAATTATGTGCCACTGTAGGTTGGATTGTTTCTTAAATCACATTTTAAAAATACCTCAGTATTGAGCATTATTGTTTATACACTAAGAACAATTTATATTAAGAAACAACTACTTATAAAGGTATTAGATTTAAAGGAGAAGGCTTTAGAAAAAGAATTTACAATGTCAAGAGAGAAATGGGTTATGTTCTGCTTAGATTGAGAATGGATTATATGAGAAAGAAGTAAAGTACATTAGGTCTTTCTTTTTTCCCTTTTCCATTTCCATTACATGCACAGTAGAAATGTTGCAAGGATTTTAGGTATTTATGTTATTTGAATAGAGGAGAAATCACTTTTTGATTTCTCATGTCCTACTGAAAATTCTTAGGCTCTGGGTGCAAAAAAATACGTTTGAAACCGAGCTACGCGCTCTACAATAATCTCTTGGAATTTTTGTTCATACTCTTGTATCTTGGCTTTAAAATATTCTTCAGAGTTCTGTTTCAAACAAATTATCAGTATTACAAAATACAAACAACAAAAAACAAGTGATCTCAGTAAGTCCACGTTCCCTCTTCTAGGCAAGATCAACCATAAATTTATATTGGTCAATCTTTCTAGTCACTTCATAAAGAATTACCATAGTGGAGACTATATGACATCTCTAGCCAGACCAATCAATATACCTTACTTGCTACTGTAAGAAAAAAGACAATATATGTACATATTTGTATTATCAATAACAGATTTATTTTACACTGCATTACAATGCAATATGGCAGCAATATAATGTTTATTAAACTTTTCATATTGATCTCTGTAGATCCATTTAATGCAATTAACAAGGTAATGTTAATGTAATGAGAATGTATTAGGATAATTATCATAATGTCAGCTACATTAACCTCTAACAAGTGGACATTGTTCTCTTCAGTCCACCATGGTTTTAGTAATATGCAAAATCATAGTGATGGGTGGTAGGTTTTGATACTAACTTGATGGTCTAATAACCATTGTCCTCAAAGTCATTGGCTAAGGTCTGTAGGATAATCTCTGAAATAATTGAACAATTAAAGAGACAAAGCAATGCCATATTCTGCAATTCTGTAATATTGTACATGGCAACCAAGATGGCAAATCAGGCAACGTGGTGCAAATCTTCTGTCTGGTGTAACCTTTTTTATTTGTTGAATACAGAGAATTAATCTCCATTGTAGAGAATATTGTTTGGCTTTCCTTTTTTTTTTTTTTTTTTTTTTTTTGTTATTTTTTTTTGTGC
>JAOWBP010004015.1:14514788-14565530 GCA_028571105.1 Tragopan temminckii
TTTTTTTTTTTTTTTTTTGTAATTTATTTTTCTCCATCTAGTATCAGCAAATATTCAGGAAGCTAGGAAGGCACAATGCTCATTTTCAGGAATTACTGCTCATACTTACTGATATTTTCAATCTTCATCATTGTAAAAGGATCAGTACAATAGTACACTGCCATTATTTTCTTTCCCTCCATGGACAACACCAACAATATGACTGCATCATTAAGAGATCCCTGAACCGTTTGTGATATTTGTCATGCAAAACACATCTTAGCACTCAGCATTATTCTCACAGGACTTACACTCTTTGGTAATAGAAATAGTTACTTAAAAATTCTCTTGTTTGAGTTGAAGTGCTTCAACAAGTATATTGTAGAGAAAAAAAGTTTGGTGAATTTACTCTTTCTTTTTCTTAATAGTAAAAAATAAGACCTGTATACTATATTTGGCTTACCAGTGGTCACAGCTGTGCTAATACAGCAGAATATTAATCTGTACTTTTTCACTCAGAAAAGATTTTGGAAAGGGGCATATACAACAAACATTAGCTGTAAACAAATAAAAAGTTGAGAAGCTTTCCAGGAAATATTTGTATATGTAAATGCAACCACCCATGTAGAATAGGAAGCCAGGCATGCTGCATTTATCCAGATCACCCTCATAAGCTAGGTTAACTGAGTTCTTGCTGAAGGATTTCATGTTTCCAGAGCATACAGACCATAGAAAAAATACCTGAATCTCAGTTCCAAAAGATTTTTATTAACTTTAGAAGTTTCAGAAAACAGTTGTAGGGGTTTGTTTGTTGTTTCTTTCACAGCTTAGTATGAAGAAGCTGGTCTCTGTTTTAATTGGGATATTGCTCTCTTGAATGGACAAACTAAAATTCAGTATATGAAACCTCATCATTTTATTTTTCAGTTGATAGATGCAAGTCTTATGCTCATCTGACATTCCAGAGCACCTGTTTTTCAAATCACCAGCAAAAGGAACTGCAACAACATTTGTGTAACTAATAAGTACACAGTGTCTGTAAGATGAGACCTAAGATTTTCAGAATCAGATTGCCGACACTTGTAACAATTCTTACTCTATTTTAGATACATGTTAATCAAACTGTAGGATAAATTAATTATATCATCTTATGGAGTTTAAGTACAATTTCTCTATAACTTTTTTTCAGAAAAGCAAATTCACTGACTTTTCAGGGATAAAACTGACATAGGAGACTTGAACTTGTTTTCTAAAATACTTACCAAAGTTAGTGTTAGATTTTTTTTATTTTATTTTTTTTTCAGGAGGAAAATAAATGCAATTCTTCCACCACTTGAAAAGATTATTTAACTAAATATTTAAGTTTCTGTGCCATGTGATACTCTGCATTTAAGAAAAAAAATATCAGATTCTATTTCAAATCACAGAATCTAGTGAAACTCAATCTATCAAAAACACATTGTGATGACATTTATTTCATAAGATTATTATATAATGACTGAATGTCCAATGAAATTAATTTGCAAATGCAAGTGCAGAGTCTGGCAAACTGGAAAACGACCGTTTCAGAGAGTATAGCATTTTGATGTGACGTATTCCTTGTGGATAGTCTGATGGGAAGAACAAAGCTATTAGAGAAACCTGATAGAAGTTAGATTGAATTTATTTCATTATACCTAAGAATCAATTGATATAACTTGAAGTGTAATTTGCCTTTTTTTTTCTCATCAGATGAAACCTTTTTACAGGGTCATTTCTAATTGTAAGACCTGTGCTTGTAGAAGAAAATAAATGCTTTGGAGCACAGCTGGGATTTTGCTAATATCTAGAGTGTGATGAAAAGGGTGGAAAAGCAGGGGAAATGATGACCCTATCACCACCTCTTCCAATGAGGCTTGTACAACAGACTGATTATATGAGAAAGAGAAAATTATACTAGTCTAAACATAGTCTTCTCATTCAAGTTTTTAACAGACAGGTAACAAACTCTGCTTGAGCTGCCAAAGAATTGCCAAGATATGACCTTTTTAATTCTTCAGATGAGGGGAAAAAAGATCAGTGTGAAATGGGTAAGTGGGAATAATCCATATTAAATTCTTTAACATTATTAGAAATTGAATCCAATTAAATGAAGTCAATATCAAAGTTTGCAAATAAGAACCTTTATTTTCTATTTCATAATAAGTTTTCTAGTTTTGTTTCCTCTTCCTTCTGTTTCCTAGGGTATGATCATATTTGATTATGCATTGTTATATTTTATCTGGTATTTTTGTGGACTTCCTTTTGACATTTTTGTTTTATACAAGCCCAATATACCATGTTAAATATAGTATTTCGTCAACTAAATATCATACTTTATTTGTAGCACTCCTGTGTTAGAGCCAAATTGGTATATCTATCTCTTATAAGCCCTGATTTGGGAGATTTAAATATTTCATCTTTTTCTCTCTAGGTGTACTCAGCATCTACTTTATTTTATCTGTCTCCTGCCACCTAATTCCCTAACCAAGGTACCATAGCTCAATAACAACAAGCTATCAACCTACCCTTGTCATTTCATTTTTTCACACATTTTCTTAGTCTGTGTGTTCCGTATCTCAGTGAATTCTTATCTACCTGGTCCACTGCCATACACTTGTGCTATATAACAATGGTTCATCTCTGAAATGTCAAAAATAATGAAAAAAAAGGAAAATCACAAAACAGATATTGGCCACAGCCACTTCTGTGGATCCAAAGCTCTTACACTTCTGTTCATAAGCAAACCTTAAAGTTACGAGTTGCCTTTTCTATCACCTGCACTGCAGCTCTGCTGTTGTTTGCCAATGGAATGCTGCATGGCAGTGAATGCTTCCTGAAGAAAGTCTCTGTGCAGGTATTCACTGTCAGTTAAGAGAACATAGTGCAAGGTAGTAAGGGACTTCTCTTAAACTATCACACAGTTTTCTGAAGAGCACAGAGTTGAAGGAAAAGGTGACTTAAGAACAGGTAGCAGTTCTAAAAGCAGAGCTGTAGGTGGGATTAGGAGATTTCTATGGAGTTTCAAAATTTCTCAGAAAAGTTGTTGAATGTGTTATCCTTACTTTTGTTATGACATTTCATCAAAAATTTCAATCATCAATTGCTTTTAAAGGGTAATATTTTCCTTCCACTTGGAGATCTGATTCTTCCCCCGGGATGAACAGATGACTAGCCATTTCACCAGTAATAAACAGAAAGTCTTCAGTATCTCCTGACATTAAAACAAATTGGTGTTAATGGAAAAAAATGCAAGAAGGGAGAACAATGGCTGATATTGTTCTCATTTAACAGATGGATTGAGACTGAAAAGCTGCAGAAAGAAGGGAAGCATTGCCCACCCTGAAGGCTGAAAATAGTGAAGAAATAGGCCTAATTCAGCAGAGGGAAGAAGTGTAATAGTTCTCTTTAAAAGAATCAGCCTCTATCTTCACAGAGACATTTGAATATTTTCTTATCAGAACTGAAGTGTTCACTATCAGAAGTGTTTACCGGTGTTGTAAAGATCTAATTGTGAGGGTTCTTCTGAAAGTAGAAAAGAAAAATATGTAAGTATTACAAAGGCCATCACTGCACTTCCATGCATATATTTCTGTGAAGGTATTTCCAAGTAGTTACACATGCTTTTCATTAAAGTTAAGGATTTTTCAACGTAAAAACAGTAAATTCACTATAGCATCCTTACGGATCTGTGGAGAGTATTCTGGCTGTTATGTGCCTTTGCCACTCCTATGCCACATAACATCAGGATTAATTAATGATTTTTAAACTGACCACACACACATGCATAACGGGTAACCTGACTTTTCAGCCACTATGTAATGTCAATTGTGGTGTAGTCCCAAATCTCTGACCCATGATTTTGTTATTTCAGGTAGTGATGCCAGAATGATGGGGAGAAGAGTGTGAAGTGTGTGTTCACAGTTCACAACAGTGCATGCCAAAGTGGAGCAATTAAATGGAATTTCTTTCATCCTTTGAAGTGTAACAGAAACCAATAAAAATGAAAATATAAGTTAATAAAGGCAGGAGCATAAGTAGCAATTTTACCAAATTAGGAGAAAAAAAGAATTCAGTGGCAGAGCTATGGAATAAAAAAATCTGGACCGTCAGCATCTTTAAAATTCAAGTGAGACAGTGCATAAATAATAATGATAAGAAACAACTGATATTTGTAGAACAAAAGAAAAATGACTGACACTGAATTAAAGCTCAGCTACTACATGTAACTGACTTCTCACTGCATGTCAAAAAAAAGGACTAAAATTGTATCTTATATATAGGGTTGTTAATAAGTCCTTAAAGCTGAAAGCTCAAATACATTTAGACATGTGTTAGTTTTCTGTGGTTGAAGGTACCAGACAGATTTACTTTATTTATCAGCCTTATCTAGGATCATCTCCTTCCTCAAGTGGGAAGCAATGAAATGCAAGGTAAGTATACTGAGGTATGGTGTCATCTTTTTTTTTTCTTTCCTTTTTTTTCTTTCTTTTTTTTATCTTCTTTTATTTAGTTAGTTATTCAGACATTTACCTTGGCCTTTTTGTGAGGGTGTCAATAAATTCAGTATCATATTGAAAAGTATGAGTCTGATCTTATGTGCATATATAGGGAGATATGAATCCTGAGTCATTCCTTACTCAAAAATGCTCTTTGGATGTTTCACATATATTCATTTCATCTTCTCTTTCTATCTGCTTTAGTCCTCTCTCTTGGGTCTCAGCATCAGCTTACAAATCTATTCCCACCAAAACACCAAATCCTATTTAGAACATATTCAGAACATAGCTCCTGATTTTGAAGCAATCTGTCATTTTTATGAGGAGTTCTGACTCATTTTTATGGGAAGCCTAAGGGACAAACGGCATGCAGCATGCCAGAATAGAGTGATTAGCCTGCCAAACTTGAAATCTCTAGCAAACACCCATTGCTGTTCTAATTAACTTACTGCATTCACCATTTGCATAAATAAATTATTTAGTTGAAGCTTTCTGAATTGCATGACTTTGCAGTTTTTTTTTTTTAATTGTGAAACCAAAACTATATGTGAAAGCATAGTGAATTTTGTAATTTTTCTAAACAACTTCTTCCTTCTCTGTAATTCTCATTCATAAACTATTTACAAGCACAATACTAGGTTTAAATAAGATCTTTTTTGGTCGAGTTATAAGTTTTCTAAATAAGACATAAGTGCCATATCTTTCTAAATTAGATTTTATAATGAGTAGGTCAGTGCTTTTTTAAATACTCAGCCAAGATTTGGCAAGCATATCTCAATAGTAACTAACTTTCTAAGACTTCACAAGAATCTTAAAGAATTTAATAGACACTATAAAGAGCTGAAGCTGAATTTCTGCATTTTTCATGAGAAACAGAAAGATGAGGGAATTGTCAAGCCTACAAAAACAACATCATAAGTTAATTTTTAGTGGAACAGCCGTAAATGGAGTACAACATAATTAGGAAAGGAGAATCCCATTTGTGAAAATTGCAGTGCAACCACTCTACTAAGACAAATACTTAAAAAAAAAAAAAAAAAAAAAAAAAAAAACACCACACACACACAAAAAAACAAAACTGCAGCACGAAAAACAGATAAAAATGGTGAGAGTAGAGCTTTGGAAATATCCTGGGCACACCCAGTCTTTTTCTGTGGTTCTCTTGTTCTAGAAATAGCTAATGCTACAAAAGTAACACATCCACATCCTGCCTACTTACAATTAAGAGCAAAGAGCAAAGCAGCTGGGGGAAGAATTCTTCAGTCGCAGGAGAAATCAAGATGAATAAATGCAATAAAATAACTCTGGAAATAGATTTCCTACAAGCTACAGAAATGTGGAGATTAATCTACTAATCATTTGCAAGTAATTTCATAAATGTGGGTGACTTATCATTCAGAACCTAACATTACAAGATCAGTCCATAAGGACTTCTCTTCCAGAACCTAGACAAAGAGATTATAACAATTTGGAGTGATTCATCAGCTCAAAAACTTCCCTCAGACTACAGTGCCTTTAGCAGAATCGAATTATGCTGAATACCTACAAACCCAGTATACGAAAAATATAAATCACAACATGTATTTATACCTCCAGGATAACACTGATGGGTAGAAAGAAGCTCAGGATTCATATGGAAGCCACTTTACATTGAATAGAAACTTGCTGTGTCTCTGATCTATGTAGTGACAAAGGTCTATCATGATGTTCCCACCTCTTGGATAAATGGAAAATCTGAATTATGGATGGATACATGAACATTTCTGGAATGCAGTGAAGCAATCTCATCAAACCACAAAAGCTTTGTGACCACACTGATCAGTAACTCCTGTTTGGCAGCTTTGCTGTGCTTTATGAAGTAGAACTCTGTAGGGGAACTGTTAATTCAAGGTTTGAACTGGTGGTTGAGCACCTGATGAAGGGGTGTGTCTGCCCACAGAGCACAGGCAAATTGGTTGCACCTGTGTTCCCAATGTGACCAGAAAGGGTGGACACACACTGGGCTCATATAAGGGCCTGCCACTGAAAGGAGAGATTCTCTTGACTGAAACTGCTTTCTGAGGAGGCCTGTATAGCTGTAGAGCGCCTTCACCAGTTGGGTGAGTTCAACTTATTTTGTGTGCATTCTATGGAACCTGTCAAAAGCAATGTTGCTTCTCTGTGAGCTGAATGAATCAAATCCAGAAAGAGTTGGTGATGCTTCAAAGTATTCTTCAAATAGAGCAAAGACAGTCTAAAGCTGTTGTATCAGATACATAAATGTTTGAAGATAGGATTCCTGGGTTTTCTGGTATGCTAGGAATTTTCAGTCTTCTTCACAAAGAAGAAAACTATGGTAATGCCTCAACACTTCAATGTATATTACAACTGTAAATAGGGGGAGGAAAGGGAGAAAATAATAGTACAGATATAAAAATATTTTACTGCAAGATTAAGATTTGGTCAGGAACTCTTCTCATAGCACCAAAAGTACGCTTCTGGGAAACTTTCACTAGATAGATTTTTCTAGTTACAAGAAGTTATTTATTGAAACTGAGAGAAAACCTTAAGACTGATATCACATCCAAGGCTCTGAGAGAAATACTAGATCCAAATTCCTAGCCTAGTGCAAATATGAAGTGCAATGTATGTAATGTTATTCTGTCCTGTGATTCCTCAAATCTTTCAGAAAACTGTATTAAATGAAGTGTATTTTCTTTTTTTTGTATGAATATGCATAGTGTGAGAAAGCTGCTACTAGGCAAAAAATATTCTTACAATACTTCTATGCAAATATCTCCTGATGCACTTCCTAGTCTCTGTACTGGGTCTATTCTGGGTCTATACTGGGTGTTCACCAGTAAAAAAGTTACAGCTAATCAATATGATTTGCCTACAGGAAATAGTACTTCTCCAGATTTATTTTTGCCACTTCCAAATGAAATAATCTTGACATTTTCTGAAACTTTTTCTCCTGTATGACAGGCTTGGAAAGCTTCTTTTTGGAGTTTCAAATGGCATTGGCATGTGTCATGCACAATGTAGCAGTAATTACCAGGTTACAGCATGAACGTGCAATGGAGTTAAGTGTCCCCTGCCTGCAGGTTGGAATGCAAATATAGCTGGGGGGAGATAGGAGCTGCTGGGCCTCAAGTCCTGCCCTGCTGCTGCCCTGTTAGTGGCCAAGCCATGGTGCAGGAGAAAGGATACCAGATAAGGCCATGGTACAGGGAAGACTCCAAGCACATGTTCTGCTGACAGCTACTTCCTTCATTCCCAAACCCTCCTCAGTGACTCTGCCTGATTTCTCCTTTGGAAGTGATTTCACTAAGGGAGTCACTAAAGCATGGCCAGTTACCTGTTGACACTAATGTATCCTGCTCCTTCAGTGATCTCTGAAGCAAGTGTTAACTGGATATTTTAATTGCAATGGTGAGTCTCATTTATGGATGTGCTGATGAAATTGCTGTTGTCTGTGGAGTTCAGCTGGGCTAATGTGCACAGCTGGACCAGTGAGAAGTTCAGGGCTGCTCCTATCATGCTTCTCTCTCAACCACCTGTAGAAATTTGACAACTCTCCAATTGCCCTTTTGGTTCTCATAATGGGTTTAATAAAGGAAGTGCTGACACAATCTTAGCTACAGCAGCATAAGTGCTCCCCTCCAATAAGGGGAAAAGTAGGAATATAAAAATGTCCCTCTTTGTTCAAAATAGAACAAACCAGATGTTTTCCCAGACTATAGTACCTGAAAACTCTTTCACTGATTCCAGTGTGTACAGTATAACAAAAGTGTTCAGGGGCCTCTAACTTCTTATAGGGTATTTTATTGTCTTTATTCACTAGTCTGGATGTTTGCTGTGACAATAATTGAACTATGAAAAACACATTCCTTTAAAGTGTGTTATAGTGCAACTTTTAAGGAATTGCTTGTAAACTGCAATGGAAATGATTTTGATTAATTAATGCTTTGAGTCAATTAGAGCAGTTGAATAAATATCTGTTGTATAAAATGTGAACCATATTCACCATTACAACTTTCCTGAGGAATATTAAACCTAACAAATGTTTTCTAAACTAGAAAGTTTACATACAAGGAATTGATTTTCTGTGTAGTTGCACACTTATTATTACTTGTTTATCGTATACTTCATTACATGCAACAAAAAATATAATTATGAAGGTACACTATTATATTAGAATGTGACTGATAAATGGGAAAAATAATGTGGACAAAAAATGTTAGAGGAAATAAGGAAACTCTATTCAAGAGAAAAGTTAAAAGTCAGTCTTATAAAGTTTTACCCAAAGGAACAGCACCACTGAAGCTGTTTAACTGGAGAGTACTATGAATAATCACCATCTTGGCCCCAGGTACACATTTTCTTCCCCAAAACAGTAATTAGGAGGAAAAGATAGTCATTCATAAACACCTCAGTGGAGCAAGGGGAAGTTTTTAGCAATCCCAGGTGTTCAGAGTTTATAAGCAGTAACAAAAAAGGAAAAATGTGGGTAACTGATGAAAATGCTGTTACTTTACTCTTTTAAAAGGAAATTAGGTGATGTATCAGTGCTGTTTAGGGAATTGGAGCAATTCTGAGGCATGAGCAAAACACATACACAAAACTTCTTCATTTTCTGTGAAACAAAGTGTATGTTAGAAAAATCATTCTGCATTAAATATTTCTTCATTTACCCTGGTCACCACCTCAGTTCAATCAATGCTTTTTCTGAATGCTCAGGTACTCAGTGGCACGTACTATTGGGCTTCAGGATATTCTGTCATGACAATGTTAGGTTTTTGTTTCTCTGGGGAAAATTGAAATTCAACCTTAAAGTTTACATGGCAAGGCCACGGTGGAATTGTGTTTAAAGGTCCAAGTAGCAAAATGAACATATATTTTATACTAGACAGGACATTCAACCAGGTGGCATCTCTATGATATTTGTGTTAGAACCTCAGTAAATGAGCTGCTGGTAAACAAGCTGCAGTCCTTCCTGTTCCAATTAGCTTGATGTCTCTGTCCCACCATTGCATTTGCATAAAGTGTGGAGACTGGTACTTTGGACCTGTCAGCACAGCATGAATGTTGTTGCCAGGCTGCAAGGATCAGTCAGAACTGAACCAGATAACAGAATTATTGAATTAACCCTGAGACATGCTGGCAGTTTTCTGACCTCATAAGAATGTTGTGTGAGCTGGAAAGACAAAAGATTTTGAAAAGGGTTAAGAAGGGTTCTGTGCAGGTGAGTCTTACTAAAAGACTTAATAACAAACCACTACTAATTCATCATAACCTATTGTTGTATTGAGTTTCTGCTGGTGGTGGTGTGGGGACAGAGGCAGGGGAGGATTATGCTTGTAGGGAGTCTGTTAAAGCAAAGGCAAAGCTACCTTGAACTAACTTCATGAACAATTCAGTGGATAAAAAACAAAACCAACATATTTAGGCAACGCTTGTTGTAATTTTCAAAAGTCTATACAGCTATCTTTGGAGTGCTTTTATTCCTTTCCAGTGTATGGCTCTTTGGGTACTGGTTCACTTATTTGTTGTACAGTGTGTTTGTGTGAAGGAAATTCAGTTTTTTGTTGAACTCTTTGAACAAAGTTTTAGGAACAAACACAATCTTACTGAAGTAATTGGACTAACCCATTGACTTCCCATCAGGACCTACATTCTTCTCGGGGAATAACTTCCCTGCTTAGACACACTTGCCAATATTATAAGTATGCTTTAAAAAATTGACATTAATATATTACACATTTAAGCATGCTGTTAGTAGTGGATAGAAAAATGCTCCAGTGGATAGGGTAGAGGTCTAATAGCTTACTACTTCCTGAAATATGGTCTCAGCTTTGTCATTTTCTTGTGTATGTATGTGAAATCATGAAATATTTTCTTCAATGGATGTCTTTGCCAGAGTTGCTGTATCTTAACATTCTCTACAACTGCTGTTGGACTCTATGGGGAAAAACCCCAACAAAATGTAACAGAACACATTTTACAGCCAGCTTTTTAACCACCCAAGGGATTTTAGTGAAGAACAATACACATTATTATTATATCTTCCTTAACAAATATGGGAAAGGCATAGTTCATTCTGAAATACTTTAAAATAAAAGGAAATTCAATAGAAGCATAATAATCTTCCACAGAAATGATTGGTTTCATTCATCACTTGCTGTAAGTGTTTTGGTGAAGTTCCAAAGAAACTTGTACCTGAGAAATGTAAGACACCTTGTGCATTTGTGTTTTTTTTTTTACGCTATCCAACATTTTTCCCCTTGCTCAGACACTCCAAATTACTAGTGTTCTGTTGTTTGTTAGGGTATTTTGTCTTAACAAAGACAAAAATGAAATGTTATACACACTTATTTTCAGTCAGATGATTTATTCCAGCTGAATCTTTTGTAAATGAACACCTTGGCTAAAGCCAGAACCCTCTATACTGATGACCAATTGAAAGGAAATCAAATCTTTGCTTCACAGTCGTTGTTGGAAACGCACCAAGACTCTGGTCTTTATAGTTACATAAGAAGCCTTGAGACATCACATGAGTCCAAGTGTAATTAACGGACACAAAGCATTGTCTGGCTTTGTAATGTCCTGTGCTTGCAGGTGTTCAACACTTTATCGTTCTATCATACTACAGTCTTTAAGTCAAAGTGATAAGATGTGTGGCCTCAGTGTTCTCAGTTCTTTGTTAGGAGGAAGGTGCTGCCTGCTGTTGGGTCAAGGAGCCCACCAGCTCCTCGTGGGCCGTTTGTGCCCATAATTGCCTTTCTTCGTATTAGGAATTCCAGATCTGTCAGATGCAAGTCTGCATCAGACTACATCCTGCCTTTCCTTGGGTGGCTGAGATGCAGTTGTCCATTGCCAGGTGCAGCTATGGCTGACTCTAAACACCTATGTAGAGGTGGATGCTGAATTTGAGATTTATCTACAATTATACAACATTTTTCTTATGGTCCTGTATGGCCAGTCTGTCAGAACACCACAAGTGGCAAAATTGTACCTTTCAAGAAATTAAACTTGTAGAAAGAAACAATTATTTCAGTTTGAATAAACTTATCTCACACATGAAAATTGAGGTCAATTAGTGCCACCAGGCTGTGTCATCAGAATACATTTTTTTGTTTATGTTTGCAGTGCATGTTTGGAGTGCATTTGGATTTCTGGTGAGAGCTTTTTCATACTTAGTTCTATATTTTACACAATTATCTCAAAGTTGTTGGTTTGCTTTGTTTTTTCTTTTGTCATAGAAGCAACTATGCCTAGCTTTTTTTTAACAAAAATACTGCAAATGTTATTGATAGGAAGCAATTTTTATCTCAAGCACTAGAATGAAATAACCACAACATATCTCTATATGGGGAAACCCAGAATCAATGTCTTTGATGGCTTTGCTTGCTGATGCTTTTATACTGCTTGAATTTGAGCCGGTTCCCTCTTCATTTTCTTTCCCAGACAGCCAGCTGGTAATCCTAGTCTGGACTATGAAACAAAGATGGAAAACCAGTGCTCTAGAAAAAAGGTTCTTACGTGACATGCCCTTGTCCAGCCTTACCACCTGAGGGGCTAGATTGCAGCCACATACCAAGATGGTTTAACATCTGGCTGCATGGGACAGTCTGTTCCAGAATTCAGCCTTATTTGGAAAGAAAACTAAGGTTTTATAAACCTTACCTGACATATCTGCCATCAACAGCACTTGCATTTGTAATGTAATCTGCTTGGATGTTTGATAAATGCTACTGTGCACCTATTCCCATATACCCTTTTATATCTGTTTGCACTACACTTTATTTTCCTGTGGTTTTTTTTCTATATATAAACTGGGATTAAAAATTAAGTGCCTTGTTATGTGCGCAATGATCAATAAATTTTATATTGTCTGTCCTTTAATTCTAAAAACTCTATATTTCCTAAGCAAGCAATAGGGAACAGTTCCCTCCTGGAGTAAAATAAAAACTGCTGTAACAATTGTTTAAGGGAATAATTTTTGTTTTTTTTACAAAGCTCCATTCTTTCTGTCTCAACTACTTGAATTTTAGTATCAGTGTCAGAATGAAAGCTACTTCAGCAATCGTATATCTACTTAAAAACAAGTTTTCTGGCTTAAGCATTCACCTAGAAAGCCTGAAACCCCATGGAATTATATCAAGCAGGTTACTAGTCATCCTACTGTCAATTTTAGCTGACATATTAATCCATCTCCCCCATGGCTGTACTATGGTACAGCAACCACATTGTATTAATCAGATGAATAGAACTGGATGTTATTTTTCTTTTAAGAAGAGAGTGTGGGAAACTGGACTCTTTCAGATATAGTATGAAATGTAGCAGAGATGTAATTGTCTGATTGACTGTCAAATTTTGCTTTCTGAAAAGTATTAATTTAAGACTAGTTTGATCATTCATTTTATCATAAACACAAAATTAAATGAAAGAGCAACTCCAGTATTTTCTGATCAGTATATTTAAGACATGACCTACTCATCATATTCCTATAAAAACCAAAATGAAATTTTAATAACTCTTCAAACTGGCTTTACTCATTTATATATATCCTTTTATATATAGTGTGAGTATCTAATGGTATTACTGAGTTATAAATGCCAAAGATGCATAACTTGAATGATAATAGCCAACATAGGTAAAAAGTGAAGCATGAAATCTGGTGGATGGCATAGCAGGATAAAGACATGTATTTAAAATGAGATATGTACTAAACTTACTACTTGTGTCCCTTTCTCCTACTGTGATCTTGCTTGTTATTTCTAAGAAATTTATAATTCTTAGTTGTCTGCAGGAATTGAGAGATTTATATGTATGTTTTTAACATGATGTTTACACTGTGTGGGACTGATGTACATAGTATTTTATGGTGCAGATTTTGACTTGTTAGCTACTGTGCTAGGAAAATACCTCGGACTCTGAAGCACTCTGATATTTTGATTTTTCAAATGGAAAAGGCCTTCACTATAGCAAGAAGCTACTCAATTCTTTGTGTTTCATTTTTTGTCCTTCATATTCTGTCAATTTCCCACCATTCCTATTGTGACTGCTACTTTCTAAAGTTATTTGAAACCTGCTTTTTTTCTAATAGGCTCAGACCACAGCCTTTTTCTTCCCGCATGTACTGGGAAGCAATGTAATATTTGATTCTTATTTTTTCATTATTTGGAAACCAAAATTAATTATATCTCAAAGTTTGTCATGAGAAATGAAAAGGAAGTCTTCATCCAGTAGTTACAAAAATTATTTTGAAACTGTGGCTCAGAAGTTATGATTCAAAAACTTTGATTTTTTTTAGATAGCTATTTCAGACTGTTAATGTTGATATTCCAGTCTGTTCCACTGGCAGATAGATTTTTGAAAAGTAGGTAACACCTCCACATTAAACTATCCTAACTCTAAAGAAAAGAATGAAAGAGAACAAAGAAAAATAACAATGAAAGAAGATAAAAAAAAAAAAAGAGAAGGAAGGTAAGTAGAAAGAAGGGAGAAGAATAGAAATGAAGGAAAAAAAGCCTATGCATACATAAAAGGGAATTTCTGTCAACAGCCAAAGTCTTACTATGCTGCAAATCAGTTTAACCCAAATACATTCACTGTGCAGTGCACAAAGTCTTTGAAATAACAACAACGAGAAAAAGAAAACCCACATTTTTCGTGCTTGCAAATGACTAACATTATGTTTAGCAAATACAATTTATTTCTGCTGGTATAAAAAGATATTAGAATATTCCATTTCCCTAGAGACTTGCAAGGCCCTTTTTGTAACAAATAATTTGTTTATCTCTGCATTTTCAATTTCCAAAGTTTCGATGTTGTTAATGATATCATGATAAGATTTTAGGAAACACTTAAATGAAAGTTCTAATATAGTCATTTGAAATCTGTTTATTCAGTGGAACAGTTTCTTTAAAATTCTCAGCTTTCCAGAGTAAATCTTAACATATTCCCTTGTTCATTCAATCTGCAGCTCTGGAAAAATAACACAGTAACAGACTTTTAACACCCAATGGATTTTGGGCTTCAGGCCCTGAGGCTAATAAGATGCAGCGCCAGTAGCAATCTTAGTAGACAGAAAAGAGAAAAGCACTAAGGGAAAATAAAAATATTTATTTACTATTGAGCATGTTTCTTCTTCTACTTAAGCCTCGCTGTATTTGGGAAGGCTGAGTTGTGTTTTAAGGTGCTCTACTAAGACTCACAAACGGTACAGGGTCAATGGAAACGTGAACTGCTCATTCTAAAATTCAATAAATGAATTTTATTTTCTGATCTGTATCTAGTATAGTTGTAGGTAATGTCTATGCTACTGTTTATGCCTGACACTTTAAGACTTCCTTTAGCAAATCTGGGTACTACTGGCTGGATGTTTGCTCTCAAAGAATTGTTGTCAATGGCTCAATGTTCAGATGAAGACAAGTGATGAATGGTGTCCTTCAGAAGTCTATATTGGGACTGATAGAGTTTAAAATCTTTGTCAACTATGTGAATTTAGTGCAACTCTCAGCAAGTTTGCTCATGAAACCAAGTTGTTTGATGTGCTAGACATACTGGAGGGAAGGGTGCCTTCTGAATGAAGAAATTCTTTGCTATGAGAGTGGTGAAGTACTGGATCATGTTGCCTCATGAAGTTGTGGGTGCCCCATCCCTGGAACTGTTCAAAGCCAGATTAGATGGGGCTTTGAGCAAACTGGTCTAGTGGAAGGTGTCCCTGTGATGGGATCTTGGATGTAGATGCTTGTTAAGGTCCCTTCTAACACAAATGGTTGTCTGGTTCTATTAATAAGAACTACATTTCTTCATTCTTTTCACACCTTAAAGGCTGCACTAAAGTTTACCCACTACGTGCTTCCTGTTGACATAGCACAACCTGTCAAAGAAATGGCTGATGGCACGCATTGCTTTTTAAAAATTTTTGTTTGTAGCTTTATTTGAAGGCATCTAGAGCTAGATATCAATAAGGGGAGCCTGCGCTATTCTTTACTTTCTTGATAGTGTCAAGACATGTTAGGAGTCCTAAGCAGGAATTCTAAATATTTATGCTCGCACAGTGTCAAAAGTGCTGAGGAGAGGGAAAGCAAGTCTGTGTGGTACCTTCCTATGCTGAAGTTCAGTAGAGCACTCTGAACTGAAGGGCACAGCTAGCAGGCTTCAAATTCTGGAGCTTTCAGACTCATAAGTATGCAGCCAACACTGCTGGGTGTTGACTGTTCTCATACAGTGCCCGTTGTCCTCAATCTTTAACATGCATATTGTCATGACAGTACTGTAAAGTAAGGAAGTGTAATTAAAATTGTTTTGCAAACAGGGACTGAGTCACAGAGATAACTGTGACAGAGAGACAACTGAACTCTAGATGGTTTCAGGTGCTTAGTTTGATTTTTGCCAAATGTCCTGGAGGGAGGACTAAGTCTGAGACTGGAATTAGACAAGTGTCCCTGCCTGTAGCAGGGCATATGGAACTAGATGATCTTAAAGGTCCTTTCCAACCCAAACCATTCTATGATTCCATGAATTAAGCTCTGTTATTTTATGCTATCAGTCACTGGTTACACTACTAAATCTTCTTGCCTCTTATTCAGCCACAAAAAAGAGAGACAGGAGAAAAAAACTGCATAGTAATACCTGCTTTGATTTTACTTCTTCAAATTGTGATTCTTACTCATTTTTCATAAATATTCACATCAAAACACTTGTTCTCATAAATTACAGATCATTTAAAAATGTCTGCAGTTAGAGTTATAGACTATTGGCGTACTAAGTTTTTAATGTTTTTATTAGCATTTACTTTTTTTTTAAAGATGTCTGTAAGGAAAGGTGTTCAGCTGATTCTCTATTCTGTTAAATATGTATTCTGTTTCTGTAGCAAACATTTTTAAAACACTTTGAAGTTTGATTTCACAATGAAATTGAATTGCTGGATTATTTTTCCTACATATACTGCAGAAACAAATGTTTTTGGAAAACAGTCTTCACTGTCATATTAATTTTTCTAAATGGAGTGTCAGGGCATGTTAGGTATATTTAACAGCATTGTAATTGCAATTTTAGAAAGATGTAAAATGTCAAGACGCTACATTTTCTGAACAGCACTGCAAGTATACCTGCTGTATTTTTTCTTTAGCAACCAGTTAAACAAGATTAAACACGTTATACATCAGCAAAGAATATGAGGGGCAAAAGGTTAAGTACTGCTATGAACTAAACTCATCTTGATGAATAAAATGCATATTACTGATAGGAATGATTGCATTAGTTGTCAAGCAGGATTTCTGACTTTTTGCCATGGGAAGCCCTAGTACAATAAAACATTTAACTCCACGTGTCATTTTACCATGAATTCAGAAGAAAAACTCGTATGTTTTGGACAATGTTAGGCAGAATCACACCCCAAAGCCCTAACTATGATGGAAAATTATTTCTCATCATAAAGAAATAAAGCGAACATTTAAAGGGTAGTGAATCTCTAGAACAAACCAGTAAGTGGGGACCTTTGCACTATCAGTGAAGTATGTTGCTGGAATGAAAAACAAACCAAGCTAAAACAGGAGAACAACAATCTGTTGTTGCTGCTGATTATTTCCTTCTTTAATTCTTTTCTAGTTTTAAGTATCTCTGAGATTTGTTAGGATTTTCTTTAGAAGTTTTTCCATTGTTATTTCTCAAGACATGAAATATATAAGCTCCATTTAACAGAAAACTGAATTTGTAAGTGAAATTAGTAAAGACTAAATAATTGCTAAATAAAATAGTTTATGAGGTTAATCTAAACCAGTAATTCATAGTTTGCAAAACTTTAGTTTGAATGCAATTTACATTACTGCACAAACTACATTTCCACAGAGTTTGTTCTCCAGTACCTTATGATGGTGATGAAAATACCTGACCTCAATTTAAAAGAAAATAAATGAAAGAAAATATATTTTGAAGAGTCAACTTTATATATAAATTGTTCCTGTATGATATTAAAATGAGATCGGCTCCTGATAATTCTCAGTGGGCACACAGTCATAACTTGGCTTACTTTATTATGCAATTAATTATTTAAATATATATATTCGAGTAGAAAACTTTCTTCAAAAGGCACCTCAAGGATAATGTATTTTGTAAATTGACAAACAGAGGGAATAAGTTTGACTAACAGAAGGAAATGTAGCACAAAATGTTTAATAGCTGCATTAAACAGTACTTAACTAGAAATATTCTGTTCAGCAGTACTGTTTTGGGGAGTATGAGTGAGAGTTTCCCATCTTGGATAGCAGATTCAATTTTGTATATATTTTTTCATACACCTCCTCTGGTTCTGTGCATTTTTAGATGTTCATTTGTGTAAGATGGTAGACCATAAAATGTACTTTGTCCTAGGAGTTGGTAAGCTTTGTTTTTTGAGGGTAGCGTGTTAGTAATATCCTCAAGTAATAAAAATGGATGGAACAATTCAGTTAAAAACAAATAAAACACACATAATCCAGCAGATTATATGACTTGTAGTAACTTTAGAAATAACTTAATATTAAACATCCCTCATACAACTAAAAACAACCATGAAAAGTCATGTAAATTAACAACTAGAACTTCCAAAATCATGGTTGTTATAAAATCTTTATATATATATTAGAATGATCTGAAGGATTTTTATTTCCTATTTCTGTTTTCAATCAGGGAAAAAAAAAAATTGCATAGAATTACCTCTGCCATTATGCTGCTTAAAGCACTACATCTTCATGCAAAAGTCATTGTTTTCTAAAATGCAATGAGAAAGAGAACTGAGAGCGTATCTGTATCCAGAAAGTATCCAACTGGCTGATGGAATGGTTTCTTCAGTATCAATGAAATTCACGATAATTGCTATACTATCCTGCTGTGACTCATAAATCACTGGCCGAAAGAATTCTCTTTATTTTTATTTCTGATCTTCATTCCACTTTTTTTTAAGCCAGAGATGCTCACATAAGTTTCCTATAGGCATGAGATAAATATAAAATAATTAGGTAGGAAGCAGGGAATCAATCTAGGACTCTGAGTTTAATAGAACAATCATACAGCAAAATGGTTAGGAAGAAATCACTTAAACCATCAATTCAGAGCATAACAGCAGTACAAAAGGCAAATGGGATGGAGGATTGTTACATGAGGCACAGAATATAAGGAAGCAGAGGTATCCACAGCATACATTTATTTTGCCTTAATGAAATACAGGGTTAAATTACACAGGTGACAGATAACTTTGAACAGTCTAAAAATTTGGCATGAAGACACACCTTTTCCCCATTTGCACAGCACTTTGATCCATCTATAATAAAGTTGTGATCTGCAAAGCTCTACCATCTCACAAATATTTATCATAATTAAAAGAAAAGAACTTATAGCAAAATGTAAAATTAAAGAAAATGCTTGAATTTTTGTGTTTTTGTGGTTTGTTTTTTTTGTATGCTTGTTTGAAAAAAAAATTTATATACTTAATGCACTCATAGATTGTAACACCCACAGACTATGTAGTAAAATTCTTGTTCTTGGGTATTCAGTGAGAGTTTTGCCAATTATTCAGATCAATAATTCTGCCTGGTGAAGCCAACACTTTACTGGTAGAATCCTTTGAACAACTAGCACCAGTGAAAATAAAAATTAGAAAAGATGTTATTCTGGGCATTTCTGATCTTCATTGAAATTATTCCATGTTTGTATCAGTAAGGTCAATTGTTTTTAATCCAAGAATGAAAATGAGAAGGGAAACGTAGATTCAGAAGTGATACTGAAGATCATGAAGGTGCTTTATTTGACACCACTTTATCAAAGAAAAGGAGACAATTAGGTTTTGTGGATAAGAGTGTATGAAATAACAGATTTTATCCTTGCTGTTAATGTGATGTTGTCAGCAAATAGAAGCAAATGCGAGCCTTTTTTTTTAATCCAGTTCCAAAGGGCTCCTCACATAAGAGCACGTAAGCTGAGATGGGTCTTCTGAATCCAGCTTCTCATTCAGTGTACCATCTAATTTATCATTTTTCTTCTTCTTTTTTTTTTTTTTTTTTTTGGCTTAGGAATTTCCACATTATCAGGTAACAGTTAACCACTGAACTACAGTGCAAATTAAGTGCTCTCCTTTGATATCTTTGTAATGGAGATGTTCCATCAAATGCCTTTTTAAACTTTGTGTTTGAACCTCCCTTTTGGAGAACAACAGTCAATTATTTTATGTCTTTATTGAAAATTCAGATAGACTTTTGAAAACAAAAAGGCAAATAATGACTACTAAATTAAAGATGGGTATGCTAACTTAACATTTATTTTTATTTTCTCACTAATTTCATTAATCAATAAGTATCATCCGCACATTCTCCTATGTGGTGATGAATTTTCATACTGATAATGTAATTCGATTGAAATAAAAATTAAGTGTAGTGTTCACGTGGGAAAAGTAGCAAACACTGAAGTGAAGATTTCAACAGGAAAAGAAAATAGTTTTCTTTTTGTAGTTCTTACAGTTTCTTCAAAATTGAAATTTAGATAAAATTAAATTACATAGTAATATTAGAGGTGTTCAGGTTTTTTTTTCCCCCTCAAATATTTTTGGACTTGTACTTCATTAAATCTCAATAAAAATACAAACTCAGTAAGTGAATTTGTTTGAAGTTTGTCTTTTATCTGGACAAACAAGAAGAAAGCTCTCAGGTTATGAAATACTTCATATGTTGTCATTCTTATATCAGGACAAACACTAGGAAAATCTAGGAAACAGTCTATGTTTGATATTTCCTACTCAGGTCAATTATCAGAAAGAAAAAATAATTCCAAAGCACTATTTTCAGTTTTCAAAAGGTAAAAACAACAAAACAAAACAAAGCAAAATCCCCACAAATATACAATATACAAATATATTTATGGTAATATTTTGCAGGAAAGTATTTGCTAATAGAATACTAATATTTAGGGCTTCTTATGTGTACGTTTAAATAGATACAGTCCAGAATCTCATTCAAATATTTAAAAAAATTGAGATGTACAATGAAGGGTGAATAATGACCTAGAAATGGAAAGTTGTCTTCAATTCATAATGAATAAATTCAAATGTACAACAGGCTAACCAGCTGAATAGAACATAAGTAAAAGTTTTCTCAATTATGTATTTGTTTGTCTGGTTGTTGGTTGGCTATTTGGCTGTTTTGATTTGGTTTTTGTTTTGTGTTTGTAGCAGCCTGCTATCTGCTTGAGGTTGTTCTTGTACTGATCAGAGACAGAGAGTAGCATAGCCCACACAGAGTACAAAACTCCAACCAGTGGATTTTCTTTTTATTCCTTACAGCTCTAGGGCTCCTATCACCTTGCAGGGCATGAAATGGCTGAAATGAGAAAACTGTCCATAGCTGCGCAATCCATACCGGTGAAAGCAGATCTACATTTAGTAGCAGTCAATCACTTATACATTCCTTGCTGTATGCTATCAAAAGTAGGTGTTTCATTTTCTCTGTTCTGCTGTAGCTTTTGATTGCTATATCAGGTATCTGTTTTCCTTTGTTGTTGTTGTTGAGCTTTGCTCCTCTGAGAGGTTCTGGAAAGAAGAGTAGCACTCGGGCTGGAAGGAGAGGTGCTGCTCCAACTCCACTAATCAGAACATCTTCTGAGCATTCTGTTGTCCATTCAAGAAGAATAGATAGAAATCAGTTTAATATTCACTGCTGTGGGTGGAAATTGGAAAGAGTTTGTACTCCTCCTCCCCACAGCAGTTTTGCAAGTTAGCTAATTTGTACTTTGATACTTTTCTCCTCTAGAGCTCTTAAAAATTTCTATTCAGAGATATGATCATTCTAGTAAATAATATCCTAACAGTCAATATGGACAGTTTGGCACAATACTTTAGCAGGCTGACCAATGGAGTTAAATTATATTAATTAGTAAATTACACTTTGAGTAACCCCAATGGACAAGAAATCAATTATTAAATGTGTATACCTGGAGAAAAAAATAAAGCAAAAGTGAACATTTTCACACTAACCATAGTGTAACCTAGATTTATGCTGTGCAAATTATTGGAGAGAAATATAGCTGTTTTGCAAACAAATGTAAAGATTAACTACTTACAGTAATTTTGAACATTATAAGTATAAATACAAAAAGATTTTAAAAATCAGTGTCTTGAAAAATATTGATCTGATTAAATTAATAGATTTCTTAGATGCAATACTAGAATATAAATGGAGAAATAATATATTTATGGCAAAGATCAGAAAGCATATTTCATCTAAGAATCAGTGAAATTCATGATAGAACAGTAAAATCCTTAGTTCTATAGAGTGTGTTTGACAGTGAGATTTAAAAAAGATCTAAGTATTCGACATTTTTTTTAATAAGACTATTTCAAATGAGCACATCTGGTTTATGTTCCTAAACCCCTGGCCTTTAAAAAGTCCTGTTCCCAGTTCATACAAAATACCATTCAGAATTGTTTGACATGGTGACCTTCCCCATAGGTGGCTGGCTGAATAAACCGATTAAATAGATTCAGAAACTTAGCATGTATACAGCAAGTTAATACTGGCATCTGGAGTCATTAGTAAAAATCCTCATTATTCCGCTACTTTTCCTACTGTAGGTTAGGAACTGAACTGAGATTAAAAATAAGTAATACTAATTTGTTTGTCTACCCAGTGGAACTGAAATAAGGAAAGCCTTTTCTTTTCTTTTCTTTTCTTTTCTTTTCTTTTCTTTTCTTTTCTTTTCTTTTCTTTTCTTTTCTTTTCTTTTTTTTTCTTTTTTTTCTTTTTTTGTCTGAAAAATTTCCATTATATTGTCACATTTTCTTAAATACAAAGAAACATAAAAATTTCAAAAATCAAGTAATTACATTAAATATCTTTATAGTTTCACAAGGATTGAAATATTGAAGAGGTGGACTGGTTAGGTACATTAATTGAAATGGTCAGTAAGTATTTCACAATTGCTTTTGAACATGGTAAAGTTAAAAACTAAATAGCATATGGACTGGAAAATTTATGTTTTTTTGCCATACTCATTAATAGAACATTCATTGTTATTTGTGTAGAGTGTAATTCTTTTTGATTTGCCTTCCATTTGCCTTGAGGACAAGCTAGTTTAAAACTGTTCAGCACACTGCACCATGCAGAACAGGTAATCTGTCTAATTAAGGCCTGTAAGGATGTTCAAAGTAAAATATTGAAGAGCTTCCATAACCTCACTTTCACCCTCCCTATGTACCGCAGCTTCTGAGACTCAGAGATACCCTAGCCATTAACTCAAGTGTTTACACTCTAAGCTCAAATTCTACTTTGCCAGAATGCTTCATTTCACAACTCTGTTTTCTCATTTACAGGCAGAAAGCAATTTATCAAATTTTTATATTACATTTCTCAGCTTGTTCCAATATTGGACAATATAATGTATTCCTGGAAATTCAAAATGCAAAAGCATAGTGTGACTTTATCCAGGGACCTAATAAGATTTATATCCACATTCTTTTTTCGTGTGTTCATTTGGTGCATTTTAATGAATTATTAATTATGACCAACAATAAAATATTATTTTGCTCTGATGCACAACAAAAGGAAAGATACCCAAGAGAAATCCATCTGACATTTCAAAGTAGACATGGCCAAAGTATGTTCACAAGTTTCTCATCAAGTATTGCGAGACATGCATTTGCCCATCAAATGAACCAGACTGACTGAGGCATTTCTAAAGATACAGATGTAATCTATGGGGAAATAAAGTCAAGATTTATTACGTTTTGGGGAGCATTGATTAGTGCTCTTTTTCTGTGCTTTTTTTTTTTTTTTAATAAATAAATATATGACTAAGATCAAAAGATTTCTCTATTTTACAAACATGTTTTTAAAGGTTGACATATTGGATTAAAATATATGTAAGGATGCACATTTTGAAACTGACAGCATTCAATTGAAAGCTGCATGTAATAGCTTTTTACTTAATATATTTAAAATATACTTAAAATCAGATTTATGCAAATGCTGTAAATATAATATTATTTGCTGTGAAATTTGTTTTCATTTCACTTTTATTACATTCTCCTAAGTGACCTTAACTCTAACACAAGTTTTCAGAATATTCTATGTACATATTACTGCATCTTCTTAAGTTATGCATCTTGTTTTTTAACTTAATGAAAAAATACGGTTCTTGAAATATTTCATCTGTGTAACATTAGCATTCTTTATACATCACTTACTAATGTTGTATAGCCAAAATGTCTCTACAAGTTTCTTTACTTTCAAGGTCGTTATAAGAAGAGCTTTTGAAACTACAGTGAACAAATGTTCAAAACAATTGAATTTTCTCTTCCTTACAACTATCTAAAGAGTCAAGTAATATATTGTAGAATATTCAGAGAAAAGTCAAGTTATAAACACACTGGGTGTGAAAGCTATACAATAAAACTAAATATATCTCTGATTTCCTTTTGAAAGAGAATGCAGATTTGTTTTTGCCTTTGTTGTGTTATAAACATATAAAGGTAATACTGTGCCCCATATATTAGGATGCATGTTCAATAAGCATATTTGTTCCCTGTGAAGTCTTTGGTTTAACTTGAAACCTATCAGAAAACTGTTTAATGTTCTAAATAGACCTAATTGTAGAATGTATTATGCATTTTACCAATTTCTGAAAAATCACTTTTATTCGTAGAAGTAATGAAGTGTTTCATGCTTATACAGGATTACTAACAATGATAAGAAATCTGCTTCAAATAATCACACCAAAAGCTAGTTTAATGCTCATTTGAAGGAAAAGTGAGTGCTAATGGATTTTGACAAGCTGATCATGCCTTTAATAGCATCAAGCATACCAAATTCTTTTTCACACCACACAGTCCCCAAGGGATCATCAACCTATAGATTAAAAATCCGTGACCTTTGACCTTTGTATAGTTTACTGTCAAGTGATTACTAGACTGCCAATATGCATAATATCCCTCCTCTGTTTATATTTACAGTTACTGTTCTTAAGTAAAACCAATTCACTATATTCTTTCTCTACATTTTGAAGCTTCTTTTATATTCTCTCTTTCAACTGGTACTGTCTGTTAAAAAATAAGGATCTGATCTGAAATGCTGTCTACTCTTTCTTCTATCATGCTTTCTAATAAAACTGGGTTACACCATACCACTGTCCTTTTTCTATCTAGGTCTTTGATCAGCTTATAGGGAAGTAGCTAGGAAATAGCTCATTCCTTATGAAATAGCAGAATTTTCTTTCTTTCTTTCTTTTTTTTTTCCCCTCCTAAATTCTAAAGGGACAATGCCAAGTTGATACTCTTAAGTGGCAGCTGGAGGTGAGCTAAATGTTATGTTAATGTATATCCTTCTTGTTCTTTGAACCACTGAATTAGAAAATCAGTCATATTTTATACTAATGTGTTTTATCAGCATTTATAGATTAAAAAATATTTCTTCTGAAGAGTAGGACATAAAGTCCTGCCAACAACATCACAGTTGACTTCTTTTACATAGCAGCAAGGCTCAAGCCCAGCTCAGATTGCAGAATATCCCTTTGGCTTCAGGGAGCTGTTATGGGATTTTCTGTGGGGGCACACCTCAGTGTCATTTGCTCCCTTGTCTACTTCAGAGTCCAAATCAGCAGTTGCAGAAGGTGCCTGGGCATACCACAACTTCTCTGCCTCCAAATTCTCTTTGGTGCTTCTCTGGAGCATTAATGAGAGGGGAACTGCTGTCTCCTAAGCAGTGGGTGCTAAAAAATAGTTATTGAAACAGTTTGAGACGTGTCCCTGCTCTGTCCTTCAGGAATAATTAGAGTGGCAAGAAGTAGGATGTTGCACAGGGGAAGTTTATCTGTGTCTCTCTCATATGTCTGTATCAAGTTAGGAGCAATGCGATCAATTCTGGGTGAGATTAGATAAATTTTCTATTTCACTAGGATTTGAAATAAAAAAATTAACTGTTACTATACTAGGCAACGTTGATACATTAAGATCTAGCCCCATGTTAAAACAGTAACCTAAAAAAGAAATTTGGAGCTTTATCCCTGTTATCTTCTCAGAAGTGATACCCAGATTTTTCATACTCTAATTTTCATAAGCTTGACAGTTCCCTATGCTTTTTCCCTCTTTTCAGGGAGAAAATACTTGGAAGAAATTATTTTCTGTTATGGCAAATTGAGATCTAGTGACTGATGGCTAATTGTTATTGCAGTTCTTGACCTGATCTGTTGTGCTGGAAACAAACTTCAGTCTCCAGAGTGTAACCGGATACAACAGGCAGACCCTGAGTTTATACAGGCAGTGTATTAATAACGGAACAGCTTCAGAATTGTTATCCTAATGAATAGTCTCAGATCTAATAAATTCCAATGCTAAAACTAGGTGAGCACACAATTGTTTTCATTCAAACTGACAGAACTGAAAATAAGACATTTCTATTAGTTTATTCAGGGTGAAGAATAGCATTAGAAAAATAGAGGAGACCTTCTCACTGGTGTATTTTTTTCAACAGCTTCAAGCTGTTAACAGTTACTTTGTCCCTAGGTATGCAGTGGTGCATGTTATGGCTAAATGATTAGTTTAGAGGCCCTTGACATACAGACTTTTTCTGTTCCCCAGTATCAGCTGTGAAAATGTATTTCCAAGCAATTAAACCTCATCTCCTGCTGGCTTGGGAGCCAGGAACCTTCAAAATTCAATTCATATTCTTCAACACCTACTACAGTTGGAAAAAAAAAAAGCAAAAAACATACACACACACACACACATATATATATAAAACTATGTTAGTTAGAGTCACAAAGAAATTCACTGATATGTGCTTGAGAGTCTTTTAAAGAGGAAAATGGAAAGCTTGGAAAGACAAGTTACTAACATAGCAAATAAAGCAGATGACAAAAAGTATCCTCGTTTATTGTTGCAGTTTTGCAACTTTCAGCACACATGTACATCAGTATGCACAACTGAAAGAGAGACACACAGTAGGAAACAGTGGGGAGTCAATCTCCCTTTCCTCCTTCCCCCCAACTCTAAAGAAGATTTTCTGATTATACAAGTTTTAAAGGAAGGAACCTCTATTTCCAAATACTTGTGTGGTAGCTCAGATAGAAAATGCATACAATTATATGTATTTCACAGTGACCTACATGGCAGCTTGGTTTGCCTGTGGAGAAGTGAGTGTCAGGCAGCTGGAAAGGAGTGCAAAGAACTGTTTCCTCTAAAGACTGCCAGGTTCTCAATGCAGATGGTGCGGTTCAAGTTCATTTCCAGTTGGATTTCTACCCATGCTCATTAATGGCCCATTGCTAAGAGCCAACTTGTAGGATCATCAGTGAGAATAAGGACACAGTAGTACTTGCTTACACTGTTTAACAGCCACTGAAACTTTTGAATAATGCTTTGCCATAAAAATCATAATTCTAGCAAATGTTTTTTTCTATATTTCATTGTTTGGATATGCAAAAAAAAAAAAAAAAAAAAAATAAAAAGGGGACAAAAAGCCTTGATTGTGTGGGTTTCATAAAAAAAATGCAAAATCTTTGTATGACATGGCATGATAAAAGGATAAAGTGTTTTCTTTTGGCAGATGTAGCTTTGCTTAAAATACTCCTTTTATGGTTGCTTGTAACACAGTTACAGTTTTCTGCTTGCATAATCAATCATACTGACCAATATTTAGTCTGAGTGTGATATCATTTAGGGCAATTTGATGTGGAGAAGTTTGATAATTTATTTTGTAAGGTAAAATCTACTTGAATTTAGAATATAAAAAGAGAGCTAACGTGATTCCTGTGTATTTTTAAGGACTTAGCTGAAGTCCTTTTCAAGAGCTTAGCTCCAAAGTAATGACTTCTGGGAAGAAATTCTGGTGAGCTTTTGAAGGTCCAAGGTAAACATCTTCTCCTCTATGATTTGTCTACTTGAGTGGGAAGGAGACAACTTCATGATTCTATCCCTAACTTTATCTGTGAACAGAAATCTCTGGGTATTCACCTTTCCTCAGCATGAAATATTTGTAACTTTAACTATGATCTAAGTTCTAAGCGCCACTAATTACAGAAGTGATAACACTGTAGTGCTTCTGTGGAGCACTGGTCAGCAGACTTGATGGAACAATGAAAGATAAAGTTGGCTTAAGAGGTAGGCTGAGCAGCTGGAGCAAAAAAACACCCATTCAGTTGGATAGTCATGATATTACTGCTGAATCTTTGGGCTTGTGGACATGAAATGGTATGATTTTTATATGTTTTTCTCAGCAGTCTTCCTTGCTAGATTCATCAGTCAGACTTAATAACCTAAAATAAAACTTTTCAACTCATTAACGTTTGCACTTTGACTCAAATCACCTGAAACTTGGAGTTCCAACATGGAACTTATATCATGCTTTAATTGCAATTAAAATATCGGAACTCCCTCCTTAAGTCCTTAAAACTGCAGTAGTTTTCATACTTTTATCATATTAATAAAATAGCCAATGGCTTTCTGAAATGTAATTTAATAGGATATTTCTAGTTAAAATGTTACATTGTTTCTAAAGGGTGTAACTTGATAATATGTCAATCTCATATTGGTAGAAGAACAATATTTTACTCCCTCAGATTCTCCATTTTAGTACTTTGTCTGATTTCCACAGATGTCAAAAGTAAGTAATAGTTAGAATTGGATGACTATAGCAAACATCTTCTATGAATATTCTTTTGATTTTAATGGAATTAGTTTAAATTGTGTACACACTGCTTTTGTGATTACTTTCCACAAATATTCTTGTTAATGAATTTGTAGAAAGGAACATACTGAAAATGAGGCACTTACATATGCCTATTGTACAAATTGCATTTTTAATTTAAAGTCTAACTATTTGTCCTTAAGGTTTCATAGATGAAGCTATATAAGTAGGAGACAGAACATCCTTTATGACCTTCATGACAAGTCGTATTGTATTAAATGTATGCTGGTTGTTCCTAATCAACTTTTTGTGATATTTGGCTAGAAACTGGAAATAGAGTTTTCTGTTTTTTCTAGATTTTCAAATATGAAAAAAAGAAAGATGAACAAAACAGAACTCATTTGGGTGCGAGAAGTTTAGATTTCTGCAAGATGACTCTTTTCTGTGGGTTTTTTTTTTGTTTGTTTGTTTTTGATGGATGGTTGTTGGTTTTTTTTTTTTGTTTTGTTTTACTTTTTATGCAGTGTCTTACTGACATTGAACTCCACGAAATCTCCTGTGGGACTTCCAGAAAAGTACTCTCCTGACAAGTGTTTCCTTGCTGTTCTGCACACACTTTCCAGAAGCTTCTCCCAGTTAAAAAAAAAAAAAAAAAAAAAAAAAACCTGGTAGATCTGAGGTGAAGTGCAGTTTCTGCCTTCTTCGAGACCTCCTGGTGAGTTCCACTGACAGATTGAAATGGCCAGGTGAACTTTTACACCATGGCTTAATTTTGTTTTTTAATCAAATTTATGTTATATGCCACTTGTGCAGCAAGTTTAAAAAAAAAAAAAAAAAAAAAAAAGGCAACATGCTTTTAGTATCACAATAACACATCAGTAGATCAGTAGTTTGATTCTCAGTTTAGAAAGAGCTTCTGTCAATCAAGCTAATTATTTTCTTCATATATTTTTTTATCTGGAAAGTAAGGACTTCTGATTTCTTGTGGCCCAGTTTTTGCAATTCTTTTTTAACCCCATACTGTTTTGAAGTTTCTTAATTCAGCCTCTTCTGTCTATCTTTTCAATGTATTTTGTCATTAATACCTTTGGACTTAAGGAATTCAGTATGAACTTTCTCGCATTTCTCAGAAACTTTTTCTACTTTTCTTTATTCCTGCCATCTCTGTTTTTTTTTTCCCATCTTTGAGATTTATTGAATTCTAACTTTCTCTCTTTCCAAGATTCTTATGATTCTTCCTCTCACCAATTAAAAATTTTTCTTTTTTCCTTTTTTTTTTTTTTTTTTTTTTTTTTTTTTTTTTTTTTTTTCTCCCAGGGAGCTATTTTTGTAAATTTTGTGTCTAAGTGGGGGACTTGTAAGTTTCCAAGTTTTTATACCATGTTTCCATATTTTTATGATTAATTATATATATGATTTAGCCTTGGAGACACGATGTTTCTCTTGGTTCAGTGTTAGAGTTCATGTCAGGCTTTCATTTTTCTAGCTTGCAAATGAGTTGTTTTGCTAACGGTAGTGCAAAAAAAAAAAAAAAAAAAAGCGTAAAATATCCATTTTTTTTTAATATCTACTCCCAACTCTGTAGCTCAGATGATTGATGATATGCAGTCAATGGGCCAGAATTTTCCAAAATTGACTCTCATGTATTTCTGAGACAGTGATAGGGACAATTTATCAACCATAGATGCCTAAGATTCAATAGGAAGATAATGCATTCAAGTTTGATTAAAGAAAACCCAGTACTTGACTGGGAGCTTCATAATTTGATTGTAATGTGACTTGTTTCTCTGTCTGGGTAAAACAGTGGGAAAAAAAAAAAAAGTGGAAAGGGGTCAGTTGTAAGAAATAGTTGCTTAGAAAATATTGAGTAATAACTTTTAGTTATATTTCACCACAAATGAAGGAATACATTTAAAAACATGTATTTTTAAATACAGGATGAGATGAGGTACATTAATTTAGTTGTTGAAGAAGTGTGGATATGTGTTTACTGAGAGAGAATTAAACTGGGTGAAATTTTCTGCAGCCAACTATTTCCATACCTTTCATTCTAGCTGCTTTGTAGGAAAAAATAATAATAATAATCCCAGATAGTGAACAAAACTAGTATCTAAAGCTTACATTGTTCATATCCGTAATTGTTAATACAGTGACTGTTGAATAGAATGGTAGGGAAGAAAAGTAGGCGCTCGGACTTATATGTCACCAGAAATCTTAGTAGTTATGTTACCTCGGATTTGTCCAGTCTTGATTTCTTGCTTTATGTTCTCTCTTCACTCTAGCGTCTTCTCAGACAAAAATCTTAAATTCCATGAGGAGGCATTGGTACATATTCAAAGCCATGAAGTGGGAAGACAAGTAGTTTAATAATTTCAAAACTGTGTTAAAGTGAATTATAACAATGTAAGTTTGTGATTTCATGACCCATACTAAGTGCTGACTTGACTTTGAAAAATCCTGTGAAGGAAAACATTTTCATCAGCAAATATTACTCATGCTGAGTAGTAAATTGTGACTTCCCACAAGATATAGCCCTGAAAGTGCCTTCATATGAAGTAGCCTATTCCAATTCAAAAATGAAATAATCTTATATTCTGTTATCTTTTGTTCATATAGTGAGTTACTGCTGAGTATTGTGCACGCTATCAATTTGCATTTTGCCTAACTAGCTGCAATGTAAATTTTGCATACAGACAAGTCTCAAGATTTTGTCGTGTATGATGCAAAGACCAGGTAAATCTTCACAGCTTTTTTACTGCTTTTTTTTTTTACATTTTTTTTCTCATAACATTGAACAGTAATGATTTAATCATTCTTAACTCCTTGATATTTATTGCAAGAATATTAATTCTGATAATCTTGCTTGGTGTTGGTGTAGCTTTGATAGAACTTCAGTAGAATTTCTATTGGTATTCAGAATTAATTACCAGCCCCATTACCTTGAAGCATTTTCTTTTTATTGCTACTTTGTTGTATAGGACTTGTTATTGTAGCTCTTACCTGAACAAAGCTAATGAGTAAATAGAGTAGATGTTTTCATATTGGCCCCACTTAGGCCAAAAGTGGCAGGAAAAGACCCAGTGAGAGTTGGGAACACACATTCTGTATCAATTATGAATTACTCCAGTTGCTGGTGTCAGCTCCCCAAAGAATGTACTACCCTTCAGATGCAGAAGTCATTTGTAACTGTACTCAAGAGGAAGAAGATGAGTATAGACAAAGTGAAGTAATTTATCTAACAGAGGAGGCTTATTAATTGAGGTGGTGGAGTCTTTTTTTTCACACAGAGAAAACCTGATTGCACTTAAAATTCTACTGCAAGCAAAAGATGTAAAGTTATTAGATAAAAGGTTACCAATCAGTCCTTCAAATCTCCATGGAGCAGCAACATCAACAAAAGTCTAAACACCACAGCAAGTGATTTACTTATTCAAAGACCGTCCATTGACCTTCTTAAAAGAATGGAAGCACGTAGGTATTGATTACTGCTTTAAGAAAAATGCCTTAAAAATCCTTTTATAATTTCAACTTTCGTTGCCCTGATTTGCATTAAATATATTATGAGTGGATAGTGTATCACCTTGGAAAGTGACTTTTTATTGCATTATTCTGACAGAGCTTTTTAGCTTCTTAACAAAGTTATTTTAATCCATGTTTATAGTGCCAAGGTCTGTCCATTATTTTATAAAATAAGCAGTGACTATAAGTGATGTTGCCACATTACCAGGATCTGTACCACATCATAGATCTTTCCAAAGAGGTTTGAACTGGTACGTTATGGGATGGGTTGTGTATAATAGAGTGTGAACTTTTCCTTCAGTGACCTTTTTGCACACAGTAACTCATCCTGAGATAGAACAAGGAAATTATTAATTAATTTATTTATTTATTAAAATAATGACCATTATTAAGGGCTTTATATTACTGGTCTCTAACAAGATGTAGATGCAGTATTTTTAGTATGAAGTCAATAGGGATGGACTAATGGAAAATTAAAGTTATTTTTAATGTTCATTTTGAGCTGTATTTTGAAGTATATTCTGAAATATGAGACCAATATTATCATGTCCTGTAAGGAATATTTACTATTCTCCTGATTTCTGACAAGTCATGGTGTTTTTTTGATGTAAATAAATTTTCAGTTTAAGAGAAAGGTCATATCCTAGAGCTTCTTCAGAAAAAAAAAAAAAAAAAAAAAAAAAAAAAATCAGCTTTGACAAATTAATATGATCCTCAATAAATGACACTGAAAAACTAGCTGCAAACTGAAGGGGACAAAAAATAAGAAAACTCAGGGAAGGCACCAAGATTCTATTAGGAAGGTTAAATCTTTGGACATTTATATGTCTAAAGTGGGACTTTGAAAAAAAAGTATGATTCTGCCAAAATCCAATTTTCATTCCAAAAAAGTCTGATTTAAAAGATTCCGAGTGCTCTCAATTCCAGTAGAGAGCATGAACCTTCAAATAGTAAGTTCTGAAGAGCAGGAGGAAGTTTGTTTTACAATAAACTACAATGGGATTTTATTTAGCCAGGAGTGTATCATTCTTAAAGTTTTTTCTCCTGAAAAAAAATTCTAGTAAACAGCAAAAGCTCAGGACCCTGTTCTGTTTCCTTACTCTAGTATAGACACAGATGTAATTCTATTGAGGTTTATTCTAAAACAACTAGAAGTAAAGCTGCTGTGTGTTTGCAGTGTGTTTTCTGAGGTGATTTATAAATAGATTGATTCTCCGTAGGATATTCTGGACTTCCAGGTAAGTTTTCCTCCAGAAGTATGCATTAATCAAAGATCTATCATAACTGTAAAAGTATCATGGTACATTTACTGTGCTTTTCTGACAATTTCATGGGTCTATATATGCTTACAATTTTGAAAGAATTTTAAAGCTGCTACTTTAGTAAGTGCATCAGGGTTTGTGAAGTCCATTTGAGCTATTTATATATCTCCTTGACTAGTTATTAAACACAGATGACCCCTACTCAGGTTCATCTTGAAGAAGTCACGGTCACATCTTATGATAAATATTTTACAATTCCTGTGTTCTGAACATGACTTTGAAAAAGTGAAATACTCCTGAATCTAGCAAATACATTCAAAGCATGATTTAAAAAAGGAAAATGTTTCAGTATGACTGACAGACACACTTGGAACTCCACTAGAAACCAGTAGGGCAGTTCTTCTAGGAGACAGAAACCCTTCCTGACTGTGTGAATGGGTGGAGAAAGACCATGTGCTGTGCCAAGAGGAAGGGCAGATCACTGAAAGACAAAAGGAACTTTGTCAAGAATACCTAAAAATGCTGAGGAAACTGAGAAAGGTACATGCAGGCTGGTGTTTAGACAGGATTTTGATTTTATTGTAATTGCTAAAATCACTTGGGAAAGTTTTTGGAGAGACATGGTTACTTAGTTACTCTTCTTAGTTACTCTGGACAAACTTCCAATTTCCAGTGAAGGTAGAGGAGTCAGGGACAAAGAGACTGATTTTTGCTACTTGACTTAATTAAAAAGAAAGTAGCTCTAACTCACTGGGAGCCTCAGTTTCCCTATCTGATAGAAGGTTTTTAATAATTTCTGCCATCTTAATTAAATATTTTGAAATATTTGAACCAAGATAGCTATCAAAGAGCTGGATATGAACTATGACCTCAGCTAAAATATTTTTGTGCATAATAATTAATTTTAAACTCTTATTATGCTGTGCATTTCATCAATAGAAAAAACATGTCATACCACTTTCATAAATCAAGTACTGTGTTTGGGTTTTCTAAAAGCTCTAGTTAAGTGACGACAGAGTTTGTGTGTTCTGCAGATGTATATGATCATAATATTTACTGGTGATATAAGCTTGGCTTTGATTCTCTGCATTAACTTTATCAATACAAGATAACAAATGACTGAATGTAACTGAAAGTTCTGCTAGGAAGGCAACATTGGTATGTCTTTTAGTTGACCTCATAAACAAATCAGCATTTGTCCCTGGTTGAAGTGTTCTCTGAGGCTGCTAATCATTGCAAAAGACATGTTAGATTTTGATTCCTTACTCAGGCAATTCATAAATTAAGGAACAACTCATTGTCACGCTACCCATGGGTAGCAAAGCAATTTTAAGAATATATTTTCCATTACTTGACTGCCACATCACCATGTGTGGCAATTTAGTATACCTACCAATACCAGTGTTACCAATACTCACTTGTTAGTTCATACAGATTAGATCTCTTGCTTTTCAAGGGAAGATAGAACTCTTAATTCTTTTTTTTTTTTTTTTTCTTTTTTTTCTTTTTTTTTTTCTTTTTGCAATCCCCAAGGCATGTATCCAGGAGAGAGTGATCAGCAGAGGCACCTCTGGGGCTGTGCTGGCAGATGGCTGCTGAGCACTTAGGAGCTCTGGAGACAGCCCCAAGCCCTATTCTCCGGGTGCCAGAGCCGTCAGATAAATGGCAGCTGGCCAGGGGCTGGGGGACTGCAACCTTCCCACTGTGCCTTCCTCACAGTGACCTGGGGTAAACCTCACAAAGGAAACCTCATGTTTTCCCCCACCTCTTGTGGCTTCTTTTGCCTGTTCAGAAAGTTTCTGGATGCTGGCTGATCCCTGCAATGCTTAATTTTATAAAAGAATGAAGCAAATAGTAGTTCTCCTTGGGATTCCTTAGATGGCAAGTAGGCTGATTCCTCTCAAGAGTGAATTAGGAATAATTTTAACAAGACATAGCAGGAAGGAGTTAAGCAAATTAGAAGTATTCCCAAGATTTTACTTCTATTCAACTATAATTAAAATCAAAAAAAAGTGTAAAAAGAGTTTGGGAATATCATACAGTGTAGTTCAGAAGAATCCCGGGAGAAAGTTATAAATGCTTCCAGCAAGCAAAATAAATAGAAACATTAGTCAGTCTCAAGCCTCATTTCCTCAGTGATGGGAGGTAACAATGCCATAAATCACTGGTTACCTTAAATCATATGATCTTTTGTGCCATAGACCTTTTGGTAATCTTTACATTTACCATCATGAGAATATTTGCTGAATAAATATTTACAAGACCAACATACTATTTCAGAACAACAGACTTTTTTGTAAACTACACTTGAAAAATAACTTGGGCATGGAAGGGGCTCTCAGCCAAGTATCATTTATTACTAGATTTGTGGAATAATTCTTTAATAAATGGTGTGAGCAAATACACTGCCTAATAAGATAGCAAGATATTCATGACTTAAAGCTCAGTTTGATACTTTGAACACCTGATGTTTGTATATCCTGCAGCATTTTATTTGGGAACTGACAAGAAGCACACTGAGCATGTGTCTTAGCCAGCTCTTGTCTCACTTTGCATAACACTGGGGTATTTTGGTCAGGAAACTTGACAATAACTTGACTAGAGCTGAGAATGCATTTGGCAAGACTTGAGGTTATTTCAATCTGACACTAATATGCTATTTAATACTCTTTCAGTGTTAACATAAATATCTGCAATTCTTTGTATAAGAAAAGGTGCCACCTTACATCTCAAGGAACTTGCTCATAAATGAGTTTATACTCAGTTCTTCAATGAAAGAAAAACAGCCACAATAGCGATGTCAGGTTTATGTGAATAAGGAGTGTTAGACTGGAGTCATAGTGATAATTACTAGCAATTTTTATAGTTTTATTTTCTGTCAATTATTTCACATTTATATTATATGCCCACATGCCAATGCAAACATAAGCAGACCAATTCCCAGGATGGAAAACTTGCCATTCTATTGAAAACAGTTTTTGTTGCTATGTGAAAAGCCTAAAGACTAGAATGGGGAAATATTTGGCTTTCTATGAGTTTGAAGCTTGAAATGTGATTACCCTTTACATTTGATAATGAGACGAATTTCTCACAGTTTGACTCCAGGGTTGGTATATTAGCTTTGATCGTTGCTGCTAGGTCTGGGGAAGCAGAGGAGGCAGATGACATACTTCCGAGGGGCATCTCTGCACCTATAACCCATAAAACTTCCCCAAAGCTGTCTGCTTCCCAAAGTGTGAGGAGGCCTTTCTGGTGGCTTGCTGGTTCATCTGTGGCACTTGGCAGGGACCATTTTAGGTACCAAACCCTGCAACTCAGCATCAGCTCTGCATCTCATTCTGTTGATTACTAGACCAACAACACTTGAGCTTTTGGCTGCTCTTTAGGTAGTATTAATCAGAAGGTATGAGGTTAAGGGCATTGGTGAATAAAGTATGTTCATAAATATTGCTAGTAAAAAAAAAAAAAGAAAAGAAAAGAATTGTTGATAGGTTAAGATCAGAATAGATTTCTTGAGATTGTTTCTTCATCTGGAGCTGTTTGACTCACCATCTAGAATAATGTAAGAGAAAAAATGAGATTGTGTTCTTTTGTATGGTATTACAGAGTGTGTTTGGGGTCATTCCACTAATATTTATTCAGGTTTGTTGTAGCATGACCTCAAGATGGGGAAGTTCTGTGATATTGTGGGTTAGTGCAGGGTCCAAAATTGTGACCTTTAGGAAGGATCATCATTATAGGTGTTTGCATTATTTCTATTGCTAAAAGTATGCCAGTGTCATGGGAAGACTTGTAATTTGCAAATAAACATTTCATTAATTCTACATTAAAACTCACGAGGTACAAAACATCCTGAATTGTAAGTAGATTAGAATGTTTTCAAAATTCCAATGGAAAAACAGAAGTGAATTTCTTCCATTTCCATTCAACATTGAGAAGCATGTGATTTTTATATCAGTGGATCATGTTTAAATGAGTAGGATTAAAAGACATTGGAAAACCAAACAGAGCTGATTCTATATTTCTAAAGCATTAATGAACATGAAAAAAATAAAAATAAAAAATTTTATAATACCAGCATTCATGATTTGTCAGAAAGTGGATAAAATCTATCAGAGATGAAGACATAGAAATGAGATACCAGATTGCCTGTGGCAAATTTTGGGAGTGAGCTTGTTCATGTGGAATGGGAATATGACCTTAAGATATGGCAGTCCATGTTTTATTGGTCTATTAATACATGCCTCAGGTATGTTTTGAGGTAGGTGGCCACAGGCTACTAAACGAGATACTTCACAGCATTTTAGGCTTGGAAAACCAAAAGCTATTCTGTGATAAATCACAGAAGATCAATCACAAAAATTTCATTTTAGGAAGATGTGATATAACATAAAATACAAAAAAAAAAAATAAGTAAGAGATGTACAGGTAGGGCTATCTTCTTTCTTTTATCTGAGAAATTAGAAAGAACTTCTGTAAAGTGGGAATTGATCAATCACTGTAAACCACTCAAAAAAGAAATGAAGATAGAAAACCTAATAGATAGAAAACCTAAGATGCAATTAGCAATTTTTGTGAGTTTTCCCATTTCCCAATATAATGACAGCCATTAATTAAAAGCCTTTAACTTGTTCTGTCAAATCATTTCAAATGTATTGAAAATGTCATTGCCAATAATCATATTTAAAACTATTATTTAAAAAAATATATATTTGTCTCTAGAAACTGAGCACTTAAGAATAGGTAGTACAGTAACTTTCTTTTATTGATCTTGACATTCAGGCTGAGCTTAAGTTTTATTAATATGAAATTTAACAATGTTATCATTATATTATTCATTTCTGTTGAAAATGTTACAGATATTGTCTGTTTGTTTAAGTCCAGACAGCATTATTGCAAAGCTACTATACAGGTCCATGTAATTTTTGAGTTTAGCTATTGTACCTCAGAACACAGACTTGTAATTTATAGTAGCAGCTCATCATGATATAAATAAAAAGCAGGTAGGAAAGTTGAGTCATGTTACATGTGAAAAGTAAGGACAATCTTCCAGGCCTAACAGTCACACTTGACAGGCAATTTACTATTACTATTTTTTCTTTTTTTTTTTTTCCAGAAGGATCTCCCTGTTAATCCTGACGTCCATGAGTAACTGGTAGATCCACATTTGCCTTGGTAGCAGGTTTGCAGGTTTTCATTTTCCTGTTTTGTTCTTCTACTGAGAATTTCCAGCTTAGAAAATTCAGTTTTGCACATTTTACCTCAGCTGCACTTCAGAGATTTGTTTTCTTTCCATCCAAATGAGAAGCTACTTTCTTCTCTTTGCCCTAATGTATTTTCCATGTGAAATTTAAATAAGATGATTGTTCTACTTGCAGATATTGTGGCTGACAGGACCAGCCTGAAGTTCAAAGAATTCATGTAGGAATCATCTTTAAAGAGTAAATTCCTTTCAAGGTGCAGGAGAGTTTTGTTCTCAGGATAGAAGAACGAGAAGGACTCAGAGGTTCAGGGTGATGGATCTGGAAAATGAAAGGACAGTGAAAATACTGTTTACTAAGAAGCTTTATAAAAGATGTAGTAAGTATGAGCAAAGCATAAGAAGGAGTGGATTAGAAGTTACCTGAGGAGAAAAGGATAAATAGAACAGAATCCCTAGTGGAATAAAAAGAGCAAAACAATTGTATAGGTTAAGGTGTGAAAGAGCTAACGAAGTGCAAAACGCTGATGATGTTTTGGTAGTCGGTGATCCTTTGGCCAGACAGATTGCCTTTGCTTAACTCAAAGTCTGCAAATGTATAACCTGGAACAACAATAACAAAGATCTTTGAAAATCGTCTGGAAACTGTAACCTCTTAGGAGAATGTCAGTCCATAGTAGTTGCAATTTGCACTGGAGAGAACCATTGTTCACATCCTTTGTTTGCATTTCCATACAGATGTATGTACTTAGCCGTACATGCTTTCTAGGGCTTCTCTATTTTACTTTCTAATCACCATTTCAATCATGTTTGTCTTCTAAATGTATTGTGGCTTATACTTTCTCCAAGTTAGTTTTTTACTGTAGACCTCTTTCGTACAACGTATAATGTCTTACGACCTACTTTCTTATTATTTCCTCTATTCATACTGGTGTTTGCATTTAAATGCCATTTAGTATCATATTGAAAACTCATTTATATACTGCGTATTTCTCCTTCCAGACCATTAAGGAAGAAGTTAATTAAGACTGGAAACATCACTTATTTTTGCAGCTCCAAACTGAGCACTTCTTCCAATCCATCATCTTTCTTTCCTTATAGCTTTTTGCTTAGTTCTTTAGTTCATTTAAAATTCATGTAAATCTTTCAACCAAGATAATTTAGATTAATTTTCAGTGCAGGATTTTACAAAATGCTATATTAAATGATTTACATTATGTTTGCAGTGTTTCCTTCATTCACTAATCTCGATTATTTTTTCTATTCCAAGAATTGTATTTGTCTAGCAAACGTTCAGCTTTCATACTGGCAGTTTATGTAAGTTCATTTTCTTTTTTCCTATCTTTCCCACTAACCCTGATTTTAATTTCATTGTCTTCCTTTGGCCAAGCTGGTGTGTGTATTTTCCAAATAATTTGGTAATGGTTCCTGAAACTAAATATTTTTGGTTTCCATTTTCTTTCAGTCTTGAAGTGATGACAATTCATCTATGTTATTCCTGTTGGTTTCCAGGTCTTGAAACCTAACCTAAAATAATTCATTGTTTTATTGAAGTTCTCTGGCATTGTAGTTATTTTTGTCTTATAAACACTTGGTAATGATTACAGATTTATTTATTGATTGTCTGGAGAAAAAGTTCACAGTGGCTTTAAAGACCATACTATCTTTTTTCATATTAGCAGAATTCAAACTCAAAATGAACTGATAAATTTTATTTAGCTTTAAACTATTTTATTTTGGTAACTACTAAAAAAAAAATAAAAATTTTTATTCAGTATTCTTAGTGGTGTAAAATACCTATGCAATCTCTAATTATAGTGTCCCAAAGATAATTGTAATCATTTAGCAGTACAGATCTTAGTTTTTCCTAAATTTGTATTTTAGCATGTTTCTTCTCTTTTTAAAATCTCTATATTGGAAATACTCAAAAGTTAGCTACTACTAGAATTTCACACAGCATTTGAGTAATAAAATGATCTCTAAATACTTTAGAAAAATATTAATTAAAAAATGAAATTCTTATTACTACATTTGTCATTTTCTAACATATAAAATGAGATGTATGTGAAGATTATACTGCAAGAGACTATGAGCTTGCTTGAAGGACTATGAGACAAATCAGAGTAAGACAGTTATTATTAAGAGAAGGGATATTTCATTTTCAAAGTGATGTCTTCACACTGAGTGACACAAATCCTTCTCTTATTGGAGATATTATATTTTTCCCACACTTGAACTGATAGCTTACACTATGTTCATTTTTGAGCAAAAATATTGTTTCCCATTACAGCCTTGCAATGTTTCTTCATCAGAAGATGTTATTCCTTGGATGGTTGCATTGGTAAATAGCTTTCTAATAACTTTATAATGTCAAAAAGATCATTTAGGAAACGATAAAATCAATTTATGACATGCAAAGAAACTATCCTTGAAATAATTACAAAGAAAAATAATTTAAAAAATCTAATGGTTTAGTTTCAGTATGTAGCTTATTATGATCCTGAAACACAAACTATTAAATCAACAGAGGCCCCCCACTGATTTTTCCAAGTCTTTTACCATCCTGTATGTGATGAGTGACAATTGAATGTTGATTATTCCCCAGCAAGAGAACATTTAAAACATGGAAACAAAAATGTAATATGCTCATTGTTATCACCAAACAATAGATTTTGTACAGCTCACAGAGGCAGAACTACTACAACTCAGTATTAGTGGGGTGCATTGCACAGGCATAACATTAGCATAAAACAAGATAGCTTTATGGCTTTGAGAGAAACTTTTCTTGTCCCTTTTGTGGTCATTAATTATACTGAAGTGTTAAGCAAGTATGATTCAACTTGAATTATCTTGGAGCTTTCTAGTATCTTCCATTATCACCTTGATTTTAGTCAAGTTTGTTTATTGTTTTAACATGTATGGGAGTATGCTGGTGGAAAAACTGTCAGCGCAGATGTACTTTTTAAAAATAAGAGCTGTGGTAGATTACTTAAGTACATTTTAACCCCTTGATCTAGCCAAAGTGACGTTCAACAGCTGTTAGACTACAGATGTTCTGTATACATTTCCTGGGCAGCAGATATAAAGATCGCTCTCCGTTCCAAGCAAGAGGCACCACCTTCTTAATATCTTTTACAGTAAAGTTTATTACATTTCAGTATATCTTCAGAGTAGCTCAAGGACACAAATTGCAGCAAATTGTATGATCCAAAAAACCTAATTAAGGACAGTTTGGCATCAGTTCATCTCTTACAGGATGGACTGAGAAATATCCATGTTGTTGCTCCTAGTAATTAAGGATCTTCAGATCTACTGTCTTGTATGTATAACTTGATTCCTTTCTTTTGATTCAACGCTGTATGGATATTTAGGATCCTGGATACTTGTTCTCCATTGGTATTGTCATATAGGCCACTGCGTAGTTTGGTGTCAAAAGCAACTAAGTAAGGCAGACTTCTATACTCTGGCTGACATGCATTGTAGGGGAAAGGAGAATCTTTTCCTCCACCTCATATTACCAGAAGAATAAAGAAAGAAAATATATATATTAAAAAAAAAAAAGCAAAACAGCTAAGATTATGAACAGAATGGTGCTTCATATAGTTGTTTTTCTGCACTTAAAAACTTAAAGTTACTCAGCTGTCCTGTAATTTTTAAGGTGGGTAACAAATAGGACAGCTTATTTACTACAACATCAGTCAGGAATCCAAAGTGTATTTTTTCTTTTTTGTGACTGTTATTAACACTAATAGACTAGTTATAAGCAATGATACCAGCTTAGACTCAATTACTTATGTCTGGAAGTGAGGCTGTGTTAATACAAGTATAAATTAAAAATCACTTGTACTGAAACAAGTTTTCATGATTAGATTGCAGTCATAAGTAAATAAATTAACTCTGGATCACCATCATCTCCCCAAAAAGTAGCTGATGCATGACATAAAAATGCATTGACAAGGAAGGTTGGATCGGGCTCTGGGCAGACTGATCTAGTGGCTTTTTTCAACCCAAGCCATTGTTTGATTCTCTGATAAAGCTCAGGTGAGATTCTTGCATGTAGAGCTACACAGGAGATGTAGCAGCAGAAACAGACTCTTTGTCAGCCCATAATGCCAACGAGAGAGAGTGCTCATGTACATTCTACTCTTTGGAGTAGAAGTGCTGTGATAAAAATTGTATTCATCCACAAGTGTTCCAGCAGATGTTCTTAAAAAGATTCCTTAAGGGAAATACTCCACTTTTTGCTAGATACTGACCAATATGACTCCTTGGTGTAAAGTATCTTATTACATCAAAAGCTTATTTTGTTCTACTAACGTGTTTATAAAATCATTTTTAAAATTATCTTTTTTACTCATTCATGACCCTTGTTTTACTTGTGCTCATAACAGCTATGTAAAGCATTTAATTATTTTGACACACAAAATATAAATAGTTGAGATCAAATCCAGTTGCAGAGACCTCTTACAAAACTTAAATTTGTGATACAGAAATTATATTATGCTCCTTAAATTCAGTACCAGCTGTCCATGCAACCATCTAATCCATCTCAGTAATTTACTTATACTCTATTAACAAATTCCATTCAACCCTAACTTTGTACAAGACGCCACATGTACCATCAGTGATAGACGCAGTAATTCAAAACAGGTATGAAGATATCTTCTGATCATCGGAGTACAGGATGTAGAAATAAAAGCTGTTGTCCATAATAAGTGAAGGAAATTTATGGTATCCGTACCCATAACATATTTCAGTGCTTCACAATTTCCCACTGAAAATATTTGTTATGCAATATTTTCATATGACATAAATCATTCACTAGCTATTAAAAGAAAATGTTCTACTCTTCTTTCTGCCAGACCTTGCTGATACTGTCAAACACCTTTCAGAACACAAATGCTGAAGATCTTTAAAAAATTTGTATAAACATAGATGAGACTTTGAAAAGCAGGTACATTTTTTAGGATCCCAAAAATCCTATGCAGTTGCATCAAGATCTTTGAAACAGTATCTGTTCAACTCAGTTCTTTAGAGTTGCCAGTACTAATATGATGGATAATCATTTGTAATTTATTTTGTGCTGAGTGATGTGCACTGCCAAAACATGCTACTAAAAAACTGCTGCTAAAGCATAGTAAAATTCTGAAATATATGAATGATCATCAGATATAGTTTGTCCAAATACACAAAAGTATTAGAAACTGGTCTTCTTAAAAAATGATATGATTGCCACTTAGTGCACTCATTCAATGGCATCTAAAATTATATAGCTAATGCTTTTAAGTACAAAGGACTGTCACACTTATTTCAGATGAAGATGCACGCATAGGTATGGGTAACGTATCTTGTAACAGTAAAAACCCTGTGGGCAGTATTCTGCTTTGTCAAGACAAAAGTCAGGTAATGCAATACAAATGAGTAGAGTGAGCAGTTAATCATCCAGTTAATCAGCATGATCGCTTGGTTCTCCTAGCTTTAAGCCATTTTGCCATTAAAAAAAAAAAAAATAGTCCACACACATGCATACACACAAAAACCAGCACACAAATACAGACCTGATCTCACTTAAAAGAAAAAATAAATTTTTTTTTTCCCCATCATACTACTGATAAATAACAGAACATCAGCATTCCTTGACACAATATTTGTAGATTGCAAATCTACCAAGAGTTTATTAAAAGAAGACAATTTGCAAGCTTTCATTCTTTTTAATATTATTAGTCGGCGCTAACACTAATTGTTTTAAACTACCAAATGTATTCAATTTCACTGTGATTACATTAAACAAAACTGCATTTAAGCCAGCAGATTGTGATATATCATAGTATCAACCATTTCAGCCATATCAATTATTTTGAGGAAAAGATCATATATTTCTTCTGATTATTTCAAAGAAACAATGATTCTGCAAGTGTCATGAGCTTTGCTTTGGAGTACAAACCAATGAATATTTGCATACAAACGCACTCATTCAAAAAGCACTATATAATCACATTAAAGAGGTCATTCAGTTTGGATAGGGAAAGTTAATTTAAACTAAGAAACATTGAGCATTTGTAAGTATCTAAAAGAGAGAATTGATCAGCAGACCCAAACACATTTCACAGTTATCAATAACATATTGCTTTCTGAGGTTGAATGTTCTGGAAATGAAATAGCAATTTTATTAATTAGGTATGGTTCTTCATTACAGTCGTTGAGTGAACACTGTAGTTACAAAATAAATTAATCACAGAAATGTCTCCACTTTATCAGTAATCAATTACTCTGCCTACTTTTTGCCTTGGACCTACCAGTTCATCGTCTTTATATTGTTCTAGTATTCTGCCTTGTTCTCAGATACCGCATAATCAGTTTTCAGTATATATTTACCAATACAGCTTTCTTTAATCAAATTTTTCACGAGCACAAGTCCTCAAGAAGATATTTCCAGTAATAAAAGCTGCACTGCCAGTTAGATTAGTTTTGCACAGTATGTAATACGCTGGGTTTACTGTGGCTAGAAAAGTAGTTTTACCAAGATATTCAGCTTGGATGTCTTATCTCATTCATCAAACTCTTGTCAACCAAAGAAGGAGGACAAAAACATCAGAAAATCTTGAAATGCTTTCATAGTCACACATTTCTGTCAATCAATGTAATCCTGTGGATAAGCTGGACAATAACAGTGTACACAATTTCTTTGTTCACTACTAACATCTACATTTTAGACAGTGGGACCTAAACACAGATGATGCTATGTTGATTTTTAAATCCTAGCTGGATTCATTTGATCACAGTTCCTACATGAACAACATCATCATGTCTAGCTTTTCTATGTCCATTTGTTATAATTTGAATTACACCTATCCTTTAAGTATCAGCAGTCCATGTTAACACAGTGAGCTATAGGTATGAAAATCAAGCATGAAACATCATCAGTTTTGTAAGCATGTATGTCTGTTCCAGCTCTTTTAACTGTGAGTCCACTAAAACTTTGTAACTATACAGTCTGGTTTTACTGATTTAACAAAAAATAATTTTTCATGTTATTATTTCTTGTTGTTAAAAACCATTTTTGCTTTGATATTTCCTGTGAAGTCATTACCAATAATGCATATATGTCTCTAGGTACCTATCTGCTCTAGATAATATACAATATATATATTCCAATATATCATTATTGGAATGCCCATGTATCCATTTCACTGAAGCACTACAGTGAACTTTAGTAAAATTAAGTCAGTTCTTCCTTAACAAACAATTATTTCCCATAAAGAGGGAGATATTTCCTATCATTTGCAAACATTGGATTTTTGTGATCAGTGTGAATGTTTTTGACATCCCTGTTCATGTAGTGAATTCAATTTCTGCTTTGATTATCACCAGCAGTCAACATTTTGATAGAAGGAAAAGTAAAAACTAAAGAATTTATGAAGCAAGAGAGAAAGTAGGTAAAAAATTCAAATCCTGTCACAAATACTTTACTCCTGCTACAAGATTTACAGATTTGCTCAGGTTGAAAACTGGTATAAATTTGCCTGAACATGGAAAAGACCATTTGAAAAGCAGTTCTTGTAATATTGATTTTAATGTTTGGAACATGGATTCTTCCTTTTTTAACTGATATTTTAATTTAAAAAAGAAAAAAACAACATTAAAATGATTATATAACAAAAAAATAATACTTTAAAATGAATATTTATAAAACTCTTAATATTCATGATACTGAGGTTTTGTTAGCTGAAAGTCAAACAATTCCAATTTAATATTGGAATATTAAAAATATGAGAAGAATCATGAAAAGTTTTCAGTTCTTTATGCATGGTTCCAAGTATAAAATTGATGTAAAATCAGTGTGATGATTGATGTTTGCTGTAAATTTGTTCCAACAGCTATCTTTCATCTCACTGGTTTGTTAGAACTAAAAATAGAGTTGGAAAGCATGTAGACAATACTATATGCTGACTACCACTTCCACCAGTGGGAAATATTAAAATGAAAAAGTGCAAAAATAAAGTAAATTAAATTCTTTTGCAACCCATTAAAAATAACCACTCTATTTTTCTCTCCAAGGTCATTTCTGAATGCAAAGTAATAAAAAAATGATAGGTCGTGAAAATTGATAAAATGCTGTTTTCCTTCCATATAGTTTTTGGTAACAATAAATAAATCCAAATCAAGAAAGATCATCATCTTTGTTACTAGTCTCAGCAAAGAAAATTTCTAGGTAATCTTTTATATCACAGAATCAGCACTTTTCTCCTTCGCATTCTGCAATTATTTTGTAGCTAAACAAAGATCTTTTTTTCACTTCAGATATCAATATAGCACCTTTCAGGATGATTACATATTATTAAAATGAAATTGAAATAAAAAACAACAAACTGCATATTTAATGAAGTAGGGAATAAATGCTTTAATGATGATTTTCATTTTTCATGTACATTTTAACTGGAATAATCCCAAAGTACTTTAAACTATGCTTTCTAACATACTGGGATTTGCACACTAATGCATTGATTATGATTCTGTAAATGAAAGCTAGAATTTATCCTCTTCTTTATATATTAATTATACTATGTGTCATCCCTAATCTTAGAGAATAGACTAAAAAATGAGACAATGTATGTCAAGTGGATTTTTCTGAAAATTTTTGTGAACCTCAGCCTTTTCCATTGTTGTCATTAATAGACTATTTTTTAAAATGTCAATAAAACTGTGCTATCCAAATGATTATTAGTTAGATTTCTTTATGCTTTCATTTAGGACAGGACAGTTCTTCAAAGTATTTCTAAGCAAGTGATCTTGTAAAATCTGAAGATGCTTTTCTGCTCTAATTCTCTGATGTAATATTATAATTTCAATTGAGTTATTGTGGGGAAGATTTCTTATTGTTTTAATGCAACGATTAAAAGAACACTCACCATTAGAAAGATGTTTGTAACATCCAACTTAAATGTACTTTCCTGTGGTTCAATTTCATTACTTCCTATCTTATTCACTAGAAGTGGAACCATTTACTCCAATGCTTTTTTATGCAATGGCCTGTATGTCTGAGGGCCATTATGTACATCCTTTAAGCAAGTTATTTCAGCTGTTCAGCAGAACTTTGTTTTTGTTGTTGTTGTTTTGTTGTTGTTTCTCTCTCTCTTTTTTTTTTTTTTCTTTTTCTTTCAATTTCTTCAGCTGGTCTAAATAATACTCCAGCTAAGGCTCTTTTCTTTCTGAATACAGCTGGAGGATTACCCTGAGCATCCCACAGGTAATGTTCCAGTTAACAACTCTGCTAAAAATTTCATTGATTGATTTGATGGGGTTTGGTTCTGTAGAACCATCTGTTAAAATCTCTGTCCAGTCCCAACAGGTGGTAAGAATTAGAGAATAAGAGAAATAAAAAAATGAGCAATGGAAAGAGGAGAAATCCTCTGGAAAATAAAATAAATAAATTTGCTTTAAAAGAAGACAAACAAGTTATCTATCACTTCTCTACAAAACCAACACATATTCATTTTATACATGTTCTTTCTTCGAAATCCTAAGTATGAGACATAGTTTTTGATAAAGGCATGTGATAAATGACCAGTGATAAATCATAAACCTCAGGTCTTTTTGTGTATAATTTCTTCTTAATTAATTGTTCTCCATTCCTTCTGAAGTTTACAGTGTTGCAGCTGTCCCTATTGCAACTCCTCTGTCTCACTTTTGTGAGATCCTTTTCCTGACTTGTCCACATCATTCTGAATTTTAAAATTCATATATTTTAATTCGCTTTAGCACTATTAGGTAGACAGTATCTGCAAATTTAAGCAATATATTCTGTATAGCATCTCCTGGATCCTAAATTCTTACAAAATTAGGTATCCCTTTAGAAGGTGAATTTATTCCCTTTATTGCAAGAAAAGACACCTTCTTCAAAAATTGAATCAACACTATTTGCACACGCACATTACAGATTGAGAGATGAAACAAAAAACAAAAACAAACAAACAAACAAACAAAAAACAAAAAAACACCTTTATTTGGCTCAAAGGCAGTAGAGGTTGAATCGTCCCACCAATATTCTGTTACACTTTGTTGACGTGTGACAGATGGCAGCAGAGGGGTAGTGTGACAGAATTGCATCTGACATGGAAGTGAGGCTGAAGCAAATGAGTGGGATTGAATTCCTCCATATGGAAAAAAATGGTACCCATTGACATTCGTCGATGCTTGCTGAACATTGATGGAGACCAAGCAATAAATGTGAGCACAGTGAGGTGGTGAGTGGTGCATTTCAGCAATGGTGACAGCAGGTTACCTCTGCTGGTGCAGATTTTTATGAGCACAGGATGCAGGCTCTTGTTCATTGCCAGTGAAAATGCACCCTTCATGCTGATGGTGACTGTGTTGAAAACTAACCAGTTTCTTGTAGCTGAAAATATGCTCTATTAAAGTGTTCTTGTGCTGGTCGTATCTGTTGGAGTTTCCATGGAAATAAACAGGAGGCATTAATTTTGGAGGTACTCACATGATATATAGAATGCTGTCAACTAAAGTGATATTGATTAAGTCATTCTGTTCTTTCTGTATGTTTTCAATGTATTCATGATCCTCATTCATTCTCCCTATACAACACATACAACTTTAATATCATTACGTCCTCAGGAAGAAGGATGCAAGCTGTGGTGGTTGAAAATTACTTAAAGAAAATGAGAAGACAAGAGTTGTGTCATAATGTCAGTCAGAATACTTTAATACATCTTTTATGAACAATAACATTTTTAGTGAATATCAAAATGAATCCACCATCTGTGAGATTCATTTCTTTTAGAAAAAGTCTATTGAGAAAATAACTTCAACGAGGTTTACAATTGATTACTTGAAATATAATTACCTGTCATCCACAAATGCAAATACTTAGCTCAATTAAGATTATTTGAACTTGAACCTATGATTCAATGATTTTGTTTGGTTTTCATTACTGACATTCTTTCTGACTGTCTTTTTTGTTGAATAATTCATTGTATATGACAGTCCAATTAGTAAACAATAAATTCAGTCCATGGCATAAAAGTAAATTACATTTTCTGTACCATTTGCTCCACTTTGCAAACAGGCAATAAGTCATCACTTAAGACATTGTTCTGAAAAAGATGCTACAGGGTGATAGATCACATAGTTAATTTGAATGAACAAACTGCAGTCACTTTTTTAACATGGAATCCAACTTTATTCAAAAGGCACAATTTTGAATTAGCAACTGACAGAATAAATGCAAATGCATTAAGACCTTTTTCAAAGATTTTTTTCTAAATTCTTTAAAAAAACAACAAAATTGTTCATCATAATTCAGCTGAAACATGCAGGAAATTATATCTGGGAAATTGGCTAGATATATGAGTAGATCACAAATCCAAGTCTGTTTCAAGTATTAAGTCAGTTTACAACCTTCTCAGTTTGTTCCACACCTTTTAAAAAAACTTTGTGGATGCAATACAAAGTTATTTCACATCCTTGAAACAGCCTTGCTTCTAACATTGATCAATTTGAATTTTTTTGAATCAAAATAATGCATTTTAGTCTATTACTGTTCTAAAAAAAACAAACAAACAAACAAAAAAAAAAACATTCATCTAAATAGCCTCCAGCTACTGCAGTTTCAAATAGCAAAATTATATGTCACATTTCAGTGTGTTTGTAATGATAAGACTGATCTAAACGGGAAGTAATTCATTACCTGGATTTCTTTCCAAAGGAGGTACAATGAAGAAACAGAATGGACCATGCACAAGGAAGGGAACCCCCTATTCTCACGCAAGAATGACATTTCAGCCTTCAAGCTCTTTTCTACTGTTCCTTGTTCTTTCAAACCTACTCATGTATATCTTCATTTTATTTCATCGTTACTCTGCCAGGTAAGCCTTAGGGGAAATAATTGCTACCTCTTTTCCTGTGTCTCTTTGTAGTGGCCTTACTGTCTTTGAATATCAGGAGGGATAGACTGAAAACACAGGATAAGACAAATTCTCTTCATCTACCTTGAGAAAGCCTGTCTTCAGCCATCAGACACAGATTGCTATGGATGAGATTGTTCTGACAACTTGAAACATTGACCTGTGTTTCTATAGTCAAACCAATTTGGAAAACCAAAATCATGTTTTCCTTCATTCGATGAAATAAAGATACATCCACATCCCAATTGGATTCTTATTATTTTACTATCATCTTTAAAAAATAAAAATTAAAAAATTAAAGATCTCCTTATTCTAACAGCTACATGTCTTCAGACCGTCACAAGCAAATTCACTGTTTGGATTTCAGCTGAGAATCTGTATACCTAGGTATTCTAAGGCCAGAAGGCCTTCAGTTGCTATGTCGTATGTAAAGCCACAGCAGCCCTTTTCCAGTGAAAGAAGTGCTTCATACATCTTTCTGAACTACTTTCACAGTCACATTAGGCATTATGAACTGAATCAACTCATTAATAGCACAGTTTTAAGAGGATTGAGATATATTTTAAGACCATTATATTTTTTTCTCATCAATCATATTTAATACAAGATAGATTTGTGTCATGGTTTTATTTTTTATTTTTTTTCTTTTTTGTTCTCAGTATTCCACATCATAACATCATGTAGTGCACTGGAAGTTAAAGTGTTAATGCTCCA